>WSXT02003611.1:4045-14997 GCA_011762715.2 Neuroterus valhalla
CGGCGTTTATTTGTAAAAAAGGCCGGCGTTAATTGAGAATTAAAGGAGATCTTTGTGAGGGGCCTCATCGCATTTTTTCTGACGGTCCCCAACAATGTTGCGTCACGAAACTGACATGTCTCTTAACAATTTGCCTGATGCGGACCTCAACAATGAAAGGGAAATCCCTTCAGGGACCCTTTAGTACCCCATCAAGATTTCTACATAGGGTTATTGAACCTGTAACGGAATTTCAGATTTATGATTAAAATGCATACGAAAAGTATGAGTATGAAAAGTATAAGTTGAAATTCAATATAATTCAAATTGTAATATTTATGTCCGGTAAAGAAGAAAGCTTCATGCGTTTTTGTCTGTCTGGAACGTACATTTTTTATTCTAAAATTACCTTACATTTTCCTCTTATCGTACATCTGTTCGGAAAAGCAGATAATTTCATGAGTGGGTGGTCTAGGTGTTCATTCAAGTGCGTCAATGTGTCACGTGATAACCTGACAACCCAGGTCAGTTCGCCTTTTGGCACGCAACCGACGAATTCCATAAAATTAGATCAATCTTCTATCTTCGATTAATATTTCGACATTCCTTTATTTAAAATCATACATATTTAATTTAGACCCCTTCTTAAAACGAATACAATTTCGTAAATATATTTCTGAGCCACTCTTCTAAGATTGATTTGATGAAAAATTCTTTCAGTAGTGAATATATATCAAGATGTAGATTAAACATTCTACAAAAAAAGATAAATAAATGATCCTTCAATGTAAATATGTAAATTGGATTGAAACCGGAAATGTCAAGAGAAAAGTCTTATCGCATTTTTAAATATTCATCTCTATCTGCATTGTTTACAACAATGGTGATGTGTGTATTTTAACATCTGGATATCGCCGGGATTTTTTTATCTCTGAAGTAACTGCGCATCTAAAATTGTGGTGAATATTATTACGAAACTAGCGTTTATTTTCCTGTGTGGAGAAAAAAATAGGTTCCATATGCTGAAAAATGTTTGATGATTACACTCTAATTACGTCACTAATTTTTGGCTATTTTTATAGAAATTTTACTTTTACAAACTGGTTGGATTTCCGAAATAGTTATCACTTTTTGAAGAAAGTAGTTTGATTTTCCACACAATAGTTTCATCTTTCATCCAACGAAATACATTTCGAACCAAATAGTATAATTTTCAGAACAAAAAAGATCAATGTCGAGCCAAAAAATTCTGGAATCTTTTGAATAACTATTCTATTGTTCTTCTATTGGTTAAGACGTTAGTCAATGAAATATTATTAATGATTTTTATCGAGGATTGCCTCCTCATTCCGAATCGATTAGATACGTCTTCGGCAGACTTGGCGTTTTCGAGATAAGCACAATTAATTATTTCGTTAATTATGCCTAATTACTGCTTTCCAAACCTATGTATTCAAATTCCATCTTTTGCATATATTAGATCAATCCGTGACGGATGAAAGTTGTTCCCACATATTTTTCTTCCGACAAATATTTATTGCACAAAAACAACTTCCCAGAAAAAATAATGAAGAAACTTTTATTGTAGAATATTCTGCGGTGTTATATTTCCTAGTCATTAAACTTGAATAGAAAATATGGTAGACACAAAATTTTTGCAGGAATATGTACTTGCCTGTGAAAGCAACACAACATCTTTTGAAATTGCGGATAAGTTGTTTTAATTGGACCAATTAGACATCGTAAATTCTTTACGGGTTTTCAAATTGAAATGAAATTGCAACAAAAGGTCGTTTAGTTTTCCAACTTGGCATGCTGATAGTTATGGAATGCTGCTAAAACGAAGAACCAACTAAACAATTGTCGATACAAAAAAAAAACATAGAAGCTTTTAAACTCTAAATGACTATCTAGACTCCTGTATGCAGTAAAATGATAGGACCAAGATTGACAAAAATGATAGGTTGCTTGAAATTTATCCATGGAATCTAATTCCTTTATTCAAATTCGTTAAATGATCATTAGAGTTTCTTTGTACAACTCTGAAATTCCATACTTATTATTTATATGTTTCTCAGTTCACGAGTTTTTTATTGAACATTGGTTCATGGTTCATTACAAATAAAAGGTCATTTTCGATTACTACGAATGTTAAATCGGCAAGAATCGATTTTGGGTTGAAAACTAATTTTTTCTATTGTCTGAGGTGTCAGATGTACGAAAATCATAGTGGTCACGCAGTTCGAGACAATTATTTTCAAGAATGGACCATTTCGTCCCAATAATCAAATAAAAAGCAAAAGAATCAGGTACTATTTATCTGCAATGGAAATTACCCACCACATAGAGTACGGAGTTTTATTTCGACAACTTTTTCGATCATACGCCATAGTCTGTAGACATTGCAAGGTGCGTTATTTACACCTTGTAATATTAAGCCATATTTCTATACATGCGGGTAGCCTGCATGAACGCAAAGCAGACGATATTTTCACGTAGTGAATATTATGACATCTGATCTGTATCATACCGTAAATAGATTATAGCTATGTATTTTTAAGGTAAAACGCGGACACTTTCTGATGCTCAATAATATGCTCTATCCTGAATCAGCATGTAGACATAGTCAGCTGACTCAAGAACATACTCCAATTTACGACTTCAACTCAGTCCGTATGTGCGACCTTATTCACTATCCAGGGTATAATACAGATCAGGCCAAGATTCGTGACGTCATCCACTATCCAGGGTATAATGCGAATCAGTGTCTGAGGGACCTCTATTGACAAGGAATAATCAAGCCGCCATCTTGGTTCCTAAACCTTCAAGAAGAAGAATGGCACAGTCCAACATACCTTTTATCCTCACTTGGCGCATAGGTTTTGGAACCGAGACAGTCACTTGCATATTCCTGCCTAATAAAGGGCCCTTATTATACTTTAGGCAAATAACACCTAATCTACACTTCAAAGACCATGGCGTGTATTCGAAATAACACCTGACAAAAGTACTCTACATGGTTAGCTTATCGTACCCAAATTGTCAAGGTAAAGTAAACACTGTTCAGATTCTACCTGCAACAAAATTTACTCCCAAGTTTTTACTGTGCCATACTTAGTATCATATTTTCACTTACTAATTATACTGCTGTCTCTATTAACTCCAATTATGTTCCTTTTTTCTCCTGCCTTTCCTTAATCAACAAGGCCGTGGAGAGAATATTTGAGCCTCGGGGGAAATCTCGGTGGCGGGTCCCCTCCAATTTTTTTTAATTCATGAAAATACGTACAATTGTGAGTACGGGCCCTTCTGAAAACTTCGGGCCCGGGGGAGAAAGTCCCCGCTCCCCCCCCCCCCCCCTCGTCGGGCATAGCAATCAACATTTCTTCATACTCTCGTTTTCTTCTTTTTCACTCCCTTTCGTCGATCTCTCTTCTCCTCCATTCTCTTACACTTTTTTTTCTTCCCCCTCCCTACATTCCTCATCTCTTCATCTTTTCCATTCTGTCCTACTCCCCTTTTGGTTTCACATCCTCTTCTACCTCATCCATCACCCCCTTGATTCTTTCTATTATCTCGTCTACCCTTTTCGCCTTTCCTTCTCTCTTCTTCCCTCCAGGACGTTTATGACCTCCTACTTTTCATTTTGCTATCAACAACTCTCTTATCCTTTCTCTAGCTACCATGTTTTCTATTACGGTTTCCTCTGAATACAATTTTGCCGTCCTCGTCGTCTTCGTATTTCCATCACAAATGGATCATCTTGTTTCTCCTATAAGGCTTAGAAGCATCCTACCCTTTCGATTCGTTCGGATCAACTTTAATCAACGCCGGCTCCTCTCCTTTCTTTTGTACCTACCTCCTTATAACTTCCCATCATTCCTCTTCTTCTCTTCTCGTGTGAATGCACACTACCACCACCCTCCTTCCTCCACTTCGATTCTCCTCATCATCACTCTGACGTTCGTTTCGCCATGTTTCTCTGAACCCTGTTCTACCACAAGAGCCTTTCTCACCCCTGATGCCATACAATCCTTCTCTCTCTCTTCTGCATGTTCTTTTCTTCCTTCTTGCGTCTTTCAAACACATCCTCTTGGTAACTTTCTTTGTTTTCCTTCCCAGTCTTTCTCGTTCGACCATGTCGACCCATCATTTTAGCGTCCGACTTTGTTTTTTAAACCTCACTTATTCCGGAACTCTACACTCACTCCCTTATCTCCTTCTTTCGCTCCTCTTCTCCTTGTCTTCAGTCTTTTTTATCTTTCAAGTAAGGTATGGAATAAAAATTCCTATGAAGAACCCAGGGGGAAATTTACCATTGGCCCAAGACTGGGCTAATACTGGGGGCCAATGCTCCCACTGTTGGACCCGTATTGGTGGCCAGTATCGTTCCAACGTTGGGAAAAGCTTGGGGTGTCTACGCCCCTGCCAAGACTTGGGCGGCCAATGATGGCCCTATATTGGGCCAAGTCTTGGTGGAATGCAATTGCCAATACTAGAAAAAAAGTGAACAATTAAAATTTTTCAAATTAATGTATCCGTTATGAATACTTCAATTTCTCAAAAATATTTATTCTATTCAAAAATGGGCAATTAACTCCTCCGGAATGAATCCATCGAGGTACCGAGAAGTTTTTTGATAGTAACAAAAAAATAGAATACTGTGAAGTCAAACTGACTAAGAGTGGCGAGAACTAAAATTTTCGACAACCTGTAGCTGCATATTTCTCTCCTTCTAAAGATTGGACGAATTATCTTGACTGTGAGAGAGAATAAAGCTAGCGCTCCCTGCACAAAGCAACGTGAAGTTCGATCGATATCCTGGGTCTCGATCCTCGCTTGCGCGGTAGAGTTAGTTCTGACCAGTTCCGCATAGGGAGCGCTAGTTTTATTCCCTCTCATATTCATGATGATTCGTCCAATCCTTGAAAGAAGAGAAATATGCAACTATAACATGTCGAAAACTTTAGTTGTCGTCACTGTATTTCAGTTTGACTCAACAGAATTCCATTTTTTCTTACTCTTCTTTGAGAAGAGGAAGAACAAGAAAGAAGGAGAATAAAAAACAAATTTATCCCTACCTCGATGGATTCATTTAGGAGGAATTTATTGACTATTCCGTAATGGAAAAATAATCTTAAGAAAATGAAGTTTGATTGAAAATTAATCTTCTTGGTTGGAAATTCATCTTTGCGAGTGAAAATTGAGCTTTTATGTTTGAAATTGATCTGCTTTGCTGAATGTTTTACTATTTTGTAAAAGATAAACTATTTTGGTAAATGGAAAATACAGCAGTGTTTAGTAGAATATTCTTTTTTTTTCTTAACTCGATTATCTGGCTGAAAATACGTCTTTGTAGGTTAAAAGTTGAACTTTTTTATTTGAAAATTGATCAACTATCTTGAAGAATCGCCTTTTATTTGAAAATTCAACTGTTTAAGTTAACAATGAACTTATTTGTTGCCAATCTTATTTTTGGCTTGAAAAATTCAACCGTTTTTGGGTAAAGTTTTTTTTTTTTTGCTTAGGAATTTTATCATCAAATAATTGCAATGTTTTATTTTATTTTAAATTTAATTTTTATAAATAAAAATGATTTCAATAATTTTAAAATGATAATTTTATAATTGTATGATGTTAATAATAATTTTAATTCTATTTCATAATTTTAATTTTATCATCTATTTGAAAATTCATCATTGTAGGTTAAGTATAGGTAGAAATTAAAAATTGATCTGCTTTTCGGACTGTTTCACCATTTTGTAAAAAATTCAACTATTTTTCTAATTTTTTTTCGATAAAAACTCAACTGTTTTGTTTATGAATTCGTCAATCTGGATTGAAATTTTATCGCCTTTTTGGCTTGAAAATATTACACTATTGGGTTCAAAATTCTAGTTATTAGTATAATATTAATTTTCCATAGCTCGATTATCTAGCTGAAAATACGTCTTTGTTGGTTAATGGTTGAACTATTCTGTAAAAAATTCATCTATTTTATTGAAGAACAGTCTTTTATTGAGAATTAAACTATTTCAGTCGAAAATAAACTTTTTCGTTGAAAACTTTATTTTTAGCTTGAAAATTCAACCATTTTCAGTTACAGTTCGATTTTTTTTACGAATTCCATCATGTAGTTGAAAATTCATCATTGTAGGTTAAAAATTTAAATTGTTTTGCATAAATGGGAGTAATGTGTCCAAAATTCATCCTTTTTGGTTGAAACTTCAAATAGTTGGTTTTAAATGCAACTGTTTGAGTGTTAATTCTTTTTTTTTGCAATTCAACTATTTGGTTAGAAATATCTTCGAGAATTGAACTGCTTTGTTGTTAATCCCTTTTTTGATTCAAAATTAATATCCTCTGGCTTGAAACTTTTTTCCCCTTAATTAAAAGTGAAAATTTGGAAAAGAATTCGTCTCTTTTGCCCAAAAATTCCACTATTCATATTTTTGAGTTTGGAAAAAAAACTGTTTCAAGAAACAATTGTTTTCGGGTTTGAAAAATCTATTTTCATATCTTTTTGAAAGGTCACCATATTACCTTGTTTCAGGAAAATTTCAGGTTTTTAAAGTCTGTAAAATATTACGTTTCGTATTTTTGTTTTTGGCTATTATCAAGTAAAATTGAAGAAATAATTTTTACTCAAAATAAGGGCTTTCAAAAAAAATATTCGAATTTTTTTACATTCCCGTTTTTAAACGAACACAAATGGCGAAAAGACACGTGGGGGCATGCGACTGTCTGTCTCGTGATCAATGAATGCATATTATTATAATTGTCGGCTTTAGAATTTGAAAAAATTTAGAATTATTCTAAAATTTCGAGAAATGAATCAAAATATGTAATGTTGTGTCTGGGTAGCTCAACTTAAGTTTTTATTTTATTCAAACAATGCAATTTCATCAATTCTATTGTATCCAGGGCTCTAAAACCCTGTTATCAGTTAGGATCTAAATAAAATATTATTGAATTGCACTCCTTAAACGGAACGGAAACTGAAGTGGACCAGACTTGAATATTTTTGACCATTTCCGAAAATTGTAATACAGTATTTACATTTTTCAAATTAGCAATCCGCCAAATTGAAGCCACGTAATTGACCACCTGGCAGAGTTTCGTATGCCCTTAAAATTAAATTCGCCCAAATTATAATAATTTAGGTTCAAATTCGGTTTATGTTAGGCCGATGAGTCTGTCAATGAACTCGTTTCAAGTGCTGGATTTCAAGGGTAAATTTACAGTAGTTGCAGACTAATATGAGTCACGATCCTAAATTGACCATTAACATTTACCAGGTCATTGAAGTCCATCAACCTCGGGGGGAAATACTTATTTCACATTACGGTCCAGCCACTTTGCTTTCGTAAATTATTCAAATCTGACATTTTTTTCAAAAATGGGCCTTCAGGAAGCCACGTAATTTTTGGGAATGGGGAATGGAGGGGGGGGGGGGGGGCAAAAAAGGGCAAAAAAATGTGAATACGTTTTTCCCCCTTGCCTCCCCACTGTAAGCGTGATTAAACAAGAGTTTGAAAAAGGGGAACGGAAGTTCGAATGCATGCTAAGGAGGAAGGACGTACGTATATGCGCATTCGAAACCCCGTCCCTATACCGCGTATTTCAAAGACACGCGTTACATTTATATAATTATTTTAGGAACGTTTATATTCAGTATTTGTTGAGCAACGGAAGAAACTACGTTTATTCTATTACAAGACGATAATAAAATATCGAAAATCGTTAAAATATTCCGATTTTTGCGATTCAAACTTTGTGGTCATGCTAGTAACAATAACCTATCAAACGTGTAAAAATTGGTTGAAAATTTTTCGAAATGCAAGAAGCTGAATTTGCATGAAATCTATAGGTCGTAAGCGACGCTCGTAAAAATTTTAACCGGTGTCATATATCTCTCCCTAGACTCCCAATGCTAGCGCATTGATCAGGCAAGGTATTATATGTCAATGCTAGTGAGAGTATACTAGGATCGTTAACGCTTCTCTGTCATGTCGCGATAGGCCGTAAACGATGCTCGTAACAATTTCAATTGGTTTCATATTCAAAAGTCAATAACGCTTTTCAATAACGCTTTTCAGCGTCACGATACCAAGAAACTTTTTATGAATTAGGTCTCTACCCAGGAATTCTCTTTACCCTCGTATAAGGAACTTTGTTCCAAAAATTTGATTTTCAACCAAGAAAAACAAAAGAGAAAAAAATTTCTACAAATCAGTGGATTCCTCGAGCACAAGGAATGTTTATTAAAACCGTTGTTTAATCGTGTATGTCTTTCTCGATGAACATCAGGATAATAAAGGGATGTACTGGTAACTGTACATAGATAAAGGGAATAAACGTCTCAAGAAGCCATGATGGTTTCTATCTACAATGATGATGATAATAATAATTATAATGATAATAATAAATACTTGATACGTGCCTGCGAAAATATCTGCGCATCAAATTTCGATTTTTGTTTTAAAATTTTTTGATTGTTAACATCTTGACTTCATCAGGCACTTGACTTAGTCCGTGGCTGATGATAAAACACCGGGCGAAAAGACCCGAGATTAATTTTCGACGAAATAATAATAATACAAGCACTTCTGCTGGCGGACTCATACCTTTATCTGTCGGTAAAATAGTGATATCGGTAAAAAAGGAAAAGAAAAAACTCAAACCAAATGGTCGGAGTTGAACTCAGGGTCAAATTGTGACCAAAAAAAGTTGAACAGTTGAATCTTTAATCCGAAAAATGGAACTTTCAATTTAAAAAGACCAATTTTTTATCGAGAATTTCAATCTTCCACCGTAAGCATTCAATTTTCAACAAAATAGTAGGATTAGAAACTAAGAAGAGATTATTTCGAACTGATTCACCTGCTTTTCTAAACATTTTTGACTTATTTTGATTTTGTAGGTAAAAAGGACGTATTTTCGAGGAGATTCAAACTTTTCACTTGCGGAGACGAATTTTCCAAAAAAGTGTTTAATTATTATCCACTAATAAGAATTTTTCAGCACCGAAAGAAAGAAAATTGTAATGAAACTGTTATATCTTAAAAACAAAAAAAATATAATTTCCAAACGAAACAAATTAAACTTCGAATCAACAGTTCAATTTTCGACTAAAAAGTGGAAATTATTTAACTAGATAGTGTATTTTTCAGACAAAACAATTGAATTCAACAAGAAACGTAAAATTTTCATCCATTTAAGGTAATGGCAAATCAAATAGTTTAAATTTGAAAAAAGGAGAACTCTTAGAAAACAAATGAATTTGTAACAGAATAATTAAATCTTCAATCAAATAATACAATCCTTAACTCAAAATCAAGCCTGAATAGATTATTTTAATAATAAAAAAAAAATTTTGAACAGAATGCTTTAACCCTCAACCAAAACAGATCATTTGTAACCAAAAAGGACGAATTATTAAGAAGAATATGTAATTGTCAATCAATTTTCTTTCTTGACAGTCAAGAAAGAAAAAAGTTTAAACCTCGGTTTCAACTAAATTGCTGAACATTTTTATCATATTTGGAAGAAAAAAAAATCAAACTCTTGAATAGTTGACAATTTGACCATAAAGTTGAATTTCCAACCAAATAGTTACCTCTTCTAGAAAAAAAAACTAATCCCTCATAGGAAGGTAGAATCAATCCCGAAATGTTTAATTTTCATCCAGTTGAGGTAATTTACGATCAAATAGTTGAATTTACAATGAAAAAAGTGAACGTTTGGAAGAGAGTGGAATTGACAACAAAATATTCAAAACTTCCAACCGAATAGTGAAATTTGTAACTGTGAGAGAACTAAATTCTACCTATCTATGAATTCTTGGAAATAATGTGGAAGTTGATACAGCAACTGAAGAAAATTTGTATTTTGAATTGGAATCAGATTATTTTATTTGAAAAATTCTACCAAAATGTTGAAATTCCAAAATAAAAAGAATAATTTTTCACCAAAAAGGTTGAAGATCCTTTTCAAATAGTTGCATTTTTAACCAAAGAGTGGAGTTTTCTCAAATAGCTGATTTTTTTAGAAAAAGATTGATTTTTTAGAAGACAGATGAATTTTTGACCCAAGAAGTCGAAATTTCACAAATAAAAGTTTATCTCCAACCAAAAAAAAAATGCAATTTTTACCAGAAAATACGAATATTCAATCAAAAAGGACAAAATTCTTATCGGAAAGTACAATTTTAACAGAACAGTAAAATTTCCAATCAAATAGTCGATTCTCAAGCAAAAAATGAGAATTTTGCAGAATACAGTTACATTCAACCTGAAAAATTCAATTTCCATAAAATGAAAGTGATTTTCATTCAGAGAAAAGAAATTTTCAGTTGAAAGAGCGAAATTTTAGAAGGCAGTCAAATTCTCAAAAAAAAGTTAGATCTGCAACCAAATGGTGGAATTTTCATCGCAATGAAATGAATTCCTCATGAATAATATAGCAGTTGATATAGCAATAAAAAAATTTCATTTCCAATCATAATCATATTGATTTCCTCTAGAAAAAGTGAGATAATCCAGGAGACAGTGGAATGTCGAACTTAAAATGTTGAATTTTGGACGAGAAAATTCTCTTTCAACAAAGATAGATGAATTTTTTGGCTTAAATTCATCTCACGGTATCACTTACTAGCTGGAGGCTGAGCTGACCCGTTCGATTGTCTCATGCCGCGCTCTCGAGTTCAATGCGGCGCGGAATGAGACTGTGCTCAACCCGCGGCTACTCTCCATGGGCAATGGCGAAGAATCATGCTTGGATACCTTACTTAGCGGGGGGTTAATTGCAAAATATGAGATTCTTCAATTCTGGAATTAAATAAGAAGCAGGCGCGGATCTAGAGGGGGGTCCCCCCCCCTCCCCGAAATTTCCGACACTCTGCACTCCAGGTTAGCGCGATTAAGATGTGGATAAGGTGTACTTTTTTCACTCATTTTGAACCCCCCTCCTCC
>WSXT02003622.1:0-14997 GCA_011762715.2 Neuroterus valhalla
GTTGAAAATTCAACTATTTTCTCGAAGTCATGTTTTTTGGCCGAAAGTTAAACTTTTTTGTTGAAAATTCGTCCTGTTGAATTATAAATTCATCTTTATTTTCCGAATCATAAGAAATTCCTTACCCGAATCAAACGCCCCCCCCCCGTTCCGTAACAAAGTGTAACTGAATCTTTTGACCCTCCTCCCGCCTTGAAGCTGTTACGTAATTTAAGTACGGCCCCTAACCTACAGGTTTAAATTTTGTCTCAAAGATGTAATCAAAGATTGTAACAGTCATTTGATTTTCGCATCAATAAAAAACCGTTGCAGCAAAAATGATACCTTCAGAGCCTTCAGATTTCGTGTGGTTGTGGCTTGATCGAAAAATAATTGTATGCTCAACTATAATAATACTCATTGTTATTTAAAACTATTTATCGCATAAGTTTATTGAATTACTTCAGTTTTATTTAGAAATTTGATTTTCAAAATGAATGGGTAACTTTTATTTAACATGTGAAGACATAATTTCATTTTTTAATAACGAATGATTTTTTGGTCAGACTTTGTATTGTTTTAGCCGTTCACAGAGGAGTTAGGCGTTTGTAAAACGTACTGCGCGAGTTACTCGAGTCTTTTCAGGGGCCATCAAATTTCACATCTTAGAATTTAAGTTTTTCTTATTTTATAAAGCACATGAATCTGACATTTTTCTGTTATTTCAATTCTTACGAATTGAATTTTTAGACAATAATGAAAAATTCATCAAAGTTATGTGATAAATTACTTAAAGAACAAATGGAATTTAGCGGAATCACTTTTATTTATTATTTTGTAAACCTAAGTCCATGAAATAAATGGGTAATCAAATCGAAATTTTTAAGTAGATTATAGTGTTTCCATTCACGTCTGAGGTGAAACGAAGGGTCAAATAAACTTTGAAAATTATTAATAAATAAAAAAACTACTTGGAATTATAAGGCTTTTGTGCATTCCAATAAAAAAAGTCGTGCCTAGGTTCACGCTGCGTTTACTAAAATTCTGTGAGGCTAGACCGGGGAGATAAAAATCGTCCGTGTACCTACATTTCGAAAAAAAAAACTTCCCGGTCATTTGCCGGTACCCTGGCTCAGTGGTCACCCTAAGGAATATAATAATGACACTGAATATAGATGAGTGTTACATGATAACTGTGAAATACGGATTCAAAAAAAGCAGAGAAAAAATACATAAAGTGAGACAAAACGAAGGCTATATCTAGGCAACATAACCTACAATTTTTGCAGTTGTCATGCACGTCCTAAACCCCTCATTTGATAAAGAACACAGCAAATTCACAGTACACGTCTCATATTCTCATTACGTATGCAAAGAACATAACGCCTAATACCACCTACTCAGTGCCAAAAAAAAGAGTAGATAGCACCGCAAAAAGTAGAAAATATTATCCCAAAACTAGCAACTTACCTATAACGAGGACATTTTTATTTGATGGTAACTTGTTGTTCCCACTATTTTGTACTTCAGCTAAAATAGAGGACCTGTAAATAACAAGGGAAAAATTCATAAATCAAGGCATCGTGACACTTTTTTCAGTGAGTGTGACACATGAGATCATAGTACAACGTCCAACAAGCAGCGAAATACAGGATAACTGAAATAGACGAAAGGAAAAATTTTTACAATAATTTCAAACGTTACCATAAATTGTCTTTATTTTCTGTATCTTCTCTCTTTTTTATCTGAGATCCATTTCTTTGCAACATTGTGTCAATGACCATCGCTGCCATTGTACTTTTGACAGACAGAGAAGAGAGAAGTGCGCCACAATCGAATTGGTCTTAGGTCGATGAATCCAGAGTATCGATTAAGGCGTGGTTTCGCTTCGCTCGCGAAAGACTGCACTGACTGCAGTCCGGTCAATAATTTTGAAAAACTATATTTTTTATATAATATCATATAAAAACAATTCTAAGTATCGTTAAACTAATGCAATTTTATGAATTCGTGTTAAAATCGTTAACATATCGATTTCTCTCCTGTCCAGGAACGTTCGTAGACTCAGCAGTTATCGAAATTTGAACGTCAAAGATATTTGAAAATATGTATTTAAAACAGAATTTCAATGGTAGTTTTGATTAAATTGGGATTAATTCCATTTTTATAGGTGTGAAAATATTTTCATGAATAATTTTACTCTATTCAATGATCTAAGGAATATTAATGATTAATATCATGATATTTAGTTACCGTTCAAACAGTGAAGTGAAGTCCCATTTGTCGTGTTGACTTGACAGCCGTTGTCATCAAAACAAGTATGGTGGGCGTTTTAGATGATTCTGACAGTGACGATGAATTGCCCCCTGGCTGGGAAGAACGAGCCACAATTGATGGAAATGTTTATTATGTGAAGTAAGTTTCTGATTTATTCTTTAGTATGTTTTTATTTCTGTCTGTAATTTTATAAGATATCGCTGAAAATATCAGTTTTTCTTTTAATTGAGGTTATGTTTCCTGGGTTTAATTTCCTCTTAACAATCTTTCGATACAATATTTTTTAGGTCAAAAGAAGAATTTGTTTTTCTTTCCGAGCCTTCAATTATTGGAGTTATAATGTCATTATTATTATTATTTGTAATAAATTATTTGAATAAATAATCGCTGGTGTAAAACTCTTATTGCTGGATAGCAAGGTTGAAAATTGCATCATTTTAATGAATATTTTCAGTCTGGATCAACTAGTTATGCATCAAGACATTTTTCATTAAAAACTCACTTCATAAACTTGCATGGAATATATGCTTCTTCTTGAAATAGACATTTTCGGGCTTCTAATTTGGTTATTTTGGTCAAATGAAGGCACTTTAAGTTAATGAAATGTTCACGTCTTGAAGAAAATTAATAAACTTCAATTATTAATCAATTTTAATGTTGACATTAAATTGTTGAGCCATAAAATTGATCGAAAAAGTCTTGTTACGGGGTGATGTAAAAACTTGGGGACGTTCAAAAAGTTATTATAACTCTCAAAGTGTGATTGAAAACGAGAATAAATTTTTTCTCCCCGGATCCTGCAATAAATTCGGAAACATAAAGTGTATTAACCAATTAGATCTCAAACTGTTTTTTTTTAAAATATATTATTATATAATATATATTTATCAGAAAATCATGAGTGGCTGGGGATCCTCGACTCCCCACTACTCATATTTAATCGAATCCATTTTCGTACGTACTTATTTGGAGAAATTTGTCTTATAAAACCCAGTAACTAAGAAAATTATTCTTCTACACAAGCGTATAATATTCCTGAGACATTATTAAGGTCCTTTACTCTCTTTTAGTCACTTTACAAAAGGAACTCAGTGGACTCATCCTCGAACTGGTCGCAAAAAACTTGTGGAAGGGGGTAATTTTTATATAAAAGAGCTTAACATTCTTTGCATTATTCTTAAAATCTTATATTATCTTCTGGCTAAGGGAAATATATTTTTTTGTCTTCTTTAATGTATAGAATTGCCTACTGGTTGGGAGAAATGTGTTTCTGACGATGGGAAAGTATTATTCGTTGATCACGCTCACCGTACGACAACTTACACTGATCCTAGATTAGCTTTTGCGACAGAATATAGAGAGATGCATCAGCCTGTTAGACAGAGATTTGATGGGAGTAGTACCGCCCTTGCAGTACTTCATGGGCGAGATTTGAGAGGAAAAATAGCATTGGTTACTGGAGCTAATACCGGAATAGGTGATATATGAATAGAAAAAAAACATCTGCATATCGACGCCTCCTAGCAATAGAGTACTATCTCAGCGGACAGAGCAATAAAGTCGTATCTCAATGACATTTCAATACGATACTATCTTCGCGGCCAATTCAAGAAAGTACTATCTCGGTGGCCTGTGTAATAAAGTACTATCTCGCCCGTCAAACTTATACTTTCAAGTTATACTCGTGGAATTTTTGTTTCGAATAGTTTATGGCTTATTGCCGCCACTACAAAAAACAATTCAACACGATTCATACGCAAAACCTAAAAATAACAGCGTGACGTACAAGCGCACACGCTTGAAGCGTTAGAGACGAATAGGGATGCATTTTGTTTGCTGTTCATTCATATTTTCAACTTTTTAGTGAAAACTAATCTTTTCTTGAAAAAAAAAATCAGATTCCTAGGTTGGAAACTCGACTTCTTTGTACATAATTCGTCATTTTGGCTAAAAAATTGAACATTTTTTGTTCAAATCCCGCGTATCACGACTTTTATCAATCGTTTAGGGTGAAATTGAGCAAAGAAAACAAACCCGAATACTCAAGTGATGAAGGAGAAGATTATTGTTAAATTTACCTATAATTTTTGTATAATTATTGTACAGATATTAGGAAAGAATAGTTGTTATTACGTTTATAGAATTCAGCTTCATACTATGACTTTCTTGAAAATACATTAATACAAATTTGAAGTAAATATACTGATGTGTCAAATTTAAAAATTTTAATCTATTGACTCTTGATATATTTCTGTAATTACAGTTCATGAATTTAATATTGCAACTTTCAAGACTTGTGTATCGTCGTCCTCACACAGAACTTTGACTTGACCGCTGTTATAAAATTAACCAGGACTTTGTCTAACATAACTGATAAAATAGTATGAAAACTCCTAACACTTCAAACGAGCGCGTTTATATGTCACGCTGCCATTTTTGGGTTTTGCGTATGAATTCTGTTGAATTGTTTATTGCAGGGCGTCAATAAGCCATAAACTATTCGAAAACAAAATTCTACGAGTATGACCTGAAAATATAAGTTTGACAGGCGAGATAGTTCTTTATTTCACTGGCCGATGAGATAGTATTTTCTTGCTCTGGCCACCGAGATAGTACTTTCTTGAATTGGCCGCGAAGATAGTATCGTTTTGAATTGTCATTGAGATAGGACTTTATTGCCCTGTCCGCTGAGATAGTACTCTATTGCTAGGAGGCGTTGATATGACCAAAAACGAATTTCAGAATTTAATTTTTTTATTTCATCTTGTTTATTTTCAGGATTTGAAACAGCCAGATCTTTGGCTCTACATGGATGTAGAGTAGTTCTAGCTTGCAGAGATGTCAAGAAAGCACAAGCAGCTGCAAGAAAAATAGAAGCAGAGAGAGAAAATGTATCTTGCGATGTTTTGCATTTAGATTTATGTTCTTTGCGGCAGGTTCAAATTGCTGCTGAATCATTCAAGCAGAAATACAAGTATTACTCGAAATTGGACCAAAAGAATATTCTTGTCAATTTGAAGAAAACTTGTCAAGATAATAATTAATATTTTTAACTTTCCAGAAATCTCCACATTTTGATATTAAACGCTGGAGTTTTTCATCTTCCTTATTCTATTACAGAAGATGGTTATGAAATGACTTTCCAAGTGAATTATTTGGCTCAGTTTTACTTCACGTTGTTGCTAGAGGAGCCAATACACCACTGCAATAATGCGAGAGTTGTCATTCTCTCCAGCGAATCACATAGGTAACTTTTCTTTTGTATACCCTAGAAAATAAGTTCTGCATAATTTTGTCAATCAGCCAATAATTAACATTGTTATTCCAGATTTTCATCAATACGAACACCTGATGATTTAGATCCTTCGAAATTATCTCCTCCTGCATATAAATACTGGAAGTGGTCTGCCTACAATGATTCAAAATTGTGTAATGTTTTATTTGCACAAGAATTGGCCAGGCGTTGGCAAACCATAAGCGTTTTTAGTTGCCATCCGGGGAATATGGTGTCTTCGAACCTAGCCCGACAATCATGGTTTTTTCGATTATTGTTCGCTATAGTGCGACCTTTTACAAAATCGCTGGTAATTTAATTGAATGGAAATCATTCTTCCAAGATTTGATGGCTTTCCAGTTCTTCTGAAATAAATGTTCTACATTTTTTTTAGCAACAAGCGGCAAGTACGTCTGTATTTTGCGCAACAGCCTCTGAACTGGAGGGTGCAACCGGCGTATATTTCAATAATTGTTACCGATGTGACGCTTCTCGTGAGTCTTTGGACCCTGAATTGGCAGAAAACCTGTGGGATATTAGTCAAGAACTAATAAGAAACGTTCTGAAAAATGATAAACTCTGGTGTGACGTAGCGGAAAAGAGATAGCTAATTTTTATTCAAAATGAATATAGCGAAATGAATAATGGGGAAGTGTACATTATGATTTCATGCGCCTTTGTAATCACATTGAACATAAGTATAATTTTGTAAATTTGTAGCATTTTTTGCTGTAAATATAATTTATTTTCTGAATCTGTTTTAATTGTTGGTCTTTAAAAAAAATGAAAACTTCATGAAGTTTACAACTGTTGTTTTTTATTTCATTCGATCTCTACATTATTCTAGCTTGCATAAAATTCTTTAAGATACTCTGCTCTTGGTTTGAGAATGGCTTTGTCTTTTATACTCACTACCCATCCGGGTTCTAAGCCATAAAATATTTGTCTTGGATCTTTTCGTTCGGAAAGCATCTCGTAATCTGGATCATCTTCTATCTTTGGAAGCTCGTAGCCGTATTTCTGAGACAGGACGAGACGCTCGTAGGAAACTTGTTGTGGATCTGCTAAATATCCTCGCGTGGCCGCGCTCGAATAATATTCTAGGCAATCCATCGGTGGCAAAAATCGACGAGGAATCGCTTCACCTAGTAAGAAAATGTTATTCAGTTCAATTCAAGTGGTTGACCAATCTTATAATCTGGTGTACAAGTCTTCGTTAAATCTTTCTAATCTTTTGAAAACTTTTTATTAAAATAAGTTCATAACGCACCTCGATTGAAGAACTGTTCTACATTAATCATACATTGTAGACTATGGAGGTCGTAGAAAGCAGTTGTTATGGTCCCGCCGTTTTTTTCAATAGCAGCAATCACAGGCTCACTAGCCCACTGCACTTCAATGTTTACTTTTGCGCTGAATACACTCATCCCCTTGAATATTTGAAATGTGTTCAATAGTTAATAAATAAATATATTTTTTTATTTGAATAGCTAGTATAATAAAATGTTCAAAAAAGACCAAGTTAAAGTGTACTCGCCTCATCTGTGAGATGTATGCCTGCCTGTCTCATATCAGGTTCGAGTCTATAGAGACCAGTATTCATAATAGCTGTGAGATCAATCGGTTTAGTTGGGTCCAATCTATTCGTATCAATCATCTTTTGCAGAGTAAACAAGTTTATTGGCGGGTATTCTCTTCTCAAACTGCAAACATGCGCAAATTGAATCATTTCAAGTATTCTTACAAAAGGATATGTATTTGAAAACAAAGTTAAAGTGTCTACTAATTTTATGATCGACGAATTTATCAAAATTCAGTTTACTAGGAGCGTTTATTAAGCCCACCTGACACAAGGTTTTGTGTAATTTTATGCATTGCGAAACTTTATTATATTTATTCAAAATAATATTTTTTCAATTTATGGTGTCTAAATCTGACAAACGAATATAATTGTGGTACATAATTCTTGGAAATATTGGACTTGTTTCATATTTTTAAAATTCTTTCCCCAGTTGGATTGAAAGAACACAAGAAATTAAATGTAATTTCTTGAGTCAAGTTTTTTCGAACAAGTTTGAATTTTTTTAATATTTAGAAAGTATACATTTTGAATTTTCGCGCGGAAATCTGATTGAGAGGGCAACGAATCAGTATAAAAATAATATATTTATAACGCATTTTAATATTTTGATACTTTTTCTCGATTGTTTTTCTTCTGAAAAATAGAGTATTCCGATCTTTTCTCAAATATAACTATTTTTTCAGAATATTCATCAGTATTCGAAAAATATATTATCTAAAATTCAAGCAACAATCACATTCTGAATTCTTTGATAATTTAGAAAATTTTAAGGGTTGCAGGAAGGTTTTAAAGATCGCAAAGATGTCCAAGATTTACAAGTATTGCATACCATTTTACAAACATTTCAAAGATTACGTATCACTTCACAAAAATTTCTAAAATATTTTAAAGATTGTTTCATCATACTGAGATATAATGTAGGAGATTCTTGAAAATTCACAAATATTCCAATGATTTCAGAAAGATTCCCAAGATTAAAAAACTTCACAAGAATATGAAGAATTCAAAAAACTTAAAAGATTTCACGAAGAATCCAGTGACTTCACAGCAAATTCGGATGATCCTGAAGATTCCGAAATAATTCTAAATAAGATTCTAAAAGGTTTAAAAAATTTCGGAAAGATTCATAAGACTTCAATGACTCTCAAAGATTTCAAAAGATTGTAAATCATTCCACAAAGATTTTCAATAATTTTAGGAGAAAAAAATAGAATATCACTAATAGATGTGTTTTAATGCATGGAAAATATAATATATCGTACAAATTTATCACGATGTTATCATGATTACAATAAATATCCCATTTCCAAGAACTTTCAATGCGATCTTGGCTATATCCTGTTTAGCAGACACCATGAAGTTTTAATTAACCAGATAATAGAACAATGAAAATGACTTACTGGTGTCCTTTATAATAGGGTTCCCTTCCAAATCTCATATAGAATGGATTATTTCCAGTTTCGTATCCAGGTCGCATGTAATTCTGTCGAGCCAGAGAGCCTTTGTTTCCTGCACCATGTTTGTCTCCTCCGTGTTGGCCCCTTCCTCTTTTATTCTTCAATAAAAATAAAATTATTGTTGTACTAAAATGATAGTTAATTTTTGAAACAATCAAAATAACAATTAATAACAAAATCCGAACGTTTAAAATCTCTAAAATCGAAGAATTTTTAACCAAAAATAGTTATCAAAAACTATTTATTTGAGGAATTTGACACCAGTTATTATTAAAAATACGCGAAGAAGAGTTTCTGTACAGTAATCACATCCTGAAATTGTAAAATTATACCTTTTTTACGGCTCCAGGATGATTTTTAAGATTTCCTATACAGACCCTCGGAAGGGCTCTCAGCATTTGAAAAGCCATTTCCCGGCCTTGTTTTGCAACGTTTCCAGCCATTTTATTCATTAATTATGTATGCTTGTCCTTAGAAAATGCGTACAGTATCACCTTTTCATCAATTCAACACGTAAAACACTTTATTTCATCCTGTCCCGAATGAAAGTTCACTACTTCGTTGACTTCTCATTCATCACATAACCTAAAACATGAGGTTACGTTCCTGTTCCATCTTGAACAGAGGTTCTCAACACATTTATTTTATTTTATTATGGTTCTCATTTCAACCTGCAATTTTTGACGTAAAATATAAAATATGTTTGCATAAGGTCACTTACGTATTTGCGTAGAAAACTCTCTACTCTCAAGAGATGGTAAATTTTTTACGTAAAAATTAAAATACATAGTAAATTACTGCAAAAAAACACCATAAAAATTATGTCGGCATTCTACTTCCATCCCTGACTAACGCCCATGCTGCGCAACAACACAACACCACTGGATTTTCGTGTAGGTTCTTAAATTTTTGTATGCATATACACGAAAATTCCAATCTGTAGTGTAAAATTGTTGATTTGTGCTTTGCAGTCATATGACATATACCGCAAAATGCACACTGCACAGACGTGTCCAGAAGACAGAGAGACAAAACGTCCATCGTTCGCGTGACAAGATAGATAACGAAAACGACGAGTTCCTCGAAGCTAAAGGAAACAGAAAGGTCTTGCGGGAATAACAAAGTGCGTAAATAGAGCCTAGACCATGATATCTTCTGCAGGCTCTCGATTAAGCTTGCCGAGTGCGAGGATGGCGTGCACTAGGACTAAGTACTTGAAAAATGAAGACGGTTTGTGATGATTTGTGTTGTGTTTTTGTTCTTTCGAAATAATCAAGGTAATAAATTCAGTGTCATTAGCCGTGTCATTTCTTTTCGTTATTGTCCTTGTTGATTACCCAAAGGCTCAAAAGTGCCAAAAGTACTTATCGGTCACACGTGGAATGGCAGCAGCCTTAAAAAAAAATCACTCGCGAAGAAGATTAGCCGCCCTGACATTCCTGTCCAACATCTCCTTGGATGGGAGTCACCGGGACACCAAGTTAGCTCTGCTGCCCCGCAACGGAGTTATTTATCAAGGAACACTGCAGGGTCTCCAGGAAACTCAAAAATTGGGATTTTTGGAGAAAATAGAGGCTGGCGGAGACACCGAGAAGATTTGTAATGATTCCCAGGACGATGGAACGAAGCCGGGATCGCCACAGAAGGGTGATAGGAGTTTTGGATCTGATTCGGCGACCGTTACACCTGCAAAAGCTGCGGTTACAAATTTATTAGAGCAAGAGAGAAATTGTCCTCAGTTGTCACCTGGAGCTTACAGTTCATTCAGAGAAAGGTGAATCAGGATTGTTTTCTTAAATATCTAATAGCCATCTCTTTGCATTTCTCCAAATTTAATGTGCACGATGTTGTGAGATTTTTTCATACAGACTTCAAGAAAGTTATTCAGAATTGTGAGAATTTTGAAGACGATTGTGTTTTGGTCTCTTTCAGGTTCCTTTAAAATTGTTATGGATATTTGTCGTTATTTATTTTTAGAAAACTTGAAAGCTTTAAGTCTCCATTTTATCTCACTTGTTTATTCTCTTCTATGAAATCGTGATTATGGAAGTGAACCTTGGATTTATTGACTTGTTATTCGAACACTTCATGGAAGATTTTATTCCGAAATTTGTTCAAAATTTTGATGACTGTTTTTATTTATTTTTAGTTCCATTTTTAGTTCAAATGAAGAAATAACTACCATAAAAGGGTATTCTTTCTTTCTTGATTTCTTGCCCATGAAATTAACATAATATTTTGTCTTCCAGGAAATATATTATATGTATCAATGAAACTGGAAACTTTGCCTTAATTGTAAGACTGATTACAAGGTCACTTCACTGTTTTTAGATCCTTGAAATGATCCTAATCTTGACAAAGTTGAATTTGAATTCGAAGAGAAAATAATCCTATATTTATAATCGAGAACATAATGGGCCTGGTTTACATTTATACTTTTAAAATCTTAGAAACACTTCAAAAGTTTCTTATCTTTAGTAACAAACAGGACAAATACATTTATTCATATATACTAATTAATTTGAAACTCCAACTAGATAAGATTCTAACGAAATTTTATTTTACTATAAGTAGAAAAAAACCTTTGTTTCAAATAAAAAACAAAAATTATAAACTTCAATTTTCTTATATGTAGATGTAGTCTGATTTAAATATAAATTGCGATTTTATAATATAATGAATTAATACTAAGGAATAACACACAAAACATGTTTTTGTAAATATGGAAAATCTTAAAAACGGGAGGTTCGTGCATTATAATTGAGATTGTCCTAATCAATCAATCTAATGTAATGTAGAATAAGGTTATATCACATTATGCTAATTGGGTTGGTATTAGGGAGAATTATGTAATTCAAAAATGTTTGATGACATAATGCCTAAAGTCAAAAATAGAATTGGGTTGAAAATAACCGAAGTTCAAACAATATTAATAATGCTAATAGCTAGAAGATAAAAACTATTAGCTTTGTAAACTTTGTAAACTTGATTCACGAGTTAACTCTTGAGTAAAGATTACAAAGTAGTCTTTAAGATTTGTAGTTCGATCCAACAATAAGAATTTGTTTTGCTTTAGATAAATAGATATTTGATGTATATGGTGTCCTTTTGAGGATAATCAGTTTTGAAATTACTATTTTAGCATTTATCAATTTGCACTGCGTCGAGCCAGAATCGCAGTATTAAAATATTGTTTAAATATTCTCTTGTAGATAATCAATTCAGTATCATTTTTTATATTTATACTCAATCTTATTTTTATTCGAAGTTCCTATTTCCTAATTCGAATTCAATTTTCGCCTCCTGAAATTGAAGCTCTTTTTATTAGTTTTATCTCTTCAACAATGTTATCTGGTTTCATTATACCTTTGGGAACAGAATGAATGGAATCTAAACGTAGTGGCGTTTTTGTTATATGTAGAACCTGAGACTCAAGTGGAATTAAATCTGTGATAAAGCTCAGCAGATAGTGAAAAATTATCCATAGCTTGAGATAAACACAACTCAAACTAATGAAGAAGAACTTCGATAAGATCCAAAAAACTATTCACTTTTAAAGTTGATATATTTGTCTGGTCTTGTATTCCTAATATTTTTGAATCTACGAAAAATGAGTTATCAATTACTTATAATGCAATGTTAACATAGTTGAAAATTAAAAGTATTTAGTTATCAATAACTTATTGTTTTTATTTTCAGAGCTGGGACTGCAGGCAGTGATTATTCCTTACCAGAAAGAAGAGTTGGTTCCCTCCACTATAAAAAACGAATAACCCATCAAACCTCGACTTTATCAGAGAATATTAAACACCATTACAACAGTAGCAGCGAGAGTATAGGCTCCGTGCGTTCAAAGTCAGCTTCTCAAGTTACAAAATTAAAAGCAAAAGCTCTGAATAATTTACAATCAGGATGCGTTAACAGTGGAATCATACCGGAAGTCACAAGGGAATTACGTTTAATGCAACGTCCGATATCCGGACACAAATTCAGAGACGATCGAGTCATTGTAGTTTCCTCAAGACGAGTTCCTTTTCTTGTATTTTCTTCCATCCCATACAATAAAGGTCAACGAACGAGTTGGTAAGTTTTTACAAAACAGATCTAATTCCATAAATTCATGTATGATCTGCCCGATTGAATTAAGGCTCTTTTTAATTTGGGAACTTATCAAAAGAGAGTGACTGTTGGAAATGAATAGCATTTTTCTAAAGTTTGGCCATCCTAATTTGTATTAATTTGAAATATTTCGAAAATTCTGACGCTTCCAAATTCTGCAAATCGAATTTTTTTTATAATTGTACTTTTTCCGTAGTGGTGACCAAACCTTAATATTTTCTATAAAGTAAATTTGCCTAATTATTATTACTAGCTGGCAAAATGAAAGGGGTAACTCTCCTGTCTTCAAAAGCCTCGCAGTGAATAATCCAATTTTAAAAAGGTACTGATTCGATCATTCTTAGAGCTTTTGAATATTTGTCATAATAACATTCCATTCACTTTTCGATTTTCCATCAACATATTTTTTTTACCAATTCTCGTATCACGTTTGGACTGTACGAATCGCACGAAAACTCGGAAGACCCTCAGCACGCTTATAATTTTCAGCTTAAATTTAAGATAAGTAGGAAAAAATATCTCAGGGCGTTACCGAGATTTTCATTTCTGATTTCATAAGGAAAGAAAACTAAAAATTTTTTCTTCAAGGTTACTGGAAAAATATTCAATAATTAACAGTTTATGTATTCTCTTATTCAAATTGCGGATTCAAGTCACGAAACCAACAAAAATTTGACTTTCTCTTAATTTTTACCATAGGTCTGAGCTTCGAAAAGACGCGGGAAGAAGGAAAAATACCATTACATCGAGGCCTTTATCTGCTATTAATGACAACCTTGATACTTTTGGCTTGTTGGGTCTCGAACAAGCAAAAGATGGACAGGTATATAAGTTTTTCCATAAATATTCCCAACTATTTAGTTGATCATCTACATTTCTGAAGAAAAAAAACATCAACGTTTGCGCATTTAGGATTTGAATTCAACTACTAAGTACCAATTTTCTTTCTATCCATAGGAAATATCTTACGGTCAGTTACTTATTCCATCGCGACAATTTCTGAAGGAGAAAAAAATAGTTTCTGGCGATCCTGATTCAGTAGATTTCGGATATTCAGGAACAAATAAACACCCCAATGTCCAAAGGTATTGTTGTTTTCTGTGAATTTTAAATACTATCCTAGTTCCCCGACACGATTTAAATTAAATGATTCTGAGAGCATTTCCGGCCCTTCATAGAAAGATTTGGAACCTTTTATTTACTTTCCTCTCTGAAAATTAATTTGATTGTTATACATTACAGAACAGAAACAATAACGTGGAATTCGGACCGTGCCCAATGGTAAAACGACATTAGAATATTCAAGTGTAGTATCGTGTAGTCTCGTGTAAAAACTTTTTGCATGCGCCGATTTTTTTTTATTTCATTCAATCCGTGTAGATATCTTAAAAATTCCTGGTAATACAAACGAAGAAAGAAGGAAACTAAAGACAGAAAAAGAACAAGTGCTAGTTTATTTTGTGTTTTTTAATAAGTACAATTTTTTCAGGTTTGTCTAATTTCTGATGTCCTAAAGTATAATCTAGTAAGTAGCATTTCTGATAGAGCTTTTTTCTCGTGCTATGATACTGGAAAATAGCCTTTACGGCTAATGGCACTTAGTAGGTTACACTTTTGGACAACAGGTTTGTGGTAGATGAATTTGACCAATTAAATATTCAAATATTTAATTACTTTATTTAAGTAATAAGCATATGTTAATAAAAAGTGTTATGAATCTTATTAAAATGATTAATTGATTTTAAAATAGCAAAAAGATTTTACGAATAGTGTGTGTACATAGTTGGGATTTTCAGGTGTCTTTCGTATGACGCTGCAAATCTGCGAAATCAACACGCAACGGAATCACCGCCTCTATCGCTGACAACTGATTCGAAAGGTTCATACTGGCGTATTATTTGTAGATAAAAGAAGACTAACTTGATAAATTGATCATCAATAACGTTTCAGTTATTGCTTTTATTGTTGAGTAAATTCAATTAGGAAAATTAATGAACTTATTAATCAACTGATTGCAGTTTTCGAGTGGGATGAGCAATCTTTGCAATATAATCCCAATTTATTGGATGACCCTGAGCTTATAGCTGGAAAACATCGGACTTTATTGACTTTTACTTCTTACATGGTGAGTTGTAGAAAATTCTGTCTAAAAAATCTTGAATTTTTGCTTAACCTTGAAAATCTAGAAACGTTCTTAAATTTTTTATAAGGACCTTCAATTTTAATTTCTAATAGATTTATCACTCCATGTATACCCTTTTCGGGTTTCCACATATCTATATTCCCCCCTCCCACAGGAGATCGTCAGA
>WSXT02003633.1:0-14996 GCA_011762715.2 Neuroterus valhalla
GGTGCGGGACCGTGGGGCGTGTTGTTTTGTGGTTGTTGTGGGGTGGGGGTGTGGTTGTTTCTGGGCTGTTGGGTGTGGAGGTGGTTTGTTGAAAGTTGCCTAGAATTCGGCTACGTAGTTTATGGACGACCCCTCAGGTCAATGGGAATCCATCCACAGTGACATAAAAAAGTACAAGAAAAAAATTTGTTAAATGAAAAATTTTTATATGTTCAAGATCGTTCTCATAGATATTTCTTCTTTACTATGATTAATAATTTCAATGTTAATTTGAAACTACACTCTTTAGTAGAGCGAGGTGGAAATTCTGAAATTATTCGAATCGTTTGAACTGAGGGATAAAAATTCGTGGGTAGACATCCAAGATCAAAGGAAGAAAAAAATTTGAATTCGCATAATATCCCCTGTTCAATCTGAAATTTCCTCAGCTTGGAGCAAAGAAACATGTTACAATTTAACATTATTGGAATAAAATACCGATGCAATTAAAACGTTCTAAAATTGTAAATAAAAAATCAGAACAATCCCAAGTCACAAAAAAGTTTTTTTTTCCGAAAATTCTGAATGGTAAAATGTTTGTTTGGCTCATGCTCGAGGAATCTCAGGTTCGCAATATTTAACTTTTTCTACAATGTGTGCATGATTCAATAAAAAAAAAAAGTTTCAGCACATTTTCGAAAGAAAATGCTTCTGCAGAAAAATGTTATATTTCCTGATTTTTAATTACTGTTCACTAGTTAAAACTGTAAATATAATAATGCAACATAATTTTTGAATCATCAGAAAACATTTTGAATTTAAAATCGTTAAATTGTGCCAGTTTAAAATTTCGTCTTGATTCTGACTAATTTCAATCCACAAGTTTTTTTCCCCTAAGCTCAAACTATTCAATCGCCTTACACATTTCAACTCAAAAGTTCTCACCTTCTAACACTGCTATAGAAAGTAATGTATAGTTTGTGATTGTTCCAATTTTATATTAGATAACAACTCCTGCCTCCAGTTTTTACATCTTCAACATGCTTAAATGTTTCAACTTGATTTATTCATAAGTAATTTATTCAAGTGATTCATTGCTTTAATTATTATTATTAAACAATATGTGAACTTACTAATCCAAAGAATTTCCCGCGTAATATAAATATTGCATTTTGAAATATCACATATTTAAAGAGAAAAGGGGAAGTTTTTTTCAGAAAAGGGGAATAGAAATTTCTCAAAAGAAGGGTAAAGACCAGAATAGCGAAATTTGATACATTATAAAATTCCAATCGAATCAATCTACCTCATTCGAGAAAATATGCCGACAATAAAATTATACAAGGGTAACACTTCCTCCTTTGAACCATCCTGAATTGCTCTCAAATAATTTGCAAATCAAGATTTTTTTTTTGCACAGAAACTACGAAATTCTAATGAAAAATAGAAGTTCTTTGAGATATTATAATATAAGCAAATATGAACAAGCATTACATGGACTAAATCAAAATAAAACCGGTGTATAAGATGTGAAGAGGATTCAGAGGTTATCTCAGTCCTTAAATTTAGACACCTCGTTAAATTTACATTAAATTTGAAATAATCATCATGATTTATTTACATACCACTAATTGCATTTAGGCTGCTTGGTGTGACCAACCTAAGAGGTTGTTTGAACATTTTGATTGATATGTAGGCTATATAATGTATTCAGCAGTTAGCAGTCCATAACCTAACCTATAAGTTTTGCAGAAAAAAATTACAGGAGATCCAAATATATGAACACTAATGTATGCAAGAACGATCGCGAGTACTGTATCTTCAGGAAAAAACTGTTGTACCGTGTCACTTCATTGTTTAATTATCTACGAAAAGTTGGAAAACTGAAAATTTTGGTTGTCCGTCTGCTACTACGGAGAAAATACTACCACATCTAACGGGTGTACCATTGGTTAAAAAACTTTACTTTCAAAATATCTGACGCCGCACAAGAGAACGTGCCTAAGTTTGCTAAGAGTAAAAAAAATCGATTTTGAGATTATTGGTGTTCTAAACTGCTGATGAGGTCCTCTGTCACACGAAAGAATAAAAAAGAATAACTCAGCTTATTCTCCCGAACAGATGCCCGCCCTGAGAAATTTCTCATTTGACTCTTAGAACGTTCTCTCGTGCGGCGTCACATATATATTTATCTGAATAGAAGATTCATTTTATAGAAAACAGGAAAACTATCAGTGAAGCAATGTTAAAAAAGGAGAATAAAAAATGAAAGAAATATGTTAAAAATAATTTATTACACAATCTACTATTATCGAAACTACTTCTATAAGTATTTATTAACATATATGATCACAACTTCTCGATATCATAACAGCTCTCGTCACAGTGAAAAATATTGTATACTTCTGTTCCGTAATTCACTATAACTATCAACTTATGTGTGATATAACTGGTTACTAAAGTTTGTTCGATTCGCTTCTGAATTGAACGGATAATCTATTAATAATTATTGGACTACACAATCTTTAATCATTTGCTGTAACAAACTTGGAATATGATTAATCATATTGGAGGGAGTCGATTTGTAGAGTCAGAGTGCATTTTCTTATGAATCACTCAATGAAACAAATAATTCTCAATTTAAAAATCCTCAAAAATCCTCATACTACCGGAATTGTAGCTCGACAACAAGAAGAAGCCTTCGCTATTTTAGAAATCACAAAAGATTCATCGAATAAATAATTTCAGAAAAGTCACCCTATTAAAATTGTATTCCCTTTTATACTTGTGCGTGAACAATTCGAAATTTATAACACAGTTCTTCATAAACTCAAGTTCTCTAAAAGTTCAATAATTCACTTAAGGCACGAAAATGTAGTGAGAAACGTCGTTACTCTCTTCCATTACCTTCGACTGCAAGAGTTTAATTTCTAGCCTCAGCTTTTCCTTCTTTAATTTCAACATCTCAGTCTCATGAAAAAGTTTCTCCTGTTCGGCTTTGAGGACCGCCAACTGTTCGTTCAGCAACTGGTGTCCCTCATCTTCAGAAATCACAATATCCTGGTTCTCGTTCTCGGCCTTGCCTTCCGCAGATTTCACTCTGTTTGTTTCACTTTCAGCACCACTCTCTACTTCCGAATCTATTTTTACTTCCTCCTTCATTAACCATATTTTCTCTGACTCCTGATCTGGAATGGGCGATTTTCGTACAGGTGATGAACGGATTGACAAAACTTTTTGCAGGGGACGCGACGAGCTTCCTTTTTTTGTGTTATCCTCTTCGGATGGCGTGATTGGAGACAATGCTGCAAGAGAGAGAGAGAGAAAAGTATTAATCTGAACCAGGTTCAAATTATCGTTTCACTTTAAATGTACCTTCTCCAGTTGGAGACTGGCTATCGCGTACACTTGAGGACAAGGGATAAGTGCTGAATTCCCTTTCATCCACAAAAACAGATTCATCCGCATTCACAATCGACTCTACTATAACCGAAGGATCACCGTCTTCCATCACCAGCTCCCCGACTATTTCTCCATTAACGCTCATTAAATCTGAACTTCTTCTGACACTAACTAGTTGACTTTCTGCATTGCTTATTTCATCAATGGATTCTTCCTGCATCAGAGGATCGCCGTAAGAATCGTCACCGTCGTTTCCTTCACTAGCTTCCAACTCTGTCGATAAATTCTACAATGAAAATAGAACAAGCTATTCAATAATTTGAACTCTAATAAAATTAATCAGGCAATAACATTTTAAGACAAACGTACATCTTGGACCCAACTAGAAGCTTCATGCTCTGACTTCATCCTCTTTATAGTTTGCGCCATATCTTCTTCAGATTCCATAAAAACTTTTCTCCCACTTTCTTTACTCTGCATCTTCTCAATATCATGTATCTTTTTGAAAAGCTGATAAGCCCTCTCGGGAGTGATTTCCTTTTTGTGTTTGTTTGCTGCTGCGATGTTGAACAAATCCTTGGAGCGTAGAATCTTATTGGTTCGCAACCTAACGTATTCCTTTAATCGTTTTCTGTCTATGTGGAGCTGCATGAGATCTTGAACCTCTTGCCTAATTTCTCCGCAAAGTTTCCGCTCCTGGGGAAGGTTCTTGAATAACTCCTGGCAATTTAAAACGAAGATGTTGAGGATACTAAATGAATATTCAAGGTAACAGAATGAAATATGAATACCTCTGAAATCTCGTGATTGTGTTCGTTGTTTACACTCGTCACTTCCAACTTTGTTCCATCTTTTGAAGCTCGTAGCATTATATGAGCTGGACAGTTGGTCCTTATAGATCTTAAAAAAAATGTTGATAAAATTGAACGAAATGCCAAGCTTCAAAAACCAAACATGATGGTTGCAATTGAATTGAATGGTATAAATAGAACTTTCAATTAAAACTCACTGAGATTGTCTCCTTCCAGCTCCTCGTGGAAGGAACTTTTGACCCCCATAAATGCAAGCATACTTCACAGAATAATATTTCAATCGGGCACTGATAGGTCGAGCAGTTTTCATGTGAGCTCCATTTACAGTTCGACTGTCTCTTCGCCAATAATGTACAAGACTTTGCTTCGAAAATCTCTCCAATTTCTGTTCGAGGTCTTCGTAACTATCGAACATTTCGCCAAGATGGAAAGACACGTCTTCATCGTCTGTTGCACTTACATCCATTATCACTTAATTATTTAAGAGCTACCGAAAAAATACAAATATTATTGCATTGAAAACAAAAAGATTATATTTCTAAAAGAAAATACTAGTACCCATAATGAGACGGATAGATTGTCTGATATAACCTACATTATTAGATCGACATATGTACATATTTACATTCGTAAAAATGTTACTATGTGGAAGTGTATGCACAGATAAAATGAAAAGCCAAGTGTTTTTGTTAAGATAAGCTGATAAGGAGTCATTGAAATTTTTGGCTCAATAAGGTTTTCAACTCGGTAAGGATGGCCACCCTTTGGACGCGATATCATTTTTTCAAAGATTTTAATTTGGCTTTGAGGAGATTCCTGAAATAATCCAAGGGTATTTACGAAGAATTTTCGGAGATTTATTCAATGCTGGTCCATTTATGTCATTTGTTATTTTTTGAGGTTATGTTTCGTTTTGATAATTTGATTGGCGTGGCAGAAGCCAAGATGGTCGTAAGACTCGCCCGTGAACAAAACGCAATTTTCTCGGTAGACGGAAGAGTTGCATGGGGCGCGATTTCTCGTTTCCTTACCGTATTCATTTTTCACAGTGTCGAAATTTCGCAAGGAACTTCAACAGAAATTTGGGTGGATACTTTGAGTTACGAATATTGCAAGAAATGTAGGAAACAATAACTTACCTCGTTTTCACGTCATGACCCCCGTTGCAGTCCCTCTGCGGCCCGCGCAACTGTGCGTCCTGCATTTTAAATTACTTTTGTTATTTCTTGACAGAAATTTTTTTTCCCGTTTTAGAGAAACTTGGTTCTTCCACAAACTGTTTTTAATTATCAAATCCTAGTTCTATCTGATTGACTTATAATATTTTCAACTTTATCAATTTTAATTTATTGAATTTCCCATGTCTTCCATGGCAGGTTGGTTCTTCTCGAAACTATTTTTAATAATTAGGCCCCATTTTTATCTAATTGGCTTTTTTTTATTAAATTATAGTGTATTAAATGTACCAACGGCCATGCCACGCTTAAAAAACGAGTTTTCGTCTGATCACTGATGAGGTTAAACAGCGTTCGACGCGGTTAGTACTTGGATGGATGCCGACCTGGTAAAACCGCCGTGGTTGGCCCTGCTCAGTGTTTGGAACTGTAATCATGAGTATTCTGTGATTGTTATAACAATTAATTGAACAAAGTGTACAGAAAATTTCAAATCTTTGATAAATTTGAGAAACAAGGGAACCCGATGGGATTTTAAAAACAAAAAGTTAATATGCCTTCTCATGGTTATAAACATGTCGTATATTTATACATTTCATAAAGATATACAAGAATATAAACAGCGTCTTAAAATATATAGTTTTAAAATTGTCAATTGTTGTCTTGTTTGTATAATAATTTCCACGTGTTATTCTATCTGATTGTATCATACAATAAAAAATTAAATTACATTAAAAAGAAGGAGCTGAATTTTTTCAGTAAATTATCATATCACATTAGTTATCACTCCATTCAGCTTCATTACTCGAATCCATGGGTGGGATCGGTGGAGGTTCATTTTCAAACCCTGGTGCAATCTGCAAATTGAAAACATTGTTATTTCTTGAAATTGAAGTTATATGGTGACTAACCAACAGAAGATTCCGATTCCTAATTTACCTGGATCAATCTATTGACATTTGTATTTTCGGTCTGTAATTCATGGTCTTGACTTGAAACAGACGATTTTTCTGGCTTATCCTGTTTAACTGTTTCGTTACTTCCATCAAATTCCTCCTCAGTTTCTTCATTTTTTAATACTTGCAAGGTGATGTCCTAGAAAATAAAATAATTGAAATGAATGCTGACTGCTGTCGGGAAATGCTCAATAAGTTATGATTTTTTTATATTTAGTCAAAACAATTAAGTTTTTGAAAAATTCATTAAATATTTCAAAGAGATGGTGTAACTAAAAATAATTCTTATTGGCTATCCTGTATCACGCAATATCTTAATTTCTATGAGTTTTTTTTTAATTTCTCACCCGTAAAGTCGCTGCGATAGTTTCTTTGATGAAACTAGCCGGATAAATTTCTTCGGTAAACTGCTCCAATAAGGAATGATAAGTCTTGTTCATGATTAACTTAATCTCTCTCGTCTTTCCATTTTTCTAAAGCAAAAACCAAAAATTCTAATGCCTATTTTGTACAATTAAATTGCTTGAATATTGAAAAATGTTCACTCACAATATCGACGTTCTTCTGCTTTGTATTTACAGCATTTTCCAAAGCTTTGCTGTCAGTTTTAAGTTGTGAAACTTCTCTTTCCAGCGAAGGATTTCTCCTTTGAAACTCGTTCACCGTCTCCTGAGCTTTTGTCTGATCTGAACTCAAATTGTCAAAATCTTGATTTTCAGTTTTGAGACATATTTCCAGGTCTTTTATTTTTTCTTTCAATTTTAAGGAAACTTCTTCGTGGCTTCTTTTTTCTTCCTTTAGTTGCGACAATTGCTGCTGAGTGCTATTTATATTTTCTAAAGGGAATTTGGAAAAAAAATTAATTTTTTAACCCAAAAGAAGTAATTTTTTGGATCAAGAATATTTTATGTATACCTCTCATTAATTTTAATTCTTTCTCCTGATCAGCTATAGTTTCTTCTAATTGTTTATATATCAAATTGTCTTTGATATCATCTAGAATATTAGCATTCGTTTTAGCAGCAGCTAAACTTGGAACATTTTTTGCTTCTATTTGGGACGCGTTCATCGCAAGCATCATCTTCAAAGTATTTTCTAGAGTTTTGTCGCTGCTTGGCGATGAAGCGTTTTGAAGTTCAAGAACATGGAACTATGAAAGATAAGTAGTTAAAATAAGCTTTAGATTTAAAAATTCATTTTATATCCAGTTTCGATAACTAATAACCTTATCCAATAATTTTTGTATATTATCCGCTATTTTAGACATTCCCATGCGAATTTCAGTATTATGAGTTCTTGTCTCTGCTAAAAAGACATTCAAACTTGGATCCAAAGCCGCAGGCATTTGTTGAGAAATAGTTTGCTGCGCAATAGGGAAAGCTTGACCATCCACAGTTACGTACTGAGGCTATAATAATATTTACTATTTGTAGTTTTCAATATAAATTTTGATAATTTTGAATTAAATTTCTTCGCCACTGTACCTGCATTTGAGTTGATGACCATTGAGGTGCATACGCAACTGGAATTAATGATCCTTGTGGACTATGTATTGCGGATGTGTGTGTTGATGGTAATACATGTTTTGATCTTGTAAATTTATGCAAATTGTTAGCAGATGTATCTAAAGGTTCCTGAGTAGATTTCACCTGCTTTCTTAATAAACCAGATTCCGCTGATTCTGCCTGAATAATAATAAATTTAATTGATCAAAACTAGAAGATATTCGCTTAAAAGATCTTATTTCTCCATACAATCCTAATATTGCATTTTATGTCCAATTTATTTTATTACCTTTTTATGTCGCACCGAACGATCATTTTTTACCTCGTCCTGGAAATTCGCATGATGTAATAATTAAAAAAAATTCTTCGTCACTAGTAACCTACTTTGATAAAGCAATGCATTTGGTAGAATTAAAATACCTCTGTATCTTCAGAATCAGTAGTCGTAGAAAAAGACGTTTTAGGAAGAATAGATTGTCCCATTTTTGCCATTCTAGATAATATTGCTGCTTTACTAGACGAAACTGGAGGCTTAACTTCAGGAATTTTGAATTCTTCAGCTCCAGTGCTCTCTATCTCTATTATTTCAATTTCAAAAGCAATATATTTATCCTTTGGGAATCCAGGTCCTAAACTAATCTTCACACGAAAATAATTATTGTCAATTAGCACATTTTTATAGAAGGTTTGATATAATTTTGAAAAATGGTACCCTGTAGGAGAAATTACCTGCTTACTAGGCGGTAGAATTAAAAGCCGTCTTAAATTTTTATTCGAGCCTAACAATATTCTCTCCCAATTTTCATCGCTTGATATTTCCACAGTCATTGTCAATTCTGCAGTAGAATTAGTTTTCAGAGGTTGCACTATTTCTGTACTAATCATGTATTTCACAAAAATTTTATCTCCTTCCTTTGCTGCAATACTTTTCTCAGGAGCATTTAGGTCTTGGTAAATTAAGGAATGATCTGACTTTTCCGGACGTGAGAAGTATCTAGATAATCCTATTTCTCGGGCGAATTCTGTACATTCATTAATGTTTTCGAAAAGAATAGACCAGTTCTCTTTTCGTGCATCATAATAGGTTGAATAGTTATTTGCTTGGACGGTGTAGGAAAAATCTGGTGTTATTGAAACAATAGATATGTGTTCTTGTTTACTTCTGTAGAGAATTAATTGATACGATCTGGTGGAAGCGTTTCCAGCTAAAGCAATACCAAGTTTTCCTATTGAAGCGTATTGTCCATTTTGTCTATTATATTGCAGAAAATGTACGTTAGAATTAATATAGGAAAACGAACAAATATATGGGTATCATTTAAGAGTCCAGAAGACCCAAAATTATGCTTACAATTTAAAAGCGTGAACAGCCTTTGCAATAATAACTTCTGTTTTCGATTCTTGTGATGCATTATGTTGCTCATATTTTTTTACTGTAGGCAAAGTTTTTTGCTGAACAGCAGAATTCATTAGTGCGTGATTTGCAGGTGGTTGAAAAATGGAAGCTAATCTAGAACTAGAATATTAATATGAATATTAATGAATTAATATGGAAATTATCAGGACCTATAAATATCATATAAATGAAGAATCTATATTTATTATACTATGGGTTTCTTATATAAAGATTTACTTCATTTGTTATAATTGAAAATTGAATTATTTGCGAATAACAATATAGGTTATGTTTGCGCATGAACTTCTGATTTTCTTATTGCTATGACTATAAATCATTTTTTTTATAAAATATTTTATATTTCCTGGTCAGTCTTTTGAAATAACATCACCATTATGTCAGAAACGAAAATAATAAACAATTTTTCACCTTACCCTCCCGATGGTAAAAAGCCGTCATCGTCATCTTCTCGAAAGATTTTACCCAGATCGGGAAGTTGATTCTTACTACCCATAATTGAGAAGTATATTCTGAAATCTACCTTTTATAGATATTTCTTATACATCAAAAAATTTGCGAGATGATGAAACTGCGATCGAATTCTCGTTTGACAGATAACCTGACATTGGCCACTTTACAGTCTGAGTTTACACTGTTTATGTTTTCACGGTTTACACATTTCTGATTTACCGACAGAGACATTATTTCTGACACTACCAAAGATATTACTAGACTACCAAAGATTGACTACTCATTTTTGAACGAACATTTCGAACAATATCTGTTTTTAAGATTTATATTTAGTTAATTACAATATCAAAAAAATGATTCCATGAATAGAAATCACCGAAACAGGAAAAGAATTATCAAAGATATTATAGACTTCTACAAAAGGTAACTGAATTATATTTCTATTACTGCCAAAGTTTAACTTTTTCTTCTATATATTATCCAGAATGCATATAAATACAATTTCATCTACGAGATTACGTTCGTGTGGAACTGTGCAGAGGAAAAGATGCACCGAAGTGAATTAAAATGCATTCTATTTACATAGCATTTATTACTGCACATTTATTTCCAAAGTTTCTTCTCGGACTTTTCTAAGGATGACTTTTTATTTAGCTGTTTCAAAAGTGTAATGTTTTTCTCCAGGTTTCGGAAACTGCTTTTCCATCTGAAATTAAGTTAATTTCAAACCTAACATTCAAATTGAAAACAATAACAATATAGAGTAGAAAATATGAATAAAACATGCAGAAAAAAATAAATTTCAGATCCTTACCACTGGGCGAAAATGTTTGTAGTTTTCTCCTAGAAGAAATAGACCATACGTAACACCGATCATTCCAAAAAATGTAACTAATATTTCCCATGTTGGAACTCTTTCTCTCGTTCCTAAAAAATCAAGTTTGTCATGGCCTAACACATCGAAGTCCTCAGGAAGCTGCAATGATATTAAAAATGCATGTTTAATCAAATAGATTTGTGAATCTTGAATATCGAAGTATTCTGATAAACTCACAGTTTCATTGTGATTTCTTTTCTGTTCTGGAATATCGTAAGGATAATACGGATCTTTTGCTGCGGCTCCTATCATAGGCAAATCCGGGTAATCTCCTTTACAAAAACCCTTTGGATCATCATCTGGATAAGGGACATATTCGTCAGGGTGCAAATTATATTTCTGCGCTGCTTTAATCCTTTCCTCCTCGGTTTTAGGATACGGGCCAGGTTGCCAATCCTTGTTCATAGCTGAAAATTAAACCATCAATTTTTTATCAAAATTAAAATATTGGTCTTTTAATCATAGTTATGTAACATAACCTCAAACATATATAAATGCGGGGATATTTACGTTCGGGGGGAAGTAAACTGATGAAAAATAATTTTAAAAGAGGAATAAGTTATGGAAGCTTACCAGCACTTCGTACGCTGTTCATAAAAAATGGATTTGATGGTCTAATCGATAATTGTTTTGAAAATCGTACGATTTTTATTATAGACGCCATCTTGCCACCTCCAATGACCTCCTGTTCCAAGGTCTGAATGACGTCTCAGGTCTCACGTCTGACGCTGAATAATAATATTTATGAGGCATCGCATATCTCAATAATACATTAATAAATAAGATTTCAAATGAAGATAAAATATTACTGATTATAGACAATGTAAAGTTGGTTTTGCTGTTAATATGAAGTGACCTTAACAGTTTTTTGTGAAAAATATTTGTTTAAATTCGCGGTTAAAAGACGCGCCTAGACGGGCATGTGCAGTAGTTTCTAAGTAAAATGGCCGGTAGCGTGCGTTTTTCGGTATTGTTTGACGTGTTCGATTTCCCGTTTTTGGCAAGAAAGCAGTGAACCATTTGTATGGGTGAAGCAAATTCGTAACATATTTGTCCTCTGGAGTGATCTAAAGGAAGACAAAACGGTAAGATTGGTTTCTGAATTCCTCCAAATGTTTGGAAGAGAGCTACTGCACTATGGCTGCAGGCTTCCAAAGGCCTATAATTTTTAGGTTTTCGAGAACTTTGCATTGAAATTCTTCGAAAATATCATCTTTATCGGGTGCGTAATGTCTTTTATTGTCTGGATAACTTTGAATTGTTGAAAAATATTGAGGGTGTCAAATTACATATGAAATTACACACACACACCTATTGCAATTAACCCCAAAGTGTTTGCGTAAGTGTATTGAACATCCTTCATTTTTGGAATTGGAATACCATTCTGCATTCATATAAATTTGAAGATACAGTTTCAGTAGGATTTTAGTTGTTTGGAGAGTAGAGAACATTTTTCCCGAGGACAAATTTAATTTACTTGTTTGCCTGGCCTCTTAGATCAATGACCTGAGTCTTGAGCCCCAAGCCTTCAAAGCGTATGTACGTTCTATGTGCAGATTTTGTTGTTATTAACATCTCTTTTTGTTTATTGGGGTGAGGTATCACAGTTCGATGTTTTTCGAAAATATTTTATGTCGAGGAGGAATTATTTGTAATTTATTATTGAATTCGAGAGGAGTACACTGTAAAAAAATCTTTCGTGCAGATTGGATGTGCTCTTATCGCATTTTACGGAAAACTGTAAGATTTTTACAATTATACAGATTATTGTAGTAAACTGGTACTAAATTTCCTAAATTTCGGTAAAATCCCGGTGATAATCAGAGTACATTTGGTACAATTCCCATGGTATTTGCGCGTTAAAAAAATGTCCTACAATAAATGACGTTATTTTGCCAAATTTGTACAAAACAGAGTAAAGCAACTACATACTTTTTTGTGTGCTAATTCTACTTTGATAATTAAGGTTCTTTTTTTCTACCTGCGATGAACGTAGTGTAAGTAAACGACTTTTTTATGTGTGAATTGGATCCTTATTAAATATGTTACATTGTCATTGGATAGGTTATGTTCTAAGACGCTTTACAGCCTGCTTAACAAGTTTACAGCAAACACTGTCTCCTTTCCAAATTCCAATTAACATGAAACGATACGTACTCTTACAGCAGATTTCAAAATCATAATAATATTTTGGTGGCCAAGTTAAAAAAATATGTAAATTTTTTAGCAAGATGCATTTATTGTTGAGACAATATATGATTCTTATATTCTTTACGACAAAGGATATACTTTTGATTTTCAAACTTTTTGTGTTATAAATAGTTTCTACAAAATCTACAAATCGATGTTCGGAACAAAATGCTAGAAAACTGAAAAAGTATCAATTTCTGAGACTGTAATGTAAGGGAAACCCGGAAATGTCCTTGATACATATAATTTAAGGAAGTTGTTAACACTTTTGTTAATTTGGTTAGCAGGAGGTAGATCGCAACAATATGGCGAGCCCTTCGCCACAATCCTCACCCATGCCACCCCCACAGGCCCCGAGTCCTATGGGGCCTCCCCAGCAGGCGCCATCGCCATCGAATCCACAAGGAAGTCCAATGGGACCTCCTCAACATCATCCTCATAGTCCCACACAAGGTTACCCACCACCTCCACCTCCTGGAGGACCTCAACAACAGCAGCAACAACAACAATCGGGACCGCAGCCACAAAACTATCCACCACATCCTCAACAAATGCCTCCAATCATGGGGCCTCAGGTATGTTTTCCGTCTTCCAAGTTATTATTATAACTCATTTTAGTAGGGATGCTCGAAAAACATTTTTAAATACCCTAAAATTCACTTTTGTGAGGTTTGTTTTTTATTAAAAAAGAACCTACAGTTTTATGAACACATGGAGTGCTGAATACTGAACATGTAAGCACAATATTATTAAACATCTTACCCATGGATTGGATAGTACAAAATATTAATATTGAGCTTCAAAATTTCTATTTAGGAAAGATATTTATTCGGTTGTTCCAATTCACTTTTTTCAAAAAGCGTCACGAGTTGATCAGCAATTTGTTGATTGCATGCTGCAATTACTCGAGGGACCATGAGGTTTAATTCTCCTCCTGTGCAAAGAAAAGGAATAAAAGCAAACACGAAACTGGGAACCTACATTTATGAAATATCTAAAATATTTTTACCGGACGTGTCTTGGACAATTCCACCAGCTTCCTCTATAATCAATTTTCCCGCAGCCACATCTCACGCATCTATGCTTTCCACGTGATACGCCTCTACTGCTCCCATCGCAACATAACATAGCGTTAGTGCTGAAGTTCCCAGTGTCCTTATTCTGCAAAGTGTTTCCATTAATTTCCTAGAGATATATTTTCCTTCAGCGAATATGTTTTTTTTACATGCTGACAAACACTTACCCGTGCGTGCCTTGAATCAAGGCGTGCAATCTTCTGTAAATACTAACTAGGAGCTCTTTATCCTTTGCTAACCAGGGTTCCATTGCTACCAGTGATTGAGATAAATCTGTAAGGGATAAACAAATTAGAATATTTATTGCCAGAGCAAAATAAAATAATTTTTCAAAGACTTTTTAAAGCCTTTTAAACTCACCTTGGACTGTGGAAGTCCTAATCGGTTTGCCATTTAAAAAAGCTCCTCCGCCTCTTCTTGCGGAGAATAACTGATTCATGAGAGGATTGTAAATCATGCCAATTTCGATCTTCTTCTTTATCACCAGAGCGATTGAGATACACGTGTGCGGGAAACGATGAACGAAATTTGTTGTTCCGTCTATAGGATCTATTATCCATGTTGGTTCTTCTGTTAATTCTGGCAAATGTCCTTCCTTGGCTACCGTTTCTTCCCCAATGAATCTTTGAACCCAGTTAATTGTCTATTTGCTATATATTTAAAAAAATATTAATTAGATCAACAATAGATCATTATAAAACTCACTTGGTAGGGGAATCGTTCTGACAATTCTCTAACTAGTGTGTCTTCCACTTTTCGATCATACTCAGTCACTAAATCCCAGTCAATCCCTTTACATTCTGTATTTTTTTCTTTATCTATTGCTTCGATTATCACCTAAAAATAAGAGGACGGTTTAAGAGAGTGCATGTAGATAGGATAATAGTTTTAGTAAGTTCAAAATATATAAAATCGTTCAAAGAGGCATTGGTACTGAACTACAGTATATAAAAGATAATTGATAATCTTAATTCAATTGCAAGAATAAAATTTTGATTTTGAAAGGCTTCCATTCAATATAATACTGTGAAGAGAGTTTTAAGGATGAAATGTCAAGGTTATGTGACCTAGTCAAATTCCCGAGGGGCTATTCACTCTCGAATTTAACTAATTTCAAGCTTGAAATCTTCTTAAACTTCTTATATGTAACGCAAGAT
>WSXT02003644.1:0-14996 GCA_011762715.2 Neuroterus valhalla
ACACTGTTACTTTGAGGACATGTAACAGTTCGGGATTTTTGTTCCGTAACTAATATAGAACAGAGTGATGGAGCTGTCCCATCACTAGAATGTCACACGTGTTCCAAGAACGGGACATGTAGATCACACTGTTCTGTAACGCTGTTACTGTAAGGGTATGTAACAATTCTGTAACTAGTGTAGAACATAGTTATAGAACTGATCTGTCACTATAATGTCACACGTGTTCCAAGAATGGAACATCAAAGTCACACTCTTCTGTAACGCTGTCAATGTAACAATATGCAACAGTTCTAGAATCCCTAAAAAATTCTACTAATAATTAGTAGTTTTCTAATAATTCAAACTGAGTGAGATTGGTAAGTCTTTGATCTAGTATTGAAATGCATACCAGGATCTGTGAGCACTCGTACAGCTTTGCTAAACATCCCATCACCATGTTTGTCCTGGCTGAGTACCATGAATTCGTATTCCCGACCGGGTGTCAAATTATTCACAGTAGCTTCCGTAATCTTCCTCGAAACGATTTTTATAGTCCTCCATTCGGAAGTGTCTGTGGGTCTGTACCTTATCACATGATTTAAAAAAACGATTAATAGTTTCTTCAACACTAAACATGAATAGGGTTCCTATGATTCACACCACCGTAATTTGATTTCCAAACTTATAAAAGTAACAAGACAGGAAATGGCGGAACTCAGGAGAGAAATTGGAATATGGGAGAAAGTGAGGGAAAACTTGGAGGAAAGGATGCCGAGCCTAGAGCAACAACTAGAGAAGCAGGAGGAGCCAAAGAAAAGAGTAGAGGAGTTAGAAAATAGGATAGAAAAAATACAAAACGCAATCCAGAAAGTTGAAGGGGCGGGGGGTGAGATGGAGAAGGAGGGAGGGAATAAAGAAAGGTTGAGGAAAAAAGAAAGGAGAATGGAAAAGAGTGAGAGGAAGGAAACAAGAAACAATATTGTGATAAAAGGTATAAGATTGAAGGGGAGGGATTTGAAGGAAGGTGTACAAGGTGTGCTAAATAGGACAAATACGAAGGTGCTGTTAGGATAAGTTGGGAGCATAGGAAGGGATGATGGAAGAAGGGATAAAATGGCGCTGGTAAAATTGAAGAATAGGCAAGATAAGAGGGAGGTTATGTTACAGAAAATGCAGTTATATGGAAGTGAACAGAGAATAGGAGATGATTGGACACGGGAACGAAGGAATATGCAGTAGAAGTTAAAAAAATATTGAAAGAGGAGAAGAGAAACGGAAATGAAACGTGGTTCGAGTATGGGAAAATAAAAATACGAGATTTATGGTAGGATTCGGATGAAGGAGCAGAAGAGTTAGTAAAAAGTGCGGGTTCGGGGGACTAGAAGAGGTAAGGAGGGAAGGGGAGGATAAGAAATAGTAGAAAGCAAGAAGGAAAGGAAGAGAGGGATAAATGGAAAATATGTTACTGAAATATAGCAGGATTGGAGAGAAAAGATAGAGAATTTATGAGAAATGTGGATGAGTGGGAGGTGGTAGTAATGATGAAAACGCGGCTATATGAAAGAGGATGAGGAAGAGTAAGTGGAAGGTTACCAAAAAAATAAAGTTGGCAGATTCAGATTGCGAAAAGGAGGAATAGGGAAGGCAGAGCAATGGGAGGAATGGTGATGGGAATAAGGGAGGAATATCGAGCAGGGAAAGATAAGAGAGTAATAAAACAGGGGATTGGAGGATTATTGGTTGAAAAGATAAAGATGGGAGGAGAGAGATGGAAGATAGTAGGAGTGTATGTGAACGAAGATATGCAGGAGAAATCAGAGGAGATAAAAGAGATGATGGAAGAAAATGAAGAGGGGATGAAACTCGAAAGAGAAGGAGATTCTAATGCAAGAAAATGAGATAAAGGAGGAAGGGAATGGGGAGAAGAGCGAAGGAGAAAATCCAAAGACAAGGTACTAAATGGGAAAGGGAAGAAATTGTTAGTGTTTTGAGGAAATGGGATGGTTTATCATAAACGGAAATATAGAGGGGGATAAGGAAGGTGAATATACACGTTTGCGAGGTGAAAAGGGAACAGTCATTGACTATGTGATATAGTAGACGACGAGGTAACAAAGAAGGTCAAGAAACTAGAGGTAGGAGAATATATAGATTCTTATCACTTTTCGTTAAGACGTTAGAGGATAATAAGAGTATCAAAGATACGGGTAGAAAAAAAGTAAAGGTAAAAATAACAGGAAGAGGGTATTGGTCAATAGAAGCAAAAGAGCAATTAAAAGATAAGCTAAAGGATGTAAAAATGGGAGAAGGGAATGTAAGCGAAGAGATGGAAATAATAATAGGAGAAATAAAAAGGGTGTTAGAGGGAATGTGATAAGGAAGTAGAGAAGGGAAACAGGAGGTTTGAAGAAGAAGCGGAGAACGCTAGAACGGAAGAAGAGGTTCGGAAAGTAGTAAATAAAGAGAGAAAAAGGAGAAAAGGGTTAACCAGGATATAGAGATGCTGGAATGGAAAAAGTATTTCATAGATCTGCTAGGAGAGGTAGAGAATACAGTAAGGAAAGGCGGAAGAGAGGGAAGGGAAAGAGACGAGGAAGAGGACATAACAAGAGAAGAAATAATCAATGTTTTAAGAATAATGAAAGAGGGGAAAGATCCAGGTCTGGATGAGATTTCAAATGAAGTATGGAAATATGGGGGAAATGAACTAAAAGAATGGGCGTGGATAATGTGCAATAGGGTATGGAGAGGATTGGCCAGAAACTTGGAAAGAAGGAGTAGTGGTACTGATAATGAAAAAAAAGTCAAAGGAAAGGAGGTCAAAGATTATAGAGGAGTGACGCTAATGCCGACCTTGTACAAGTTGTATGTAACGGTATTATCGGAGAGATTGAAGAAAGAAGTTGAGGAAAAGGAGATAGTGTCACCAAATCAGACGGGGTTTAGAAAAGGAATGGGGGTAATGAATAACATATGCGTTGTTAATTAGAAAAGTTGATGGTAAAAAAAGGTATGAGGGAAGGTCTGATAAAGAGAGTTTTAGAAATATTTCGTGAGGCGAAAAGCACGGTACAGGTAGTTGATCAAGTAGGCGATAGTTTCTGGTTGGTGAGAGGAGTAAGGCAAGGGTGCCCTTTGAGCCCATTTTTATTTAATATCTTGATCTCAGACTTGGAAGAAGCAATGAGCAGAAAAGAGTGAGGAGGTGTTAAGATGGAAAAGTAAAGATATATACACTGGCATACGCAGATGATATAGTACTGATGGCAGAGGATGGAGAGGGAATGGCGGATCTAATTACAGGGTTGAAGAAATACTTAGATGAGAAGAAATTGTCATTGAATGTAGGAAAGACGAAGATTATGAAGTTAAGAAGAGGAGGGGGAAGAAAAAAAGTATGGACTGGGAGATGGAAGGGATATAGAGCAGAAATATGGGGATAGAAGGAAAGGGAAGAGATGGAAAGGTTACAGGAACGATACGTGAGATGGACTCTAGGAGTGGATTGGAGGACATCCGTATATATGGTGAGAGAGGAACAAGATAAGAAAAGTCAATTATTAGAAAGATGGGGGAGGATAGTGGAATCAAAATACAAAAAATGGTATAAGATAATTAAAGAGGAAGGACTACCAAAGTATTTGGAAAAGGGGTGGGTAGAATAGAGATGGACAAAAATAGCAATATTTAGATTGGGGAACGAGGTCAGAAAAGCGATGTGTTGGGAAGAAAAGAAGAAAAGAGAGTGCAGAATATGTAAATGGGAAGAAGAAACATGGGAACATGTATGGGAAGGATGTATGAGAGGAACGGAAGATAAAGGGAGCTGACAAGAAAACGTAAGAAGGATTCTGGGGGAGGAAGGATCGGAAGTTATGTAAACCCTTAAGAGACACATTATAAATAAAGAAATCATAAAAGTAATAATTTACCATATGGAATATTCCATTTTGGGCCTCACATAGCCTGGCACCCATGTCAAGGTGACCGAATTTTTGCCAGTATTAGCACTCAAATTGTAAGGTGCTCTAGGAGGAACATTTAGAACCATGAGTTCTGCATCAGCAACAACAGTAGCAGCTTCATTACTAGCTGCACATTGATACAACCCTCGATCCTGTTCTTGGATTTTCTCTATGGTGAGATTTCCTCCAGTTATAATTGTTCTTTCCGGAGGAAGGGGAGAACCGTCCTTTAAATAAACACGTATTTCGATACCTAATTTTCTCTACAGGAAATTATGTTCTAGAGATCAAAAAACGGATACATAAATTCAAAAGTTTCACTGCAGCAGCCACATTACTTAAGAAATTAACAATCCAAAATAACAGAGCACAAAGATGAAAACTGGCCAATAATACTACTCATCCAGTTACAAATAAAATATATACTTGAATGAATCATATACCATGAAAGTATGCGCTTTTTCTATATCTAATATAGCCCAATACTCACTAATGCCAACACCATTTCTCCCAAAACGTTCAAAGCGACAATACCTTGCAGGTCAAACTTAAGGGCAATCAAACACAGGGTTTTCCATGCTGATAAAGCCATAATTTATCTAATAAGCACCACTATTTTGACTACATTTGAGTCTTTCACAAACTTCATGTACCTGTAACTTAGCATTATCTAGCAATTATATTGCTTACTACTAAGGAGTCAAGGGAGCTTCCGGTGCGGTATAGATAAAACAAATAAAATTTTAAATCATTCATTGGAATTTTACTTTAAACCAAACGATGTTGGGTCGATGATTGTGGTCTCCATCCCTAGCTTCACAGGGTATTTCCAAGCTCTCTCCTAACTTCTTCATATAAAGCTGTTGAGGTGTAACAGTAAATATTGGGGGCCTTTGGACAACCTAAAGAAATGAAAAGAGTCTATTAGTTTTTGCAATTATATAGAAATGAGTGACAAGGAAACAGTGTTAAGAATCATTTTGAGCTATTCTAGGCTGCTACTGAGATGATGTCCCTTATTATGTGTTCGTGGTTTGCAAGATGTTATTCTATGTTCGTCGATAAACAATATATTTTCGTTTACAATAATAGAATTTTATTTTTAGAAACCGCTTTAATTATTTTTATGAAAGTTGATATGCGTTTTATGTTCTGCTGGAGAATATGAATATTCTTTATATAATGAAAAAGTATAGCTGCGTTATTATCTCTTTTCAAATAAATTATGTTTATAAAATACATTTTCTATAGAGAAAAATTCTGAAGAAATCTCCATACATTAGTCGATTGTAATAGTATTATAGAGCGTCGATGTAACACCGTTATAAAACAAAGTTGAAGACAATTTCATAGATTGGTAACTTGGAGAACAATTCAGTAACAACAGCTCTGTAACACTAGCCTTCGGCCTCATTAATATTTTTTTTCATGTTCGCCGGACAGAAATCAATTTTTTATATGTTAAAAAGTATGCGCGAAAAGAATTTAGAATTTTAGGACCCTATTAACACGTGACACAAGGCACCTGAAATTTCCCATAAGAAATACACGTAAAAACTGGCTAAAAACATTATCATGATAAAAAAGGAGAAAAAAAGATGGAATTATTATTCCAAACACATCCAAACCATTTTTAATTTATTTGAAACAAATCAAATAAATTTCAAATCAAATCAATCAAATAATCAAATAATCAATCAATTTCAATCAAATAAATTAAATAAGTTTCAAATAAATTGAAAATGACCAATGAGAGATATATGCAACGCATATATCTAGGAATTTATAACAAGGAATTTTTCATCCATATAATTTGTGAATAGAATGATCCGCAATACATTCAAAATCATAACTTAATATTATTGTAAAAATAGAAATCTAAATATATATTTCCGACATCGAATCTATAAAAAATGATGATCTTGGCACAATCGTGGCTTAAGCTCGGCACACATAGGCGGCACAAAATATATCGGAGTAGGTATAGATATTTTTGAAAAACAAATTTCATAATTTTTGTGCATTAAACATTCCAACCGTTTTTCATTACTTTTTTGTCGAATTTCAACAATATAAGACCCATTCAGAAAGTCCTAGAAGCCAAAAGTAGAGAAAAATGGGTAGACCTTAATTCGAATAATAAAGTAATTTTCCCGAATCAGCTCCGCTCGGATAAGCTAAAAGATTATACGTTTATTTGATTCAAATTCTAGAACAACTTAACATATTTTCCGGAATATGATACAAGTTTTCGATGTACTTTTTTACGTAGAATATTATAATGCCGTTGATTCTATGATAAAATCTACCTGAAAAACGCTAGACGTAAAAAATTGAGGAAAACAAGGATTTATTGAAGTTTTCCACTTCTAGCGCTTTTTAAGGTGCTTTGTCAAGGATAGGCTTTCGCCAAAGCCATGTTTCTCTTACACTGATGAATTGTTTTTTGTAATATTTGTCTCACCTCATCTTTAGACCTCAATGGAGGCTGGTATATACTTCTGTTTTCCGAATATTGCGTTGTTGTTTGTTTTTGTTTACATTTAGAATTGAGTAATTCTTGCGCCTGAAAGTCGGCACCGCCTTGCATGCTGAATAGCGGTCATTGGTGTGCATTGCCATGCCGGTCTCGAGTATCCTCGAATTTGTTTCAAATAACAATTATATTTTTCTTAGCCGATTCATCTCTCTATAGTTTGATTAAACGGATTTTTATTTCAAATTTCGGATGTTGCGTCGGATAGAATATCAACTACAATATTTTTCGTGAAAACTGGAACTATTTAATACAAAATGGACTAAAAATCCAAAGGTCTTTCAATAAATTACCTTCTTTGACTCCAAAGTTCAACCATTCGGTTGCAAATGCAACTGTCTTTTTCATATTCGTTCATCCCGTGAAAATTGAACTGTTTTATTTTCAATTAATAAAAATTCATGTTTTTCGTTTCAATGGTCGTCTTTTTTCTAAAACATTTGTTGTTTCAGCCTTAAAACTCAACTCTTTTGTTGAATATTATCTCTTTTGGTTATGCATAAGTTTTCTTTTTTGGTCAAACTTTCAAATGTTTCATTGTAAATGAAATATATCTTGACGCATTCATTTAACCCATCGCAGTGCTAGCGCCGGCAATACTTTTCTAAATTTCTAATAATACGAATCATGGTAATACGCCCGGTTAGGAAATTTTTATTACATCGGTTCAGGGTCGACATAGACGTTACCCGTTGCATTTGTCGAGGATACTCGAGGCCGGCATGGCAGTGCACGCCAATGACCGCTATTCAGCATGCAAGGCCGTGCCGATTTTCAGGCGCAAGAATAACTTGATTTTGAATTTAAGCAAAAACAGACAAAAACAAACAACAACGTAATGTTCGGAAACCAGAAGTCTATAAGAGCCTCCATTAGGGCCTAAAGATGAGGTGGGACAAATATTACAACAAAAAATTCATCAGTGTAAGAGAATTATGGCTTTGGCGAAAGTCTATCCTTGAAGAAGCACCTTAAGTAAGTTTCACGATAAAACCAATGAAACCATCGTACTCTACGTCAAAAAATACATGGGAATGATGTTTTCTAAAACAAAGTGAGAACAAATGTTATAAAGCGGCTATGATTAATTAGTTTTAGAAGTATTAATTAGTTTTAGAAGTATTTTTCAACAACTTTTCTGTACCATTTTTAGTTTCTAATTTGTTCTAGAGCACGTTTGCAATTGCGCTCTAGAAGGTCGACATGTACTGTAACGGCACTGTTCTGGAACAAACTTTGAAAAAATGTTATAGAACGCCTGTGATCGATTTGTTCTAGAACAATTTATTCTATAACAACTTTTTCAGAACAGTGCCTTCACGCATATCTAGAACAGTTATGTCACAATAGTGTCACAATGTTCTAGAATACGGTTATCTTTTTGTTCTGGACCAGTTCTTTCACCATATTCTAACAATATTTCGAGAATACTGTTCCATTTTTGATCTAGAACAGTTGACAGTAAGTGATTGCTGGTTAAGAGTTTATAAAGAGAGCTATTGAGAAAGCCGTCAAATGGTTAATAGTCATAATGGTTCAATGATGCATATTCTGTCTTCAAATATAGAGTCATTCATAAAATCCAGCCTCTGTGCACTGTTTGCATTGACCCTGCGATTTCGCCTATTTATATAACGTATGACAAATGCAAAAGCGAGATCCTTAGTTGGGAATAAATTTCAACAAAACATTTTCAACATACATCAAATGATTACTTTGATTATACTTATAGAGTCTTTCTTCCTTCCCTAATTCTGATATCGTCGAAATCCAATCATAAGATAAAAAAAAATACCTGACCAGCATTAATAATTATTCAAATTAAAGTTATTACAGCACATTTTCTCTATTTTAAATGAATTTTCGAATTTTTGAAACAAGAGCTTGTGACGTTCAATTTTTTTGGCAAGTCACAAGCTAGTAATTCCAGAATTTCAATGGTTTAATTTTTCGGATATCAATAAACTAATATAATGTAATGACTCAATTCAGTTGACGAACTCCGGAAGTTACACAGTTTTTCAAGACTGGGTTGTATTCAGTATAGTCCCTTATATTTTAGGAATGATTCTGCCTATTTTTGGTTTTATTTCTATATGTGTTGGCTGTTGCTGGACCCTCCTGAAGGATCCTGTTTCATCCCGACGAATTGTTTTCATCCTATATAATCCTGTACCATCCTGATTGTGAGAGCGACTCCTAGAAACATTGGGGACGCCTATTGTCGATTGGAAGAACTCTACCAATTTGAATTTTCCCGCCAATATTCACGTGTTAGAGAGTCCATAGCAACGCCAACTACTGAATCGGTTCCCATCCAATCAAGACGAAGGCGGTTGTCAAGAGAATAAACAACGCTGGAAGATCGGGATCTTTCGTCTGCAGCTTCTGGAGCGATAACGTCGTCTGGTTTGTTATGTCGTGATAAAATGTGTTTTTTAACCTAAATGTTTAAATCACGTCCCAATTTATTTCCCTTTGGACTCCTGTACGTCCCTATGTTCCCGTTCCTGCTCTAAGTAAATCCTTTAAGGTAAATTTCCGTTTGGTATTTCGGAAAATGACAATGCTCTTGTATTTTTGTGGCTCTTTTTTGTGTCTGTTGCCTGATGAGTTTCAAATTGCGTTAGTTTGTGCACACATTCGAAGCAGGAGAATTTCCTTGACTGGGGATTAGTAAATATTTCTAAGTTGCCTATACCTGTATTAGTATTTTGTGACATTTTATAATTTTTTTTGTGTTTGCTTGTAGACATATTTTATGAGTATGGGTGTTTTGATTTCCTATAAATTTTACCTCCCGTGAAATTGTTTGGGACCCTGCCCTCATTGCGATTTTCCCGATTTCTCTACTCTTTCATGTTTTTGATGTTCAGAATAAATTCCTTTAATTCAAATATTATACTTTTGTTTGAGATGCCAAATTGGATTTTGTTGAGTATCCCGTGTAGACGGTCGTGGAAAATCAAGACGATTGGTCCTAGACTAAGTTAAATATTTTTTTTGTCTAGTTGTTATGTCCTAGTTCATTATAATCTTTTGTTTAATGTGCCGTGCATATTGTTTTCCGAATTCTACTGTTTTGTTGTTACTCAGGTAGTCGGATATGTTGGTGTCCTCCATTTTTATAAAATAGAATTTGAATAAAAGTTTAATATAGTTTCCCTGAATAATTAGCTTTGAATAAGATAATAATTTAGTTTAGATATCCTTATAAATTTTTTGGACCACTCCCTCTCAGGGCCGTGGAGACAATGTCCGGGCCCGGGGGTAACCATGCATGGCCCCCTCCACCGGACCCCCCTTACAATTGTAAAATTAGAATTTTGTGAAGAATTGAAACTTCGGGCCCGGGGGGAATCCCCTCCTTTCCACCCCCCTCTCGTCAGGCCTGCTCCCTCTACCATCTTCCAGACGGGGCTGAGCTAGACAGTTTTTTTTGGTCCGAAACCAATTTTTCATTCAAATCCAGTTCATTGTTCATAGAATAAATTGTATTCTGATCCAGGAAGGATCTGGCGCCCTCAACAGAGCTTAGTAAATATAAAGATTTGTTTTGTTATATAAAATCGTTTTGAACCAAGGGTTATAGCGGTATAAATAAATATCGTTATAAGCTGAGACAGGTCCAAGAACACGTACCACATTAATTGCGGGACTTGGACCGTCTGTTCCAAGTGCATTATATGGTGTACAGGTGTAACTTCCAGCATGGCTCTCGTCAACTTTGTTGAAGTACAAGGAGCCATTTCTTCTGTAAAAAACGCCTTGCACGTTGTAGGGGTCGAAGAGGAATCCATCTTTCTCCCATCGTAAATTTGTTAGAGGAGGATTCGCCCTAAAATGGCAATCGAGAAGGGCATGCTTCCCATACGGAAGGTAAACTTCTCGAGGAGCGTATATCACTTTTGCTTTATCTGTAAATAGAGAATACTGAATTTAATCTAAACTTTAGGTTAATTTCAGTATATTTAGATTTGAATATTGCAATTTATTGGGTAAGACCATTTTTTTGCCATCTTCAGAGTACCATATAGGAAGCCTGAATCTAAGTTTCCGACCATCAACCCTTTGCAGGTTGTCCGCCATCTTGAATCATGGGGTTATTTCTTGTATCGCGTATAACAGTCGTATTTTTAATTTAATCAAGAAAACAGTCGATACCATTTTTCATGAGAAAAGTTAGTTCTACAAATTAGTATATTTGATTTTCTGTCATATTTTGCTTATTTGTTGTTTGAAAATTGATTATAAAAATAAGAAGAGGGTTGAAATTTTTTTTAGATCGAATATCTTTTTTGAATTCGTTGATATAGCAAAACTTTCAGGACAGAAGGTGTACTTCACACGATCCTCTACAATTTTGGGCTCAACCTTTTTTTTGTAAGAGCAATTGTGTACTTACTGTAGCGTCTGAAAGTTGCGCGCACCGTCACTCGGTAGTTGGCAGTGTTGGATTGCGAGTGCTGTGCCGTACTAAATTATTTTGAGTTTCGTTGATGGAATGGAGCTCAACATTTTACTCTTTCTTTTTTATTTCTTTCAAATAAATGTTATTTTAACTATTTCTTTGTGTGCATGATTTATATTGCAATTATCTTTTATTTGTTATTTTTATTTTGAATTCTTCTTGTTTTTAAACTTAACTTTCATTCTTTCTTATTGGCATTCAATCATCTCCTATTGTTCAATATAATTTCATACGATAATTCATATGATTCTCTTGTTTGTTGGAAGAATAAATAAAAAATTCTCAAAAATGAAGAATGAGAAAATTTTTACACGAATTCGATAACAGAACTTATTCACTACAATTATAAGATTCATGTTACAAACGTCACAATCTTTAATTTATGAATATGCAACCTGTAGAGGAGTTTCAAGGTTCTTGATCAGTTTGAGTTTTTTTTGTTTCACAAATTTACAAAAAATCGTTATATTTCTTGAACGAAATTTCACGTTACTGTAAATATGCTGCTGATAGTATCAAAATATTGTTTGTATGGTTCAAAATTTAATTAATCATCAAAAAACACAAGAATATTATATAGGCATTAAACATGAAAAAAAAAAGAATAGGTAAAAGTAATCTCGTGGAATAAAAACTTTGAGTCCAGAAACGTTTGATTTTTTTTTCAAGGTACTGTGATTAAATGTAAAAATTTATTGAGGTATAAATTTTTTACTTCAAAGGTTGTCCTTGCTGATGGACTGAACAAAAACTTTGATGATACAACCATTTTTGGTCAAATTATAAATCTTAAGAAAAAAAAGGAATTAAAATAACTACGAAAAGCGCACTTCCATTTCAAGAATCGTAGTTTCCAACTAAGGAATTTTGGCTTAGATTCATACTGAATGCTGTTAATTTAACTCACTTCTGAAATTTTATTACAAGTTAGTTAAATAAAAAATATAAAATAATAATCTTATTTAGTCGAAATCTGTTGTTTGGGAACTAAGATTTTTTGAAGTCAAAGTGCAATTTCGACAGTTTTTTTCATGCTTCATTTTCTCGAAATTCTACAAGTATCATTTGACCACAAAAATATTTAGGTCATAGACGTTTCTGTTCCATTTTATCAATTAATATTTACTCTCGAAAAAACAAATTTCTTACAGAGCTCAATAAATTTTCGAATTCTTTTTTCCTCACAGTGGAAGAAGAATCCAAAACTTTTCTACTCAAGAATTTTTAAATCGCGTGAGTTACTTTATAAGTTTTCTCGAGAAAAATTTGGCGTTGAATTGCAAATGTATTATTTTCAAATCCTTCAAAATGTGTTATTATATTCTGCATTTGCGAACAATATGTTTCTGCGTCTTGAATAAACTATCAACAGCATATCTATAGCAGCGTAAAATTATTGAACAAATATAACTACAAGTTCAGCACCACATAATTTTTTGAAAAAAAATTGAGATAAATATAGTAAAATAAAATGCATGACTTTCGAAATTCGTCGGTACATTATTATGATAAACAAAATAATTTTCGTAAACTCACGCAATATGACAACTGTCGAGTTGAAAGAGTATTGATATTTTTTTTATAATAATCAAAATAATTAAAAAAATGTATTGAGCTATAAAATTTTACTTCGAGAATAGTTAATCCTTACTCATGAACTGAAACAAAAAATTTTGTAACTGAACCAATTTTTGTGAAATTATAGAATTTCAAAAAAATAAATCATAAAAATGACTGGACAGAATTGCACGTGGATTCCAGAAAATCATAGTTTTCGAAAATTATTTTTGGTAAATGAAGATTAATACAAAATGTTTTTTATTTACCTATCTTGAGGGTGGTAACATGAATTTCACAATTTTAGTAATTAAGTTTTGTTATCGAATTCCTGTCAAAATTTTCCATTCTCAATTTTTGAGAATTTTTCATTTATTCTTCCAAAAAAAAGAGGAATATGAATAATCGTATAAAATTATGTTGAACAATAGTAAATAATTGTAATGCCAATAAAAAATAATCAAAGTTAAGTTTCAAAACAAGAAAAATAGAGCGGTCGCGGGACCGCCGACAGGAGCTTTGCTCTTTCGCGTTAAAAGAAAAACATAAATTTGATTGTTATTTGATTCATCGATTGGAAGAAAACAGCTATCCTCTCAATCCATGCATACTTGCACGCCAGTAAAAGAAATATTGAAGCAGGAAGTATAAAGTTGATCGGAATTGAAGATGAAAATTTTGAAGAAGTTAAATTATTAAAGTTTGTTGAGACATTTAAAAAGTAAAACGGCTTGCCATAAGTTTGTCAGTTTTAAGTTTAATATGTAGACATGAAAAAATAATTTCTAGTCAATGTTATAAAAAATATACAATTTATCATAATATAGTATTTCAATTTCATACATGTGTGATGTATATTCCACTCGTTATACATATACTACACCAGAACGGGAGGGAGGGAGAAAGAGAGAGGGAGGGAGCACTGTGTCGCATTTTCAGTCGCACTGAATGTGACGGACGGTGCGTTCCCATTTTTCGCAGTTAGGTTACCTCGTTCAAGAATATACCTCCCAAAAGAAGCAAAGCTTCAAAAATTCAAAATGAAAATAACAAACAGAAGAAAATTGCAATATAAATCATGCACACAAAAAATTGGCATAATTATATTTAATTGATGAAAATGAAAAAGAGAGAGAAAAAATTTTGAGCTCATTTCATCAACGAAATTCAGAATAATTTAGTACGGCACGGCGCTTGCAATCCAGCACTACCCACTACCGAGTGACGGTGTGCGCAACTTTCAGACGCTACGGTGAGTAAACAATTGCTTTCACGAAAAAAGTTTTCAAACAAAAGTTGTAGAGGATCATATGAATTACAACTTTTGTCCTGGAAGTTTTGTGATGACACCAAAATATAAAAAGATATTTGATCTAAACAAATTTTCAAACCTCTTTATATTTTCATAATCAATTTTTGAGCAGAAAACAGGCAAAATACGAGAAAACATCAAATATACTAATTTGTAGAACCTATTGGTACCAACTGTTTTCCTGATTAAATTGAAAATACGACTGTTATACGCGATACAAGAAATCACCCCTTAATTCAAGATGGCGGACAACCTGCAAACGGTTGATGGTTGAAAACTTGGATTTAGGTTCCCTTTACGGCACCCTAATGATAACAAAAAAATTTTTTCTCACCCAAAGAATTGCAATAATACATATAGGAATCCGATCAAATATACTGGACTAGTTCAGTAGGAACCGAAAATTTTCAAGAAACAAAAGAATTAAAAACGTAGTTACATACATCCTTAATTTAACTTATTATCGCACTTACACTGTACATTGAGGTAAGCTGATGCACTTTGTTGATCCCCTTCGTTATTGCTCACTACGCAGGTGTATTCTCCTAAATCGCCCATATCAGTTGGCTTAATAACCAAAGTTCCATTGCTATTGACCGAGCTTCGATGTTTGAGATCCTATAATTTGATTTATAAACGACATTTTCTTTGTAATTCGCAAGTAGAAAGTATCTCAGCTGTGGTACACTGGAAAAATTTTGGGTGAGCAGCTGTCTTCTTAGTGGGGACGCAGCGCTACCACGGCGGTTGGTGCAGCGGCCACACCACATTTGAGTAAGCAATAGTGCTAAACGTGCAAGCAGATACTTTACCGCGTATTGGGAATGCTGCCGTCCCACAAAAAAGAAACCAATTGTCCCATGCCTCCAGAAATGGATTCAAGTTGCAGTTTAGTTTTGTGGCCGTGTAAACAATTAAATATACCAGAAACCAAGAGTAGTTAATACATGGACACAAATGTTAAACCCAAAAAGATAAAATATGAACGAGTAATGTAACAGTTCATATTTCCACCAGACAAGGCTTTGATTTTAAATAAAAAACAGTTGACTCCTTAACCAGGAAAAGATTCAAATTTTTCACGAAATGAATACGAAATTTCCATCGACATATAAACTGGACCGCTCATCTGGATGCGCGAACTCGAACGTAGTAGAAAGAAAAGGAGATAGT
>WSXT02003666.1:0-14995 GCA_011762715.2 Neuroterus valhalla
GAGAGGAGAGGAGAGGAGAGGAGAGGAGAGGAGAGGAGAGGAGAGGAGAGGAGAGGAGAGGAGAGGAGAGGAGAGGACTAAGAAAATGAGAAGGATCGGGTAAAGAGAAGAGAAGAAGTCGAGGAAAGGATAGAAGAAGTGGAGAAGAAGAGGGGAGTCAGGGAATAGGAGACGAAGGAGAGTAGAGCGGCGATCGATAATACATGGAAATTGAACTATTTTGTAGAAAAATCTTTTTTGGGCCAAAATTCAAATGTGATTTTGAAAACTGTCCTTATGGGAAACAGTTCAGCTAGGGACTCACATTTTTTGGTCGAAAAGTTTGTCCTGTTGCATTGGGAATTCATTTTTTTTGGTAGAAAATACAAATTTTTGTTTAAAATGCAACTGTTTTTGATACAGTAATGAATCTCCTCTGTTTGAAAACTTGATTATTTGTTTTAAAATACATCTTTTGTATGTTGGAAATCAACTCATTTTTTTAAATTGATCTTTTCTCAGGAGTTCTGATGTTAACTGGAAATTCGTCTTATAAATTCATAAACTCGTCAGTCTGAAAATTCGACTTCTCGCAACAAAAATTCCTTCGAAAAACTACATATTTAGGCTAATCACACAAAGAACTAAACGTAAATATAAAATTCATAGAATTTCTTATGGGAGGTATGGATTGGCAGAATTTAATTGAAATGTTCCTATATTTTAGTGAACCTAAACAGGTTGGAGTGGTGAGAAGAAAAAAAGAAATAGAACAGAGGAAATAAGAAAGCTTTCAAGAAAGCGCTTTGAAATGAGAGTGAAGGTGCACAAGAAATGGCCTCGTAAACCTCTAGAACAAAGAAATTGTTCTAGAGCATAAGAAACATGGATCAGTGTGCAATACAAAGATAAGCTAGAAAAAAACAAATGACCTTACTAACCATAAAATAAAGCAATAACAAATGGAATAGAGCTTAAAAAGAATATAAACAAGCAATAAAATGAAAATGTGTTCCTTCTTAAGCTTCGCCTTCATCTCAAGATAGTTTCTCAGGAATATTTTTATAGCGACTGCCATAAAACTGTTTACTATTGACATTAAATTGAGAGCAGAGGAATTTTTAATAATGAGTTTTATTTTCGATGATACAGTTACAAGAACCACATAAAAGATATTTATGGAGGAATTGATTTGGTTAAAGCCGGGCTCGGATCGACTAGAAGATCTAAAAAATGATTAGTTCTATGACTCGACATTTTTCTTGGGACAACGTGAGTTGCCTCTCAGTCTCCTTCGAAATGTTTGCTATGAGCATTAGCAAAACACACGCGACGCTCACTGACGATATTGACCACTACGTAACTACGCGCTCGGTTTTCACGGAAGTGCTTTAGTCTGCTGAGCTCGCGAAACCTCCTGATTGTTCCCTTAAATCCCCTCGGCATCGAACTAAATCCTTGGGACGGAATTTATTGGAGTAGTTCTAGAGTATAAGAACTTCTCGGATTTATTTAGACTGTCCCTGCAGTTGGTTGGTTCCCAACTCAGTGTAGAATAACCTAAAATAATTCGTTTACAATGATAAAACGTGAACGAATTAAGCTAACCCCGAAAGGGATATTGCTTAATGGTATAATAATAATAATACTTGGATTCATCTGGAATTGAATTAGAACAATTGGAGAGAATCGATAAGGAATGAAAATACTTCAGGATAAATTAATAAGCATGAATATAAATTTAATATTATTTCTTTAGACCTCTTTTATAATTACTTCAAATTATGAAGAATACCGTAAATACACAATAAAATATTGCAAATCCTTCGAAATCTTTTGAAATCATTCAAACTTTCCAAAGCACTTAAAAATTTCTCAAAAGTTTCAAAACTGATTTTTAGATTTCCTTTGGAACTTCTTAGAGCTTTTGGATATTCCTGGAAATTCAAAAAATACCCTAGAACATTTCAAATCCTTTGTAATCTTCTCAAATCCTTCGGAACTTCTTGAAGTTCTTGAAAAATACTCTGCTCCGGATCCTTTGAAATCCTTTTAATTTCGAAAGGAATCTCCATATAAAAGAAATCCACAATGTCATTTTTGTGCGAAATTCAATTTTCTCGAATTTCGAACTTTAAGATTCATATTAATAGTATATGGGCAAGGAGGTTTCTATTTCAAGATTCCTGTTACCGACATGTTACCGAAGCGTTACTGACATTGTGAACGTTCCACATCTTTAGTGGTTTGGGTCCTTCGAATAATATTGCGTAATTTTGTTTCGCACAACTATTTTATTCAATTCACCAAGAACATTCTAGAAACTTAGCACGGACATGAACCACCGCAGCTGTTAAACTTTTTAGATGTCGGTAACATGAATTTTGGATTATAAACTCCCTTGCCTATCTACTGTTACACTACGGGTTACCAGATGGACCGACCAAAAAAGCAGAACACTTCAACAGTTCAAATACAACTTCCCATAAATAAATGAATCAAAAAAAAATGAATAAATAAATTTCCATCTTGTCTTAATGATGTTAAAATATGTTTCGAGGATTCGATAAGTTAAATCGGTTGGTGCAGTAGAATTCTTGGTTTGTGCATGGTTAACAGAGGCTCCTGTCATAGCAAGTCAGGGTAACTGAAATGAAAATCTCAGGATAAAATTCTTAAACATTTTCATGTAAACTGTTAGGTTTCGAAATCTAGTATTAGTCAAACATCAAGGACCTGTTTCACTTACGAACTTTGTTAACAGAACCGTGATGCAAAACAAGTATGGCAATTCAGAGTGCAGGAGCATTTTCAAGACCAAAAGGCATACGGTCAAACTCAGAACGCCCTTAGGAGTGTTCTGGAATAAAGCTAATCTTGCTTTTGTAATATAGTTCTTATTGTTATTGTTTTCTTCAATCACAATTTACGACAGGCTTGTACTTCGGGCCTTTGACAGAAATCAAGTTTCTTTCAAATGATAAGTATTTATGTATCATATTTAGAGAATTCCGGAAAATTAAAAATAAAAAATCTTCTAATGGAAACTCTTCTCCAAATAGTGTCATATTGCAAAAATACAGTGCTTACAAATTCATGCGTTCTCTCATCGTAGACAATTCAATGTTGAAACCAGGACATTTCTAAGTGTTTCAAGAAAAAAAAACAGGACACCAGGAAAGATAAGGCTGAAAGGAGACATGAATTTTTCTTTTCTTTTAGGGTTAGATTTCTTTTGTCTCAGAAAGATCGTTGGTTTTACATCCTCTTTCTCGCCATACCTGGATTCTCCTCATGGACACCTTATGGGCACCTCATGGCCTGAGAGCAATCCATGAGGGGCCCTGACGGGTCCCATTCCCTTTTTCCACACAAACTGTTAAATTTCGACAATTCAATTTAAAAAATCTACTCCAACTCGATCCGATCTCTCATTTTATTGTTACATTCAATTGGAAGCAACATTTTTCAAAGTCCTACACAACATTTGGAATTCTATCCTATCTAGGGAAATACATATTTCAACCATAAAGTAGGTGTACCTTTTCACAAGCTATGATCCGACATTATTCCACAGACCTTTACATTTTCCGAAGCTCAACTCGTAAACAAAGACATATCTCCTGAAATTTCAATATCCATCCTGTTTTACATATGTATGAGGGAAAATGCATTCAAGGGAATGTACGAATTGTATCTACGATGTCATATAAGTTGACATAGAAAAATGTGATATTTTAAAATCGTGGAAAGAAAATTAATAAAAAGAAATGGTAAATAAATTCCTTTGAAAGAAGGACTCGTCCGGCAAACGAAAGGCCCAGGGTTCAAAACCCAGAGGAGTAAAATCAAAAAAATATCTGATAAAGCCTATTACAGTTCCTTAATTTTTTACATATTTCATGAAATTTTATAAATTATGTTTGAAGAAAATCTTTAGGTTTTCGAATCCCTTGAAATCTTTGAAATCCACTGGAATCTATTGGGAACCCTTGGATACGGTTCAAGTCTCAAAACTAATTGTATTACCCTATTTGGACAAATTTTTATTTGAAATATTCCTTTCATTTTTTCGTATTTTATTCAATTCAATGATATATACTTCAGAATAACCTAGAAGTATTGGAATCTAACGGAATCTTTGGAAAATCCTCTGGAATGCCTGTAAAAATCTTCAATTTTTTTCAAACCCTCGAAATATACAGAAATTCCTCATCACCTCATAGAATCTTCCATTTTCTTTTTAAAATATATGAAGCCTTTACGTATTGCGAAATTCTTTGGAATCCTCGAAATCTCATAAATATTCCAAAATGTTAGGGAATCATTCTAAATTCTGTAAATATTTGTAAATTGCCCGGAATTTCCTATAATTTACGAACTTTCCCCAAATTCCTCGAAAACTTTTAAAATAAACTATATTGTTTGAAATTCTTCAATAATACCATGAAATCCCACATAAATCTAATAAAAAGCCCTTTCCATCCCCTGAAATCTCTTATACTTTCTGAGATTTCATTAAATACTTTAAAATACCTCAAAAATGATGGAATCTTTGGAATCTTGTAAACTACATGGAAAATCGTATGAATTCCGTCGAAATTACTTGATTTTCCTGATATTTTATAAAATTGAATGAAATAATTTTTGAAATAACCTAAAAGCCTTCAAATCTCTTGAAATTTTCAAAATCTACTGAAATCTTCACAAAAAAAAACTTAGATCCGGTTCAAATCTTAATTTCAATTCAATTATTCTATTTGGGCAAATTTTTAATTGAAAAATTATTGACTACTAAGAAGGAAATTGTTCCAATTGGAATAACTTTAAATGCCTTAATTTTTCTATATTTTATAGAATTTCATGCGATATTCTTCAGATTTCCCAAAAAGCTTTGACATCCCTTGAAAACTTTGAAATCTTCGAAAAAACGGATGAGGCCTATCAGAATCCCTCAAATTGCCTCATATTTTATGGATTTCCATAAATTACATTTTTCAGTAACCTAAAAGCTTCGGAATCCCTTGCAATCTTTGAAATCCACTAAAATATAATGGAAACCCTTGTATATGGTTGAAATCTTGAAATTAATTTATTTATTTATTTTCGCCAATAAGTGATCTTGTAGAGTTGGAATTTGAATCTTTATGTGAAAATTAGAATTTTCCGGGAAAATTTATTATCTCAGTTGAACATTAATATTTTCTGTTTACAAAATACAACTTTTTTGTTAAAAACTCGTTTGAATAATTTTATTAGCCATTTTAGAAAACCAATCACATTGATTGAGAATTCAGTTTCGGCAGTTTAAAATTCTATACTCTAACCCGAAATTGAGATATTTTATTGAGAAGATATCCTTTTTCATTGAAAAATATTCTGTTGTAATTGATTATTCAACTTCTCTGTTCAAAATTCGTCTTTTTGTATCAAATTCCATTATTTTACATAAAACTAGAAAACCCATATGGGAAAAAAAAATTTCTTTTCTGTTGAAGATTTATTATTCGAGATGATAAACTCTTCCGGTTGTGGTTGAATATGTAACTATTTTTCAGAAAACTCTTTTTTTTTTGTTGAAAATGAATGTTTTTCTTTAAAAATCAAAATCCATTTTTTTCGGTTGAGAAGTGATCTTTTCCTGTAGAACTTCGAATCTTGTGTTGAAATTAATATCTTTTTGAGAAAACTCGATTATCTCAGTCGAACATCTATATTTTGGCTCAAAAATACAATTTTTTCATTGCAGAATCTTTCTGTTTCAAAAACTTCATATTTTCGATAAAATGTAGTCTCCTCCTTTCTAAATTTTTTTTCTTTTTTTTGTAATGCAACTATCTGGTTGAAAATTTATCTTTTCTAGTAACGAACTAATCATCTTGGTAGGAAATCCAAATTCTGTTGTTAACAATTGAATTCTTCGGTTTGACATTAAATCATTTTTTTGGAAAGTCATGTTTTTCAACTGAAAAATAGTTGAAAATTCGTCCATTGGGCGAAAACCAAATTTCTATACGATGTAATGTTTTTAACAAAATATTTAAATAATGTATTCCTGATTGAAAGCTGATCTGTTTGAGTTTAAAATTAATCTTTTGTTGGGAAATAATATTTCTTTCTAAAACAAATCAATTATATTTTTTCGGGTTGAAAATAATACTGTTCCATAGCGAATTCGTCTTGCTGGCTTGATAACTTTATATTGAAATAAAAATATAAAAAAATTGAAATAAACTGAACGGAACAAACAAAGTTTCAAATATTAAAAACTAGAAAAAAATTTGAAAACTTAGCAAGTATCTGAAATTAGAAATTCCCCCAAAAACAGAACTTTAAATCTCTTAGGTTTAAAAAACTGATTTAAGGAGTCGAGACATGAATTTCTTCCTAAATATAACAGCCTGAAAAAATTAACGTCATCAAATTGGAAAAAAAGTGAATTAGGAAACAAATTATTCTTCAAATGTTCAATATCATGAGGAAAGAAATACAGATTTGACGAACTCTCATTATAAACATACCATGAAACTAAGCTTAGAGAAAAAACAATTTTGATATACTCTGAGACACAAAAAGCATAATTTTCTAAGAATAAATTTAGCATTTGGTTACGAAGAAAAACTCTAAGCCACCTGTCGTTAATGATGTACCAATGGAAATCCGACGATACTGCTTTTAAAAGTGGAAACGGAATATTTTCAAAGTTTTCTACTATATCGGCAGTCGCAGAACAGAGCACGAGGTCTTAGTGCAAAACATTGCCGAGAAAGGACGCCACTGAATGGAAGTTTGAATCGAAAATATAATCCCACATTAGAACGCACTCTTTATTGAGTTTTTTTTCTTCTTTGGAAGAAAGAGAGAGAAAATCAAAACCGATTTGAAAATTTAAATATTCTATTGGAAATTTGCTCTCTTTGGTGGGAAATTCATTTTTTTTTGGTTAAAAATCCAAACACTTGGTAAAGAGTTGAACCAATATGATGAAAAATTAGTTCTCATTTGTTTAAAGATTCATTATTCGAGTTTTCGTTGAAAATTTCTATCTTCGGTTTGAAGTTTGACTATTTTATTAAGAATGTGGGGTTAGGAGAGGGGGGGAGGGGGTGAACTTCAACTATTTTGATAGAACAATCAACTATTTGGCTAAAAGTTTAGCTATTTTATAGACAAATTTTATCAATTTTACTCTTTGGTTGAAAATTTAATCTCTTTGTTAATAATTGTATTTTTTGCGTTTAAACTCCAACTATTTCGACAAAAAATTCAAGTACTTGGCGAAGTATTCAACTTTTTTGTAGAAAATTAAACAACTTGGTGAAGAAGTCACTTTTACGGTTGGAGATTTGTTATTTTGTTGCAATTTCAATTAGTGTGTTGAATGTTTGATGATTTTGGTCAAAAATTAATATTCATGGTTGAAAATTGATCGTTTCGGTAGGAAATTTAACTTTTTGGGTAAATGTTGAACTACTTTGTTGAAAACTTATTCTGTTGGAAAAAGATTCACGTATAAGTTAAAGTTCATCTCTTTGAATGAAAATCTGAGTATTTTGTTAGAAATGCGTTTTTTTTCATAAAATTGATCCTCTGGATTGGAAATTATTCTTTTTTTTTCATTCTCATTCTGAATGTATTGTATGCATTACCCTGTAAACTGAATCAAGCACTCGAGTAGACGAGCGCGAGTTAAATACGTGATCGAGCGCAAAGCGCGAGATCCGAATGATGCGCGCCCTAGGCGCGCTCAAACTTGCCAGCGAAGCGAGCAGATTTTGATTCATCCCGAGTTTATTTTGTTTGCTTACAGATGATGAATAAAAAATTCGTTGGAATGAAATATTAACAATTTCTTTGATCGATAATTTCTCTAATCAATTAAAATGATCCTAATATTGGAAAAAATATTCTGATGCGTTTATATTTCAAAATATTCATTTAATTAGACAGTTAAATATTGAACAAGAAAGATGAATTTTCATCCAGAATACAACGCATGTCACCAAAATAGTTGGAATTTCATAAAAAATATCATTTCTTCAACCAGAAAGTTGAAAATTTAACAAAAAAGATCATTTTCTATTGAAAAAGTTGAATTTCTAGAAACAAGAGATAATCAGATAGTGGAAGATTCAACAAAGAGAAAAATTCCAACAATATAGTGGAATCATAAGCACAAAAAATAATTATTTCAACTAGTTAGTTCTAGAGGTAACAACAACGAAAATTCATCACTAAATAGTGAAATTTCAAGGACAAAAGATCATTTTATCAACTTGATAGTTAAAGATTTAACAAGGAAGATATATTTTTGACCAAAAATGAAACAAATTTTTCCAAAACAGTTGAAATTTTAAAACATTAGATCATTTTTTCAACCAGAAAGTAAATAACTCAGAAAAGAAGATAAACATTCAACAACAATGTTGAATTTTCAGAACCAAAGATTCAACTAAATAGCTGAACATTCAGCAAGGGAAAAAATTCCAGGATAATAGTCGAAGTATCAGAACAAAAGGTAATTTATTTAACCAGATAGTTGCAGATTTGATAAGAAAAAATTTTTTCTACAAAATAGTTACATTTCTAGAACAAAAGATAATTTGTTCACCAAGATAGTTAAAAACATAGAAAATAAGATAATTTTCCAACAAAAATGTCGAATTTTCAGAACGAATGATAAGTTGGATTTTCAGAACAAAAGAAAATTTTCCTACTAAGATAGTTGAAATCATAACAAAAAGATAAACTTCCAACGAAAAAGATTAATATTCAGAACAAAAGATAATTCATTCAATTAGATAGTTGAATATCCAACAAGAAAAATGAATTTTTTCCCCCGATGAAACACATATCACTAAAATAGCTGGAATTTCAGAACAAAGGATCATTTCTTCAACCAAAAAATTGAAAAATATACAAGGAAGATCATTTTCCATCAACAAAAATTTAAATTTCCATAAACACTCAGATAGTTGGACATTCATCAAAGAAAAAAAAATTCAACAAAATTGTGAAATTGTAAGAACAAAAAAGAATTTTTTCAACCAGATAGTTAATGATTTAACAACAAAAAAAATTCACCACTGAATAGTGGAATCTCTAGGACAAAAGATAATTTTTTCAAGCGGATAGTGATAGAATTGTCAAAAAAGATGTATTTGAAGAATTAAACAAATTTCGACAAAGTGAACATTTTCGGCTTCAAATTAAACTTTTTTATTGGAAATTCGGCATTAATAAAAAATTATATTATTTTGATAAAACATTGAACCGCTTTTTAGAGAATTTGCCTTTTAGGTTTGATTCATTTATTCTCTTGTTTTCAATTAATATTTTGGTTTGAATTTCACCAATAGAATTCTACGTGAAAAGTTATTCTTTTCTGTTCACACTCAACTTTTTAGTATTTTGAACTAGATGCGCCCTGTGGCGGCGGCTTCGCCGCCGCGGGGGTGTGTTCCTTAAATTCATCCTTTGGAAATCGCATCAATACCACGTCTCCTGCATTTGAAAAATGAGCCTAATAATTTTTCAAAATGATTAACAAATGTCCATAAAAAATCAGGATGCAAAAGCAGATACGATAGGTGCGTTCTAATTACAGATATCTTTTACCGACATCGAGAACGTTCCACAACTATAGTGGTTCGTGTCCGTGCTAAGCATAAAGAATATCCTTGTTTTCCTTTACATTAATTATATACCGCAATAAATAATTCAAAGACAAATCATTATATGACCCAAAAATGACAGAATCAAGAATAATAAAAAATTAAATAATAAAAATCAAAAATATTCTAGAAGCTGCAAGGACACGATCTATTTCAGCTTTGAAACGTGCTCAATGTCGGTAAAACGTCAGTAACAGGAATCTGTAATTGAAACGCAAATATATAGCCTAAATTGAACTAACTCAATCAATTTCTATCAATCTGAAATTGTGAAATAAACAGAAAAGTAATAAAATTATTATTAAACTCCAAGATATGGCAATATGAATTTAATGGGCTTAGGAGCAACCCTGGTTGAGTTTATTTTTTTCTTATCGGATATTGAAAAAAGAGAGAGAGACGATGAAGATAATAAAACAGGATGTGGGTATTCCGCATTATAACGTCACCAACGTCACTAAAGAAGGTTATTTTTTACGAGAGGAGTTTGTGCTGCTATCTTTTGTTTTCAGGATCCGCAAAACTACGAGAGTGTAACATAATTTATCACTCCAGTCCAGTTTGGCCAAAGAAAAATAAGAAAAATAAAAACATCCCCAAAAGTCTTCCAAATGATTTGATAAAAGAATCATTGCCCTCATTGTATTTAAATTTTCTAAATACTGGGACACAAAACTTGGAAGCAGAAAAAACATCTTAATTGATTCTTGACAAATAAAAAAGAAAAATATTCGACAAAATAGATCAATGTTACAAAAAAAAAGATAAAGCTTCAACTAAAATTATGAAACTTCGATAGGAACAATAATTAAATTCATTTTTGGTCAATAATTTATAATTTTCTTTTGGAAATTCAACTCAATAGTTGAAAGTTAAACAACTTTGAAAATTCAACTCTTTCTTAAATCATACAATTTTTTACTTTGAAATAGATTTTTCATACTGAAAATTAAAATGTTTCATTTTTTGTGAAAAATTGATCGTTTCTCAAAAAGAAACATTAACGTTAAAAATGTATCTGTTCAAATTAAAAATTGATCTGCTTCGAGTTAAAAATTATTCCCTCTCGAATTCAAAGTTGAGATATTTCTTAAATGATGGTTCAACTTCTCGGTTGAAAGATGAAATTCCGGGTTGAAGATCAATTTTTCTATAGGAGGTTGATCTCTTAACAGTTGAAAAATCAACTATTTTGTTGGAAAGTTATCGTTTTTTTTCGAAAATTTGTTTAAACTCTTGAACATTCATCTCTTCTGGATGATAAATACGTCCTTTTTGATTGAAAGTTCAACTGTCTTTGAAGAATTCGACGGTTTTCTTGAATATTTGTCTTTTTGAATACAAAATACGTCCTTTCGAATTAAAATTTGGAGATTCGCATTTTCGGCTGTCTGATTGAAAATCGATGTTATGAAAAAGGATTTGATTATATCTACATATTGATGGAAATTCGACTATGTAGACTATTTTCGACTATTTTCAATAAAATATTAAAACTATTATATTTATCGTTGAAAAATAATATTTTTTGAATGAAAATTCACCTTCTCGGAAGAAAGTTGAACTTTTTGGTTAAAAAATTATTTTCTTAGTGGAAATTTATCATTTCAGTTTGAGATGTAACTATTGCGTTGGAAAAACTTTTTTCAGGCGAAAATTTGACAGTTTTGTTGAACATTTGTTTATAGTTAAGGTTCAATCTTTATCGTTAATTTTTCTTTTTCTTGTCAAAACAAACCTTATTTATAAGAAAAGGCAGGATTGAGCTGTAAATTTTGCTATAAAAAAATCTTATTTTCCGAATATAAATTAGACTTTTCCTACCTATGGATAGTGTCTATTTCGGTGATTCTTAGGTCTTTTAATCGTGATTCAAAATATTTTGTGTGGCAAAGTTTTGATGGTGTCTTTTACGACCTTTTAAATAAAGGTATGCGTTGTATGCGCCTTAAAAAAATGGAAATTGATCTTCAAAAATGAGGGTCAAAAATATTTTTGACTTTTTTTGAATATCGACACGTTATTTTTTGTTTCAAAATGAAGCAAAGAATTCTCCCTATAGTGCCATACAGATTAAGAAGAAGTGAGTCTGGAATTTTTTATCTATGAAAAGAAGGGTTGAGTACTACGGTACGCTTATGACGGTGGCACTCGAGCCCCGCGCACATGGCGGTGCCTTTATTGTATTATTGTACTCCATCTAAACCTTTTTCGGGTTTTTACATACCTATATTCCCCCCTCTCACAGCAGATCGACAGACATTTAACCCTTCATCTCAAATCGCCTGAACATTTAGTCAGAGGAGTGGAAAACTGCATAAAACCAAAATTCCTGAGTGTAGTCGATTACCGACAGGCGAGTTTGGATTTAGACATTCGATAGCATCGAATATCTACACCGATGTTCAGCGTCAAATCTCTCACTCGACAGTAATTAAACGTGGTGGAAACAAGATTAAGCAAGAATCCTGAACGGTCACCCACCCGAGCGGTAACCGCGCCCGTTCATGCTTGACAATCGAGATCCTGCCCAAGTCGAGAATTACCACGCAGCTACTGCCGTTGGTTAATATATGCTAGTATATTTGATCGCTCTCTGCATTTCACAGGGTTGAGACTGTCATTATTAAAATGCCTGCATTACATTTACTGATGAATATTGCAAGGATTCTGAATTTTAGAAACTTGAGTTATTGAATGAATGATCGGGTCGAATAAGTTTCTTATGGATATTTCAGTAGGTAAAATCAAAGCTCAGAGATGTTTCGCTGACACTGATGTCTTGTCTTCTCCCTACATTTCGTTCCGACTTTTTTTTTTGTTCTTCAGTGACAGTTGGTTTCAGTTTCTTGCCTGATTTTCGTTTTTTCACTTTTGGAAAGTACTCCAATTCCGTTGCTGAGAAAAATTTCTTTTATTGAATTCTACCATCTCCAGTGGGTACAAATGCATGGTATTGCAAAGTCCCTTTGACAGTCGCTGCAGCATCGAATCTGCTTTCCAGATCTTGAGCAGTAGCTTCGTAATCTTCTTTGCTGCTAAAGATGATTTCAGTTTCCTTACAGTACTTATTAGCCCACTGAAATGGAGATGAAGCTTCTAGGATGCGATCTTCAGCGGAAAATTATCAGCTATACCTTGCTGCATTTCTTCCAACATTTTCTCCTATTCCCTCACATGCTCCCTAACCATGAGCGGTTGGATGGTAGTGCCACTCAGCTAGAACGTCGAAATCCGCCTTGTGAGCTAAGAGATTAGAGAAAATGCTGTTATTTTTGGAATGTTGACCATAAGAATAATTGTCTTCTGGTACTCATCAACGGCAACAATGTCATGGCTCAAATTGTCCGACATGATTACCATGCTTCCGTGTTTGAGTTCTCCATTATTGACATAATGAATAACTACTGTGTATATTGTGACCTAGTCATCATTCCAGTAGAATCCTTGCGCGGAGTGTCGGAGAAAAAACTTGAGGTTCTCAGCGAAATCAAATGGAATAATGGATTCTCCATTTTTCAAAGTTATCTCCAGATTTTCGAACAACAATGAATGCTCTTCAACAAGAAAATGATGTGTCCGTAGCTTCAACAACGTTTCACGAAGTTTATTCGCGAAGTCATCAGCATTCATTTTCAGCATCTTTAATGTATCTGTTAGTCTGCAGCCAAGAATCAAATTTTATTTCTTCCAAATCTTCTTCGTCGAATGCTCGAATAAAATTTTCTCAAATTTTAGTGATACCAGGACAGTTTTGACATTCACTTACCTGGCAGGGATTTGTCGCATTGGGACACACAGTCAACTTCAAACAATCGCGATAGCCATTCAAAATTATGTTCGCATTCTTTGTTAAATATTGGATGTTTATTTCCTTCAACATTAACTCGGCCAACGGTCAAGCCACGCTCGAAAAAACAGTTCCCGTCCGATCACTGCAGTTAAGCAGCGTTGGGAGCGGTTAGTACTTAGATGAGTAATCATCCGGGAATACCGCGTGCTGTTGGCATGTTGGCGGAAGACTGGTGTCCTCCCGTGCATCCAACGGAACTGATTATGTGAATTTTGTAAACCCTTGCTCAATCTCATCATATTCCGACTGGAACTCAGCGTAAAAACTCATTCAAATTGAACAAAATCAATCTTTCTTGAATTGGAACTTTTTTGCCACTTATCCGAACGGACACACAGTCCTCTATTCCAGGCATTAAACGACTTTTGTTTCCACGCTCATAGAATTTTAAAACGAGATCTTCCGTTTCAACACTCTGAGGCTTCCTTTTTTTGTCGTGGGCAAAGTTAAGATCCCATGTTCAGCAACTAACTTTTCCGCATTTTCAGCTTGTCTTTTAGATGTTCCAAGCGACTCAAAGATTTTGGAGGAGGTGGGAGAAGTTGAATTTTTCAGCTCTACTCGTTGATGATTTGAACTTTTCTTTGATTTGGTTTAGAACTTCAACTGCGGCCACATGGTATTTCATTTGTGATTGCACGGTGCCATGTCCATATTGAGCTTGCCGAAGTCTTAGTCTGGATCTACATAATCATTCTACATGTTTTTATAATTTGGCATAATTTCATCACTTTCAACGTCATCAACTTCTCCATTCACAAGAACATCATCACAAGACTGAATGATGTCGTCTCAATGGGACCTTCTGATAGTGTGGAAAATCGCAATCGTAAGCCTTCGGAAATACGGCGTGAATTTAGCGAATTACTGTGATTCTCCTTCTTGAAAGGATTGAAGCAACGGTTAGTCCATTTTTTCCATTTTTCTCGACTTTTTCAGGGTCCATAGCTTCTATAAAACTGGTTCGGGAACAAATAACGGATGGATATGGTAGCTCGATGACTGTATCTATTTATATTCTACTGCATGTCAAAATTTCAATTCCATAAGCTGAAAAATTCGAGATACAATAAAAGTGAAATATATCACGATATTTTTTTGCCTGTAGCTTTAAGTGAATTCTGGAGAGCGACAACGTTTCGGAACCCAAATCCATAATGTAACATTAGAATAATCTATACATGTCTTATAACGCTAATTCTTGTTTTCTTTTTCGAGAATTGCTAATTTTCTGCCATCTACTAGATGAAATCAAAAACTCACTTCACTTGACCTCTATAAAAACCTTACAAGAACCAAATGAAGAAAAAATTACTTCTGCAACTAATGGAGAAGAAGTGACTTCTGGAGATACATACAGTGCAATCTCAATCTCATTCCGGTTGCGGACTTGGGTATCGATGGCCTTGGAACGAGATCGAGTGAGCTGAAACGTGAACAGTCAGGGCCGAATACACGCGAATAACTGACGCCAACTGAAGCGCAGTTG
>WSXT02003677.1:0-19767 GCA_011762715.2 Neuroterus valhalla
TGATACGCCTTATTTAAATCAAGCGTCGAAATATATCGAGCTGAGCTGAGTTTATCCAAGATTTCAGTCATGAAAGGAAATGGATATGCATCTTTCTTACTGACTTCATTGACTTTTCTAAAGTCAATGCACATCCGATATCCTCCATCCGACTTCCGAGCCATCACAACTGGACTACACCATTCGCTGGCTGAGGGTTCAATGATCTCGTTGTCGATCAATTTCTGAACTTACGATAGTAGCGCCTCGTGGACCCTCGGCGACATGCGATAGTTCCTTTGTCTTATCGGAGAACTGCCCTAGGTGTCCATCAAGTGGTCGACGAACGTAGCCGGAGGTAATTTATCCGGAGGAGAAGGGATTACACGTTCAAAAATTGAATTAGGGTCCTCCCGTTCCTCTTCTCACAAGGTAGCGTTTCCTTCACAACTCTCAGGCTCGCCTTCACCCACTATCCCGAACGAAAATTTTATGGGTGGCTTGTCAGCAATCCAAATTTCTTTATCTTTCGCGCGGATTATAAGCCCGAATTCCTTTGCGAAGTCCATGCCTAAAACACACAGGTCAGTCAGGCCTGGTATGATTCGGACTGCTATTTCGCGAGTTATACCTCCCAAGCTGACGGGGATTAATGCCTTGCCCATGACGGACTCAAAAGGATCCATTCGCCATAATGACCGCCCCCCTCTTGGTAAGGTTCAATTTACTATTTCCCGCTTTGAAGATGTGCAGCTTGTTCGCTCGTATGAAAGTATTAGTCGATCCTGTATCCACCAATAAAGGTAATAGTTTCCCGCCTATCACGACGTCAATATAGGGCCGTACGGTCTTACTCCTACTAGGCTCAGGAACAATTGGTCCGTCCAGAATCTGACTTTTCCCTCCCAGATCGTATACGACCGGTTCTTTACTGCTTACTGATTCTCCTGAATCCTAAATGAATTTATCGAAGTCGTTATCGACTGTTGAATTTTTATCGAGTTTCTGATAGTCGGCCTCGGGTCTTGAAGTTTTGATTCTTAGGTGGCTTAACTCATCCAGGTCAGCTCCGATAATGTCCTGCCCCTAAGTTTGCCTGGCTGAGCTAAATTGACAATGATGGATTGTTGAATTGGCCATGCTACCCATAACCATTTTCGAGTTTGGTTGTTCCGTTGTTGAAGTTTTATTGGGTATCATCATATCCGGTTGAATTTGCTTAACTTGGGTCTGCTAAGGGAAAAAAGGAGCAGCATTGACCCGAAGTTTGCCCTCCCCTATTGGTTTCCCTGGCAGTGCGCCGAGTCACAACTGCTCTTGACTTGATCCGCCTTACCACAGTTATGGCAGAATCTATGCCACTTAGTCGGACATTTTCTCCAATAATGATCATCGGCGTTGCAATTGAAACAGGGTGGTTCCTGTTTTGGTTTATTACCTGACTTCGGATTTTGCTCAGAGGTTCGTCTTCAGGTGCTCCTTTCGAGCTTGTCGAATTTGAAGACTCACCCGCCTCTGAACCCTTATCTCTGGAGGGCTTCTTCTCTTTATTTGATGCTTCCTGCTTCTGTTGAGACCTATTATTATTTAAATTCTCCTTGTCCCTGATTGATACTAGATCGAGGAGAACCTTAGCTAGTTTCTCAATCGCTGAGTCGGAATCGGCCCCTCTCACCACATTCCCGCTTGAAGTCTTCTTGATCGAAGTGTAAGCAAACTCCGGGAAAAGTGAATCTTCCTTCTTAGGGTGCTGAATCTCCTCCTCCTTAGTGCTGAGAGTTCTTTTCGCATCAGCCGCTAAAAATGCCAATCCGTTGTAATCGAAGAACTCGTGTCGCCTCACTAGACGCTTAATATCAGATCGCAGGTTCGTATACGTCCTATCCATCTGCTCCTGAAGTGTGACGGGCCTCGAAAATCTACGGTATAACCCCTGCATACAAATGAGGTAATTAGATGTTAATTCATCCTCCCCATGGTGTCTCTTAGCCACCTGTTCGTCCAGTTTCCATTGGTAATTTATATTCCCGAGCTGTGCACGAAAAGCGGCCTTGAAGATACTCTAATCAGGCCACGCCCAACGGTTCATACTGAACCATTCATAAGAAGATCTTCCAACAAGAAGGGCATTGCCGTTAGCATCTCTTCATCGCTGAGGTAGCACACCTCCTTCCCGTTCTGGACTTCAGCTAAAAAACTCTCGACACTAATTTGTCTATCGACGGGATATTTTACTCCCCAGTTCTTTGCTATGGAGTCGAGGGTTTTATTCCGTCTAGGAAGGGGACCGCTCGTTCTTGTGATGTTCCATTTCATAAAATCCTGGCCAGCCTCCCCACGGTTTGGCATATCCGAGCTTAACGCTAAATACGGTGCGCTCTGCGAAAACTGTTGGAAGGTCTGGTTCGAAAAACAGCCCCCTGGAGCAACCGATGCTCCATAAATGGGTAAGCTGTCCTTTGTAGGGAGGTTTGTTACTCCTCCTTGAAGGATTGGAGTGTTCGCAAAACCAGGTGCCAACGATCTATGTCCCCGACAATACTCTGAAATTTGTTCTGGCCTATTCCGATATACGCCCGAATTGCCTAGTGGCAGATAAGAGTACCCTAACTCCTTCCTCCTACAAGGACTGTTAAATTCAACTGGGTCACAATTATCTAGCATATTCCTCATTGTGCCCGCTGATCGTCTGGATCCTAAAATTTTCGGAATCGTCCCCACCGCACGTGAGACAGTTCCGGTGCTAGGTGTCCGCCCATTTTCATTCTGGTCCTCGTTCACGGAGATACTTCTTGCTGTAAAATCCGAAAATTCACTAACCTCCGGGTTCCGAACCGAATATCGCAAATTCGCTGCCCCAATGCGCGACTCGCAGGTGGACTCTTGTTCTTGGGCTGACATCCTGTACCTAGAACGGGAACTTAAATTTTCTGAGTTTGATCCGACACTTATCGTTGTAGTTGAAGTGCTTGAAATAAGGCTATTGATCTCCACCGTGGTAAAATACTTTTCCAAAAAGTTTGGAAAATAGCCGGATTGAGGATAAATCTTATTATTATTACCCACAGTCGTATAAACGGTTTTGTCTGAACTTGATGAGCCGATTGCAGAGGTGGTTGGATGCCTAATTTGAACGTCGTGTTCTGACTCTGACCAGAACCCTAGGCTTAAAACAAGGCTGCGCGTGGTTTCTCTGAATTTTTCAAAAATATTTTTCGCCGGGGGCAATTTGGAGAGTTTATTATCCTCCTTATTGTCTTTGGAGGACCACCCGATATCGGGCATACCCGCCTCTCTTCGTAGAAACCTAATGACTCGATCTCTCAATACTGTTGAGGAGCCTCGCGAACTGTGACCCCTGTCATCCAACCAATCCCTCAATCCCTCCTCATCCATATCCGTGATGAATTGGGGCACCTGAAATTCAGGTTTTTCCGCCATCTTCGTTAATAGCCAAAATACCGGGAAAACTTCAGAAAATACCTACGGCTATTTGCTGAAGTTTTCGAATTTATATTCAATTCACTTACGACGGACTAAAAAAAAATGTATTTGATCGTGGTTGTACGACCTAGCCTCAAAATTCACATCAACCTTAGTCTTAGTACAATATGGTTTATTATAAGGGTCAATATAATCCTTAAAAATAATAAACCCGTTTAATTATTCAAAAATCAGGTTTCATTATTTTATTCCGCATGTTCGAGCAATGGTATAAGAAATCCTATTGATGACTCATCGAAATCGCTGTGATTTCCATCCAATTTTCCCTTACCGACCTTCTTATTATTGCTTACTGAATTTTAATTATCAAAATGTACTGACAGGGTACAACGACCTTCGACAAGTTTACTGACCCCAAACCCAGACACCAAAAATTCAATTCCCGGGCAAGTTACAGGTTTGCACGCTAATTCTGCTAAACCGAATGCTTGTGCTCCGATACAATCATCTTTTGATCCTACATCTATCGTCGCATTAACTGGACAATTAACTATTTTAATTATTGGTTGCATTTTTGTTCATTTCTTTTTTCAATTTTTGTTCCAATTGATTGACTTTCATTTCATTAATTTCTATTCCAACAATTGATTTTTCTCCTTTATTTATCAGATTTCAGTACCCTGATTCATTTCTGATTGATCAATTTTTAAAAGATCAATAAATTTTCCTTCAATCAAGTTGCCTTACAACCATTTAAACACTAACAATTAATTAGTTCTGCCTTCACTTTCCCTCACTCAGATCTACAGGCCCCATGTTCTAGGGCGCCATTATAACCTTTGCTTTTCCTTATAGTTTATTTATTTATTATTGTTTTATTTTGATTTGAACTTTATTCGAACTTTTACTCCCGCATGAGATTATTCCATTAAGACTTTGCCTGAAGGCCGCCAAATCGTTTGGTAAAGAAAAAGAACCCTTAACGACCAAACAAGTCCCTAACCTTTTCTGAATCCTTTGAATATTCTAAACTGCTTATTCTGAATACCCTTTAAGCAGCCCATTACAGAGAGGGGGTGAGTAAGGATAAATCTGAGCAAGGTAGAACAATCCTAAAATAAGAAAGTCCAGGTATACGGGTCACAGTAGAAGAAATTATTAATTGCATCGAAAATCAGGCACATATTTTTTTCACTCACGTAAAAAAAAACAACAACCAGTTAATATTATATCGACTCCCGATGACGGATCAGATTGCAAACTTATATCGAATTATTTAATAATGACGTGGGTCAGAACCTTCTCTTATAAATTCCCTCAGAACTGATACGTCGAATTCAAAATTACCGCGCTTCCGATTAGATTTGACAAGGCAAAATTCCACCGATAAACCACTGGTCAAGAATCAACGTGACCAACATGAAAACTACGTAAATTTAATCAATTGGACATGTTCCACTATGGCGTTCCCTTTTGACATTCCAAAGTTCTGACAGGTTGCCACCATACTGGAAAATGTCAACCTTCGGTTGCGATTCACTACCCACCACTTATGTTTCCTACATCTAAACCTGAAAATCACGTGACTCTACCCAACTGAACAAGTTCCACTATGGCGTCCCCTTTTAACTTTTAAAAGTTCTGACAGGTTACCGCCATGTTGGAAAAAACCACCCGTTGGGTTCTACTTACTGCCTGGATACCTAAAATTTTACCATCTGAACCCGCTAGAAGGCCCGTTACGCCCGCAGAATTCCCGAAACTATTCACAATTATTACAATACGATAAATATCACTGTCCCTCCGTAGATTAGCAAATCACTCGGTAAATGGTTGTACATGTGAGTACGTGAAAGCATTCCAACATGGCGTTCCGGATGTACCCGACCGGTCAAGCCAAATCACACGCCATGATGAAACGCCTCACTTTGTAAAAATGACACTTCAACCGTACACAAGCCGAGTGCAGTTTTCATCCCACCAAAAACCTCAAAGATACAACTTTACATCCATTATACACACATTTATCAATAGTAAATTACACCACGAACAACCACCACTCCATACCACGGAGACGCGCTTAGTTCACATTGTAAATGGCGAGAATGAGGAACATACCTTGCCTAATTCCATCTTTTAAGACTGTTATTCAGTAAAACAGAAAGGCCTTCCGCCCAATTTCAAACAGTAAAAGGGTTCTCCTGAACCTCGAACAATTTTTCTTTACATTTCTTTTTGATCTCCACTGATACGAGGGAGATTCTCTGGACACTGTCAAGGGTACTACAGTCAAACACAGAATGACGTCGAACGACGCCAAGCCGATCAGTTTCGGCGCGAATCATAAGGGTTCATACAGTCTGACAAAGTCGTATTCACAAGACCATGCAAGGGTACGTTCCCCCCAGTAACCCGACATTTTGTCCCTACTATGTCTCTAGTCGGTGACTAGTCTATGCATATTCACGACACTGCAGTGCGCGGCGGGACCACTCAGACTACCCCCTACGCCCACCTAATGTATGTGATGAATGCTTCGAGCATCGGCTGTTAAAGATTGACCACAGAGTGGGTGGCTACGGTGCAGCATTCCCACGTTTTGAAGTCGTCCTTCTTTCGCCAAGTCGGAGTGAGAAAGAATCGAGTGTTGTGATGTGTACTATATAATTAACAGCCTCCCAGCTGTGAGTGATATGTAGTGTGAGTGAAGTGTGTGGGTTCCTGCCTTCCCATCCATGGTGTGGCAGTTGTGGACTGTGCAGTATGACAGCCGGCCCTAATGTCTAGGAAGCAAAACAAACAAGATTTTGGGGGATTAGTGATTATATTTGAATAAAGATTATCCCAACAGTCTGGCGACTGATCGGGGCAGCGGAGGTACAATTTCTAGGCCCCGAGGGGTTTGTTTATGGCAACATGCCACCCTTCTCGAGGCTCCTGTCAGATGACAGCTGTCAATTGGATTCTGTGCTCGACCAAGGTATTGAGTTTAATTTAATCAATTTTAACTGAAATTAAATCAATTCGAAATGATTATCAAATTATTTTGGGCGCGGTACGAAATACCACATCACAATACATACATACATGCATACACACATGCATGCATACATACATACATACATACTTACATACATACATACATACATACATGCATACATACATACATGCATACATACATACATGCATACATACATGCATGCATGCATGCATAAATACATGCATACATGCATACATACACACACATACACACATACATACAGACAGACAGACATTAGGACAAATAGTCACATTCGTAAAAACCTTTTTTTTGGTTCAGGGGTCCTTTAAACGTGGACATTTGACAAAAACGCGGGGAGGGGGGTGGGGTCAAATTTTAAACAAATCTAATACCTTCTCTAATGAGAATGCAAAAATTGAAATCAAAATAAATCCTGCACAACATCAATATTAGAATAAAAACGAAATATTACTACCTGAAGTTTTACAGTACAGAAAACAGTTCAACATTGTGCAACACGGTTCATAAACAATTATATAAAATATGAAAAATCATGCATCACTTTCGAAGAATCTCGCATGAAAGTGGCAAAATAAAAAAAAAGCATAATGTAAAATTCAAGTCATAATTAGAAAAGAATTCGTATCAAAACGGCAAAGAAAACGATTGGAAAGATTATTCAATAGTACGTTACAATAATCTCCAATATTCGACCATGAATATTTCCGATAGAGTTTAATCCTGGAATAAAAGTTTAATCCTGGAATAAAAGTTTTATCCTTATTAAATTTTTATGATGTCGATTATTGAAGAAAAAACGTGAACATTGCTACCCATCTCTATTCAACTTTGTGAATTCTTTTACGTTGATTGAATGAGTTGGATTTCAAATACACGTTTGTTCCGAATTTTCGAATATTTCAATATATTAACTACGAAAAGATTTTTGAGAAACTTATGTGGATATGCAAAGATAGGCTCGTGGAAGCGCAGATGAAAAAATTCTCATTAAGAAGGATAAATTTGGCAAAAAAAGAATATCTTTTAATGGAAAAACCACTTTCTTTACCCGGATAAGGAAAAAAGAAAGGAAAAAGGCCTTATAGTAGCAAATATACTAATGGAATCATTGAGCGTATCATGAAAAAAATATGTACAATACGACTTTTCCATGTAAAAAACCGTAGAATCATATTTATTGGCAGAAGTCAACAAACGTATGAGTTACAATTTCAAAAAAAAGTATATTACAATACACAATTGTGGGAAAGTACAAAGACCGAGCGCAGAGTACCAGGTTCATTTATCATCGAGCGCGGAGCGCGAGATCCGAAAGACGCGCGCCTTAGGCGCCCTGAAACTCGCAAGCGAAGCGCGCGATGAGAATATGCCCGTTGAGCGGGCAGATTTTGTTCAAAAAATTGTCCATTCTTTGGCGCTTTATTCTCTTAGAATGATTTTTGTATTCTTACGGAGTTCGCAAAAATAATGTTGCAAAATATTGACTAATTCCGTTTTTTTTTAAATCATTTAGAGTAACTTTTTTTGTTATCAGTATTGTGCGATTTATCGAAATAACCTTATTTCATTCGTGTTTTCTTCTATTCTGTACAATACATTATGTACATTATAATTGTATGTTATGGTATTTCAATATAAATATAATTTATTTTTTATTTTATTGCGGTTTGTGTTTTTTCATTGTTAGTTTCTACGTCAACGTTATTTTATTTGATTATTACATTCTTAACGTAATGAGACGCTGCTTTCCACATTGCAGAATTCTCATTTTTTGTTTCTATTTTTTTTCTGCAACCGGGCAAAATTTTTGATTATTTAAAAAGAACGTTGGAAAAAATCTCGAGCGACTTTATTGAAAAGTTGAGTCGCCGGCGGTCGGCCGGTCAAAAAATCCAAGAAACGAAAAAGGGAATGGAGCATGAAGGGGAATTAGAACGAGAAACGCGACTCGTTTTCAAGCGAGACGCAAGATATCGGAGCGCGTGGTGGGAGACGGGGAGAGAGGCACACAACCAATCTCTGTCCGTGTGCCGTTGACTACAAGTTCACTTTGGGACATACACGGCAGCCTTTGTTAAGCCCTCTGCGAAGAAAAGGTTCTCGAGGACGCTTCGGAAATCTATAACTTTCCTTCAGAAGGAAAACTTTAGGCGACTCTGGTACATCTAGGAAAACATTTTGGAGTAGGAAATCTTCAGGATTTATTTAGTTATAAGAGAAGATTATTGAAGTTTGTGAAATTTCTCGCCTGTTTTAAATTCGAAGTGAAATTCAATTCAGAGTTTGATATAAGTGAAATGCCTGGAAAAATGAACAACGTTTCTCACGATCTCGCTTCGTAGGAAGCCTCAATTATGATAAAGAATAACGGATTCAGAATGTTCTTCGAACAGTTTCCTTTCTGGAGCCCAACACTCGAATCCAAATTCTGATTATGATCGACAGGTGTTCCTTCCTAACCAGCCCATGTTTGGAAAACTCCTTTGTGAAACAAAGCGTGAGCTCATCAAGTAGAGATGAGAAGTTATATATTGAATCGGAACTCGTTCATCCAAACCTCATATCATTTGACCAAACTTTTAGATAAACGCTATTCACGTGTTTCAGAAAGGAATAACCTATCTTCGATAATTAGGATTGTAGAATTCTAGGAGAAGAACATCCCAGAACGAATTCTCAAACCTAATTAAAAGGATGAATCAGAAATTGTTGCTCAAAAGCATAAAAATAATAAAGAAATTTGTTCACTGCCAAGTTGAAAAATGATCAGCTAGAAGAATTGTGAATTCTTTGTGTTTGTAGTTAGGAAAGTGAGACCTCAGTTTGGATCCAGACATTGCACATCGTCTGCCGAAATTGAAGTATCGCTTAAGAGGCACCGTTACAATTGATGCAGAATCCTGAATATTTGAAACTGGGAAAAATGTTCAAGGTTTAGGAATTAAGAAGGAGGGCTTCATAAATTTGTAGGTTTAAATTGTCGCAATTGTCTCTCGCTTTTAGGGTCTCTCTCTCAAATTTAAAGAATGATGGGCATAATTATTAACGTAATTTCTTTAAAGTCAACATGAATCTTGCTGTCATGGGTACTTTTATTGATTTGGGATCGGAAGAAAACTGTATCTCTAGAGAATTTCTTCTTAAGAACTATTCTGGATTTTCCGATTTGAGAATCGATGGGGTTGAAACTTTATTCAGAATTGGACAAGAAGCATTAAGTCTCCCCAAAGCCTTTTATTGTAAAATCAAATGGTAGAGTCTTTCGTAGTAGTTTTGTTGTTCTACCAGGATACGTGCAGACGTGCCTACTCGGGGCCAACTTCCTGGATGGAACATATTAATTTAACAAGAAGTGAAAGATTTACAGGTAAATATCTGTAAATAATACGAATCGATACATTTGAATGTATAGAATTCAAGAATACTCTAAATCACAAATCAGTTTAAAAATCCCTGCTGATTCCGAATATATCAGCATCTAAATGGCCGAAAAAGTAAATTAAGTAACGACAAAATGAAAGAATGTTACACTCTAATATTCTAAAAAATATTATTGTTACAAACCATATGCAAGTCCTGATTCAACTTTTATTGTTCGAAGATTCAAGTTCAGCTTCGGAGGCTGGAAAAAAAGGTAGTCAAAAACATCGACTATGGCGTACACGAGAATCAAGCTCTCCATCAGTGGAACCAACTGGAAAGATTCCCTCATCAAGTCTTGATGCCAATAGGGAAATATCTTTACAGGATCGTAATGAGCATTATTCTAATTCCAATGACATACCAGCTGAACAAGAGTTTCCAGTGATGAGTTTTGGTTCAAACAGGCAAATATCTTCTAGGATTGATCGTGTGCATGAGAACTATCAACATCATTCTTATTTGAACGATGTCAATAACCATATCCAGCAACGCCATCCACAATCCCATTCTCCAACCGAACCAACTGAAGAGTTTCCGCTATTGAGTATTGGTGCTAATCAGCGAATAGCTGCCCACATTGATCATGTGCAGAATAGTTATAGACGTTATTCAAAAAACATTGCCATGCCAGCTGAACAAAGATCACCATGATTAAGTGATGATGCCAATAGGAAAATTACTGTCAACATTGATCGTATGCAAAACAGCCCTTAACGATATTCTTATCAGCATGATATCGAAAATCCTTACCAGCAATACAGTGCTGATCCACAATTTCATCTTCAAAATCCTAATACTCACACACATAAATTCCCGAAGAAACTGCTCCACAATATTCTAATAATTTCCGAAATCCTCCTTCTGGTAATTCGTAAGTATGCCTGATGTGAGGAGAGAGAGTTCAGAGTTTCGTCAACCAAATTTGTTTTTTCTATTTCGAAGAATCTGTATTTGAACTGAAAAGAACTCGGAAAATAGAATATGAGAAAAAAATCTAAAGCACATGAACGATCAGCACTGTGGTCTAGTCACTAGACAACTCGGTGGGTTCCGAACCACCGAAATGGAATTGTTGTTTGAAAACTAATATTCGACGATTAATTCAGGTTCTCTGATTTTCTCCTTCCGTTGATTAGTTCTTCACACATTTACGACTTGAAATAAGTGGAATATAATGGAAGTGAAATATAATCTTGTCTTTTCCGACTCCTGATGTATCTTCGATTAAGAATGATAAAATTGTTAAGAAAAATTGCGATTTCAGTTACGTTGTATTCATCTCGAGCATAAGTTGAGTCTTAAGCCTTCTCAGTATCCCAAAAGATGTGCAAATCTCTTTAAGTCAAATGTGTTTCAAACCAAAAACTCATGATAGTAGAGTCCTTAATCCAAATTTATGAAGGTTCACTAAGATAGTCACTAAATGGGTTTCAGAAGGTCACTCATTCTCGATGACACTTTTCAAATAAATCTGTATAACGATAAAAAAATTGTTGCTCTTCGAATGAAAACATGCCAAAACCAATCAATCAGAATCGAATCATTCAAAATTCAATGATAATTCAATGCTCCTCATGCGCTGTAGCTCGCGTATAATATTGCTAGTTCATTCTGGAATATTTGTTTATACTCTCTTCGTGTTACGGGTTTTGAGAGTCTCGGCATAACCTTCTCTCTATTCCTTTGCACACCTCACCACTAACTCAGAAGTGCGGGGGACCTACAGTTTACGGTTGGTTCCGAACCACCAAGAGCAACAGCTACTTAATACTTGGAGAACTTAGAGAACTCTAAAGGTACTGGGCTCACGACTCTCCGTGGCCCGCCGAAGCTCTTCCAGAGTGCGAGGCGGGAATCGAACCCACAACCAGACAGTAGCGTCAATATAATCCTTCACCAGCAGACATAGAATATTTGAGAATTCAAATGAATTAAAAAATATATGAGTTTTCGAAAGTGATTTGTTTAAAAGGACCTATAAAAAAATTAGACAGAAATTAAAATCAAGGCTAATATTCTAGACTGAATAGACAAAAATGTCTTTCTTAGCCATACCCGAAAAAAGTCAGAAACTTTTGTTTACTATGCTACTCTATTCATTTTCATTGTTAATAATATTATCGTAAAGAATCACATGCAAGTCCTAATTTTATGTTCATCGTTTAAAGATTCAAGTTCAGCTTCGCGCAAAAGTGGTAGTAAAAAACATTCAAGCTCTTTAACAGAGGAACCAGCTGAAGAGTCTTCTCTGTTGAGTATTGGTGCCAATAGGCAACTATCTGCCTAAATTGATCGTTTGCATGATAGCTATCAACGGCATCCTATTTCAAATGACCTACCAAATGAAGAAGAGTTTTTGTCATTGGGTTTTTGTCATTAATTTACAAAATTGTCCTTCTAGTAATGCCTTAATGCGCCTCAATCGTCCTCTTCCAGAAAATTCTTTTCTTTACACCAAAATCAGTAGATATCCCGAGTCTAGAGATTGAGTTTATTCACCTGATGTAAAGATAGCTAATTCAGAGTTTGACCAAACTGATTCATTATATAAATCGTAAAGGTTCTGTGAGGTTCGATTCTCAGTGGATTTAGGTTAAGATTAGGTTTGCCTTCATATGATAAAAAAATGAAACCTCACATTCAAGATGGTTACAGCTTGATGTACCATCGTCGTTTTGCTCTTGAATTGTCTTTGCTGTGAGAAAAAGGGAGCCTGTTAGAGATTTTTTTGCTTATAATATTTTCTTTGAGGTATACGCGGGTGATCTCGAACCCTGTACGGTTCTGGTGATCCTATCCTCTCACCTTCCTGGGGGATCGGATACTATTAACAGAGTTTTGTTTCTATATTTCTCGTTGCTAATGTTCTTGTGTCCCTAAAATTCCTTTTTCATGTGCGATTGTGTAACTTGCCAACCTAAAGCATCTTCTCACGGTGTGGAAAGGTGAATAAACTTTTTCTCTATTGACTCTCTAATCACGCGTCCTTATCTTCCTGATCCCTTACAACTTCTAACTCCACTGTCGGATCATTTTCTAGTTTGAATCTCAAACCAAGCCAAAAGCTGTTATAGTATATATCATTAGTCACTGACAAATAATTCTATAAATATCATTAGGATTTACAATTGCATTTCGCGCTTCTCCCTTAAGATCAATGTGTAGTGCTCTTACTATGCGCCGATGTCGCCACAATATTAAAAGCCTAAAATTTTCCATTTGGTTCCTATCGCACAATTTGCTACTTATTGTTTCACTTCGTTCTGATATCGTCACACGTGTTTTTATGGCATAAAAAAATTGAATTGAAAATATGAAGAAGAATATCCTTTTGCGGAAATATAAGTGTGTTTTTCGTCCAACAGATTAAGGGGGGCACTCTATGAAACGTTAAAAAAAATGGTCAATTTTCTTATATTTATTGTACAGAAACAGAAAGAGACAAGAATATTTCGTTCTGAATATGTGCAGATATTAGTTTAAGGTTAAGAAGAAAAATTGTTATGAATAAAACAAAAATAAAATGGCAGACATATGAAGCATTTCCTGAGGCTGTTTTAATATAAGACGTCTTACCGTCCACACGATGCCGTCTAAAGTTGAAGTTTGAAATATACTTATAAAAATAGCAAATTAATTAGCAGGCTAGTCTTAGGTGCGTGAACCACAAAAACTATATAAATTTTCAAAATTTAGCAAGAAAACCACATAAACAAAAAAAGGTGGGTTTTTGCTAAGTTTTTTTATCAAAAAACGTTGGGTTTTTGCTAAGTTTTTTTTATCAAAAAAACAGTTAAACATTTTTTTTTCTCACATTATCGAGGTTCACGCACTTCTGTGTTCAATTTTCATTAAAATGAGTCCATATACGTTTAGATGGGATCCATATTTTTGTTAATCGTGTGGGCGGACTCCGAAAACGTGGTTTTGAGAAAACGCGCTTCAAAATTTAGGTGATTGTTACGAAAACTTGGCATTATCTAAGCGCGAGTCGATTAAAAAAACTGTGTAATGTTTTTAGATAATATATCTATTGAAAGAAGCAACAACAAAAAAATCGATTTATTGAAACCATTCATACTCACTTTTGTTTCAAAATGAGGTACAACTTCTAATGTTAACATTCGTTCTCACGCAATTTGTTTCACATCCGCTCAACGAGTATAAAAGTAAGACGCCATTTTATTGGAGAATTTCATGCTTCACATTCTGGTTAAACTAACTTGTAAAAGCGAAAAACTCGACAGTTTCTGAAATGTATAAAAAATTAACGAAAATATGAAAACATCAGGTTCTACTTTCTGCTGACTTTAGTCACGCCTGGCTTTTTTCTCTTGATTTAAAAAGTGACATTGATGAAGCAGGTCCTTATCTTGGAGGTCTTTGTCTCACCGATCCTAAAAACGCTCTCGGAGTCGTTCACAGGGATCCGCGTATCGCTCTCGGCGCCGACCACAAAAGATGTGACGACTACTGTGACCGTCGTCGTAGTTATGATTCGAGATACCATTTTTCTGGATATGGCTATATCGATAACGATGATCACAGCAGATATACTGTTTTGCCTAAAAGTAAACGTTCTTCCGGTCAAAGTTATTCTCCTACTAATCAAGATAATCATGACAATTCTGAGCATAGAGGCACCACGAAAGATGTGGTTCAGACTCCGAAAGAACTATTTTCTACAGGGCTACCAGAACAGGATAGTAATGATTCAGTTTATGAAAATAATATGCCGAACTTGAACTTGAACTTCTCTAATAAAAATACATTACCACCAGAACATCAACTGGGTCAATATGTCCTTCAAATTTTTGGAGGGTTTTTTTATGCCTAATCGAGTACTCGCACCAGCAGCGCACACTCTTCTCGCGCAGATCTGGGAGTAAATTGCAAAAAAGGGTCTTTCGTCTGAGGAGAGAAAGGTTTTTCCTCCACCGGAAAACTGCATTTTTATGGACGCCCTACTTTAAATTTCGATGTTAAAGCGGCTTTGGACAACGCGCTTGATGAGAGAGATGGAATGATAATAGAAAATAAGCAAAGATATCAGCGTCTCTTGCTGGTATAGGCAAGGTGATAGAGCTGGTACCAAATTTGAATTAAGTAGATTGAATACGACACTTGAAACCTCTCAATAGTATTATGAGAAAATTAGCGGATCTGCAGCATGTCAGAACAGTGATTCGTAAGAGTTTGATTCTGAAAAATATTGAATCATCCTCCGAAGATACGCTCAAGGACAAACATACTGACCAATGGTTGTTCGGAAAGGATCTTGACCATCAACTGAAAGCTGACAAAGCTTCACACAAAGGCCGACGAAACCATCCTGAGCTGGTTCTCAGGGTACAATATACCATTTACTTCTTCACAACCTTTTCTCCCTTCCCTACATAGATATTCGCACAATATCGAAAAAAGGAATAATTATGTAGAATAAAATATAAAAGTCCGTAAGTTATTAGGTTTGAATAGATTGTATGATTAATTTCGTATTAGTAATATCATTTAAGATAATAGATTTTCTCCTATTATTATTTTCAATGCATAGCTTCATCTAATAAATTAGAGCAAATATATTTTGATTTTCCGCTGGACTCGAGCGTGCGATGCACGGAGCTTGGCGGCATGGGAGCGTGGTGGCTTCCCTCCACGCCTTCCTTTCTCTTAGTTTCTAAGATTCAGCTAATCAGAAGGCTGCATCACTTGGCTCCCTGACGACGGCGTTCGGGCCAGTAGCCACTAGAGTGGAAAAATGGACTGGAGGGTCAGTTACGGGCTAGCAATTAAAGATAGCAGTCGCGTCTGCCCTGCTTTCCTCCTAACTGTAGTGAACCGACAGGTCCACGTGTCGATTTCCAGTTTCTCCTTTTTCTCCTCTCCTCATCTCACAATTGTCGTTAACCCAGACTTCTAAAGTGAAACTATTACGACTTTTATTTAATTTTTTCTTGTGTGAATTTGGAGTTTAGTGGCCACGCTTCGCCGAGCTAAATGCCTTCTCCACCGACGCCCTAAATTGTCGGGACCTCAACAATTTTGAACACGGCACGAATCCCTATGCCCGAGAACGGGAGGTGCGCTCCCGTCCCTGCTCGGCCGCTCGCATTCGGAGGCAAAAGCGTGACACTGGTGACCCTCTAGGCCAGTCCTGCTGACCCCCTGGTACCTCCAATCCGAAACCTCGGAAGTGTGCTCGTTAACTTCGCGTGACAAGAAACTTGCGTTTCCCGAAGTTCTTATAGAAGACCAGTACTTTTTTTTCCAGCTCCGAGTATTGCCTCGCTGGGAGGGAACGCCCGATATGCCGCCCTGATTGTGGCACCGATTCCGAATTGCCTATTGGTTTCAAATGAATGTATATATTTTATTCCCTTTCTACGTTCTCCTAGATTAGTTTAATTCTTTTGTGCATCTGTGTTCCTTTCTCCAAACATGGATGTGTTGGGATCGGCCAGTGACGACTTGAACCTTTTACTAACTCTCCTCTCTTCCTCTCGCTTGAACATACGAGTTACAGTAATTACACCCTTTCTTCTTAGCACCATTTAAGCCAGCCGGTCAAAACGATCGCAGATATCAATTTGGCAGCCCAAACGTGGGATAGAAATCACACACACTCATGATTCACTCTCCAAGCTCCCCTCGCTGTTACCCTGGCAGGCCAGCCACAAGAATACTGGAAACCTACAAGAACAATGGCTACCAAGAGTATTTCGGTTTCCGAATGTGAATCACAAAACTTGGTGGCGCCCAGAAAGAACATAGCTACAACGGCCCCCTAGCAAATGTGGACTTCAACCCAACCCCTTCCACTCAAACTGGAGCTGGCCGGCGAAGTTCCACTACCACAACCACTTTTTTCATGAAAGAAGTCAGTCGGTTTTGCCAACCACACGAACTCCACCACGGGTGCTATTCCAATAAGCCCCGGCCGCGATCGAGTCTGTTCCTGGCACAAGTAGCCGCCTGGATCCCGTATACATACTAACGGTTCTCAGACCAATTATCACACACCCACATACACTACTGGAAAATGCTAACAACACAGCACGCGCTACACGAGGACAAGATTCTCACATCCTGGCTCCTCCACCGTGCGGCTCCGCGGCTTCACTTCTCATGTTCGCGGGTATGCAGCACGAGGATCCGCAAGGATTTTTCGCCCAATGCGAAATTTTTTTCGTGCAGGCCTCTATAGACCCTGCTCCATTGTCACAAACGATGACTAAATCGCTTCAGGATCGAGCGACTAAATGGTGCAAAGCGTACTGGAATCATTCTCTTCCATGGGACAATTAAAAAAATTTTAAAACCCAATATTTTGCGTGAAACTCATTGCTTAACGAATCACACGTAAAACTTTACGAAATCAAGCAGGAGGAAAAAGGAGTAGTAGGTTTATTTTTTAAGAGAAAGATATCTTTGAATCTTGCGCATTTTACCTAAAGTCACAGATCCTTTATTGGAAGCGCTGCTACTATAACTTGTTTTCGAGATTTGGTGGAATGGGCCATCCAAGCGGAATCCGATGAAGCTAAAGGGAACCTTCGGAAAAATGCTCGAGAGACTTCTCAGGGGAAGATGCTTACCGCAGCACAGCAGCGAAATAACAATTCAGCGGTACCCACGCCTTACGTACGACCCCTGCTACAATGCCTAGGGCAGCACATCTATAGAGATTGTTCTGTAGTTCAGGCGCGGCAATCTGCTGCGCTTCCGGAAAACTAGCAAAACTAGGCAGTCGAACACGAAGCTCTAACCGCCCTGGCTACCCCAAATGCACCATCATCATAAAGTGCGGTTTCGGCCGATCTCAGCAACCTCTCTGGCTCTCAGCATTATTGGACAACCAGGAAATCATCGCTGAGATCGGTACTCTAGCGTCAGAAAACTCCATAAGTTAGTCCATTTTGTTGAATTTCAAGTATCAAAACCGTACCACAAGTCTATCCCACGCTCTCTTAGCGGCACTAGGAACAACCATCACTCTTGAGGGTGCGATTACACTGAATCCTGTCTATCAGGATGTAGCCTATCCTGGTACATTCCTCATTAGTGTAAGACTCCGCGCTGAAATTGTAGACCTTATTCCTCTCCCCAACGCCCATGAAGTAGCCTGACCCACGGAGTCGATTCTGGTGCAGGAAGACTTCTCCCTCTATCTGCAGGAGAGTTTCCTTAAGCTCATACAGCTGTACACCTCCCTCTTTCATGGCAACGGCACGCCGGAACGAACCCTGGCAAACGTTCAACACGAAATATGACTCAAGGACAACCACTCCTTTCGCGGAAGACCTTGCTGCTATTCGGACGAAAGACGTAAGTGCATTGACGAACAGTTCCGAGAGACGTTTGCGATGGGCCATTCAAACACTTTGAAGCAGTGGAACCAGCCTTTCCAATTCCCGTAACTTTAGGCCAGCCTGATTCCGAGCTAAGGTTCATCCTACAGACAGACGCCAATGCACGTGCGATGGCAGCCGCTGTCATGCAAGAGGAGTCCAATGTGAAGAAGCGCAACATATCCTCTCCCAGCGTGAAGTTTACGCTCACAGAAAGTTACTTTTACTGCGATGGGCAGAGGAGCCTTGCCATTGTGTGGGCGATAAAACGTTATCGCCCATTCATAGAAGATCGTCCGTTCACCCTGAGGACTGATAGCAGAACGCTTACGACGCCAGAGCGACAGAGAGATACGCGGTATTAGCAAACTCGATGAGACCTTTTCCACAGCCGATTCTCGCATACCGTCGAACACGCACCAGGAAAACAAAACAAATTGCCAGATGCCTTGTCACGGCATCTAAGCCCAAATGAGCTTCCGCCTGGTGAACCAGACACCCAAAAGATACTGCAAGGTACTTTTCAACCCTTGACAGTTCTAACCGCTTTAGCTTGGCCACCTCGTTTTGAGGAGATCATCACCACACAGTAGAAGGACCCATTAATCACACGAGATGCCATCCATTGGCTAAGCTTCCAAGAGAATCCTCGTCCCACTTCATAAGATACACTTTTTCTCGGCCGGAATCGCCTGGATAACTAGAGAATCTGGCGCCCAGACCCCAGCAACGAAAAGCAGCGATGTCAGGTGCCAGACACTCAATGTACGTGCAATTTGGTTCATTACGGCAGCGCTTCAGCTGATCATCCTAGCATTGAAGAAATTATCTGCTTAGCCGCTACGGTTGTCCAGGGAGAATACTCAGTAATAACGAGCAACAATTCACAGGACAGGTCTACGGCAAGTCGCGGTGGCGACCTGTGGACTACACCCATCTACCACCTGCGTTCAACCCAAGAGAACAGCGCAACCGGAAAGTGAAGAAGAGGTGACGACTTCCCCTCTACCAAGGAGACCAGAATACATGGGATGAATTCTTGCCTAAGCTCCTCTTTGATTCAAAACGCACGTAGAATGCAGTCGCCGGAGTAACCGAAAGGCCGCGATACTACCCAAAAGATTTGGAATACGTACCAAACCACCAGCTCTCAAACATGGCAGCTGGTTTTAATGCCAATTTGGCTTCTCCACACTGAGTATGAAGAGCGACGGAGCGCAGGAAGTGCACGGCAGCTTATTAACACTGACACCAACACACGCAATAGCGAAGGGAGTAGTAGAAGTACCATTGACCGTCGGTACTTTCGACCAGACAGCCGAACAACAATTACTCTCTTCCCTTAGAAGCCCCACTCCGGTAGGGATCGATTACAGGTCCACATAAAGCTGGTCTAATACTCTAACCTACTAAGCTACGGACAGTATAAGATTCTTTTCTCACAAACACCTGTGAGCCACTTTTGACTAAGGCTTGTGAGATTACGCAAATATATTTTCAAAAGATACGTAGCAGCTAAACGATGTCAATTTTTACATTCTGTAAATAAAA
>WSXT02003677.1:19867-29902 GCA_011762715.2 Neuroterus valhalla
TAACTCTAAAGTTTTATTTGAACTTAGAATCATTTCTTTCAGAGCTTCAATAAATTTCTCTACACCAGGGAATCATTTATTCGAAAAGAACAAAGGAATACTTTCCTCTCTATTGTCTTATTAAACGGATTTTTATTTTAAATTTCGTATTTCGCGTCGAATAACATATCAACTTTGTTATTTTTGATGAAAACTGTAACTTTTTAATAAAAAATGGACTAAAAGTCCATAGGTCTTTCAGAAAATTACCTTTCTTGACCCCAAAGTTCAACTATTCGGTTGAAAATGCAACTGTCTATTTCACAGTTGTCCATTTACTTGAAAATTGAACTGTTTGCTTCTTAATCAATGAAATTTCATGTTTTTCGTTTCAATGGTCCTCTTTTTTCTGAAAGTTTTGTCGTTTCAGCCTAAAAACGCAACTCTTTTGTTGAATATTATATCTTTTGGCGACGAATAATGTTTCTTTTTTGGTTGAAAATTCAAATATTTTATTGTGAATTTCATATATTTTGACTTTCTATTCGAAGGGGTTCATACTGATATTGATTGTGGTACATCGATTTTATTCAGAAATATGTATATACATATTTTCATGGAAAATCACCCCATTCTTATGTTTCATTCATTAAATTCACCCCTGAGTTAGTGGTGAGGTGTGAAAAGGAATAGAGAGAAGGTTATGCTGAGACTCTCAAACCCGTAACAATGAGAGAGCAAAACAAATATTCCATCAGATTAGAAACGAAGAATATTAATTTGCTTCCCGAATAGAAAAGAAAAGAATCAGTCAAGAGAAAAGTCCTATGATTTTGAGAACAAATATCTTGAAGTTCTCCAGAAATTGATAAATCCCAGCTATTTGAAAGTCTATTTAGATCTGGAGAATAATCCCCAGACCTAAGAGCGTGCACGCCAATGACCGTTATGCAGCGTGCAAGGCGGTCCCGATTTCCAGGTGCAAGAATTACTTGATTTTAAATTCAAACAAGAAAAAACAACAGCCCAATATTCTGAAGAAAGTCTATACGAGCCTCCATTAGGGTCTAAAGATGAGGTGGGACAAATATTTCAACAAACAATTCATCAGTGTAAGAGAATTATGGCTTTGCGAAAACCTATCCTTGATGAAGCACCTTAATCATGGGAGGGGAATGCATCAAATATTGATTCCAGGGGTGCTCATATCAGACCAGTCGAAGTAATAAAATAAGCGTCCTGTAGAGAATTCCTTCCTTTCCATTCATGAACCGGAAGAAGAGTTTATCCCCGGCTGATTAAAATGATTGTTTCTTAGTTCCTCAGCAGCTGATCATGCCCCAAGAAGTACCTTATGAAAGTGAAATCCTGATTTATTTTCAATATTGGCCTTAATTATAATTTTGTTCTCATTAGACACATATATTTCCAAATGAGAATTCTACCGACTCAGAGCTCTACAATTTGAACTATTGAGATTTCCTCTGCGTATGAAATATCGTGAAATAAGGAGATTTCATGAATCTTATGCTGTATGTAATGGGGTTAGAGGGTGTGTATTTTGATTCATACTTATTCCAAGGAAAAACTAGAAAATCATTGTTTGTCAATTATTTCCTAAGAAGTTTCCAGAGAGTATCAACGTCTTTTTTCCAGTTACTCCTCCTTGTAAAAAAAATGTATTATCTTAAACTGTCCTTCATAATATTTCGTGGATCTGCAGATGTCAAAACGATTCACAAAAAATGTATTAGTTTAAACAATCATTATCTTATGAAATCGCCTATGTTTGCATTTTCTGAATACTATTGCCTAATTGAAGACAAAACAACTGTTTCAGGTACATCATTATATTATTTAATGATAATAAATGGATTAAAAAAAATGGCTGGAGCAATGAGATGTAACTTGGAGAATTAATATGCAGGCATTCAAATTCAAATTCAAATTCAGTTGAATTCAAACAATCATAAATTGTTGGCAGAAAATAATCCATACGCTTCCCTATGAGCGATATGAATTTGATATGACGCACAGTGGTTCCAAATGCCTAAAAGGTGGCCAAAACTATGAAATGTTCATAAAAGAGGCCAAATTTCCTTACTTAGGGGTCATCGAGGTCGCCGATTACGAATCCGGTGTCAAAAATTTCAAAAACAAAATGTCGTATCCAGCATGGTGGACGAGTATGCTGAATAAAGTTTTGACTCTTCCCAAAATTGATGTGAGGGGGTTTTCGAAGTCGCTGAATACGAATCCGGTTCTCAAAATTTCGAAAACAAAATGGCGGATGCAATATGGTGGACGAGTATGCTAAATTTGGCATATCTATGTATCGAAAACTTTTCTTTCCGGTGGAATCTGTTATTTTCATTTGAAGAACAATAATTCTACACATTAGAGTTCCAGGAAACAACATAAGTGAGTTTGTTTTAAAAAGTTGTTTCAAACAATGGCAAATGTTGTTTCATAAACTCTAATGTGTACCTAATATTCTTGTTATTGAGTTGAAAATAAAAGATTCCACCGAAAAGAAAAGTTTTTGATACACAGATATGCCACATAAAAGAATTTGTTTATATAAATTGTTGATAACAATGACAAATATTGTTTCATGGAACTCTAGTGTGTGATATTCTTGTTTTCCAGATGAAAATAAATGATTCCACAGAAAAGAAAAATTTCCAATGCACAGATGTTCCAAATAAATGAATTTGTTCAAAAAAATTGTTTGAATTATTAACTCTAATAATTGTTATATGGTGCTTGTTCGCAATTGAAAATTGATCCTTCACATTTTTATAACAAAATCTATGTATGTAATACATTTAAAATCCGAAAATGCAACAGTTAACAGTCACATCCATTAGTTTGTTTGTAAAAATTGACAAAATACAGGATATTCATCTACAAGTTACATTTTTATTCAAAAAAGGGAAGTTCACTAATTTTACACCTTTGTGAAGAAATATCGGTGAATGAGGCTATGTAAATATCGCAAATATAACCAATTGCAAACTATAAGCTAAATAACAAATTGTTGAGTAACAAAATTCAAAAACGTGCACCTCTACGTTGAAATATGATTTTTCATGAGCATTTCCAAAAAAAAAGCTCTGATCCGTTGAAAATTGAGGAATCGGCTGATTTTTGTCCCAAAAAAGTGCTTCTTCTTACTGTGGTGCAATGGCGGCATGTAGGCGGACCAAAATCACCAAATCAAAATTCGCGTCGATGGCAAGGTTGCAAAAGGTCGCAGCTAATTTTTTTATACGTGCCAGAAAGGGCTTCAGTCGACTTTTTTGAAAGAAAAACGGAAGCGGTTGATCGCGGTTAAAATTATGTGTGCATATTTTTATCAACGTCTGACAGTTGAAATTATAAGATCATGTGATAACAATTTTATAATTATTTTCATCAACAATCTTTCTTCCGAGTTTCTATTTGTTTTATTCAATTGAAAAAACTGTGAGAAAGAGATTCCTTCGCTGAAAGTGTAATTCGCTTATTTTTTACATAAATTACACGAACTCTATAACAAAAAATTTATTAACGCTTGGAGAGCGTAAACTTTTGCGTCTAGTAAGCGCAACTTCAGAGAGAGCCAAAGAACATTATATAAAGACTTTCTTTGCTACTTTACCGAGGTCTAAAATTGATAATAAGTAAATGCAAACTCTAGAAAACCATTTTGAAAACATTATTTTTTCGACTTTTGACAGCTTTTAAGGCATTTGGAACCACTGTGTGACGGTATAATAATAAAAAGATAGGAACGTTATATCGTTGATAATAATATACTAGTGTACGTGGCCAAGTTCATGATTCTGTTTGCATTTTCATTGCTTGCATTTAATCATGTATTCCGTTCGCACTATGAAGTTTGTTTTTCGTAATTTAATAAACATAAGTGTGGAATGAAGAAATATTCCATTGTTAATGCATGCAGTTGTTTGAATTAAATTTATTTGCAAATAATAATCTGGATGTGTACGCAATTTTCTGTGACTACCAGGAAGTTGGTAATCAAGGATTCTTTTGTTTCTTTCTCCTGTTTTTACATTCTCATTCTGAATGAGAAGGTATTGGTTTTATGTGAAAATTGACTTCCGCGGATGCGATGAAATCTCTACGTTTCGAGATCCATTGAGTCAGAAAAAATGGTTTTTACGAAGGTGTCTGTCTGTAGTCTGTAATCTGTGTACTCGATAACTTTCGAAGGAATGTTCGGATTGGATTGCCCTTTGGCACACATTTTGAGGGACCGAAAAGACAGGATGAGTTCGTTATACAGCTATTTTGGATAGAAAATCAAAGGGGGGGGGGGGCATTTTTAACATTTTTTTGGAATTTTTTTTCCAAGACTCAAAAATTGTAAGTACGGCTTCTTGTTGTAGGTGAAAAATGAAACAATTTATCCCTCTGTATTTTTTTGATAAAAGCAAAATTGTTAGAGTTATGTCATTTTAAAATCCAAAAATATAAAAGGAAATGAAAATTTTTAGTCAACTAACGCAAGATGAAAAAGAAAGTCAGAGAGCAAAAATGTTCCTTCTTGGGAGCCCTACGAGATCGTGAATACGACTTTTTGAGTTTTCTCGAAAAATCAAAAATTCCATTTTTGATCGCACAAAAATAATGAAAACTAATTTGTGAACTCGATACCTTTCGACAAAAAGATCATATTCCATTGTGCTTCGACACATTTTTTCAAAACCGAAAAGAAAGGACGAGTTTGTTTTCCAGTTATTGTGGATGGAAAATCAAAGAGGAAGAGCATTTAAAAATTTTTATTCCAAGAATCAAAAATCGTGAGTATGGTTTCTTGTAGTAGGTAAAATGTGAAACAATTTGTCCTAATGATTTTTTTTATAAAGCAAAATGGTAAAAGTTGTGGCATTTTTAAAATTCAAAAATAGAAACGAAAATGAGAAGTTTTAGCCAAATAACGCAAGACTGAAAAAAAGTCAAAAGCAAAAAAGGTTTCTTCTTGAGAGCCGTACAAGATCGTTTATACAACTTTTTGAATTTCCTCAAAAAATAGAAAATTCCAATTTTGGTCGCACAAAAAATAAGGAAAAATAAACTGTGAACTCATTAACTTTCGAAAAAATGATCATATTGGATTGTGCTATGGCACTATTTGTTAAGGCCGCGGAAGAAAGAACGAGTTCGTTACCCAGCCATTTTCGACCAATGGTTCTGGTTTTATCCATCAAAATCGCTTCTTGAAAAATTAAAAATGCATGTTTCCGCTCAAACTATGCAAGGTGCGAAAAAATGTTAGGATGAAAAATTATTTATTCTAAAAAGACCTATTAATTTTATATGCACCATTTTTTCATTAGATGCACAAAAATAAAAAATTCCACAGTTTTTCATGAAATTTTTCCCAATACGGCGTATATATATATTTTTTTTGATCGTGGAAACGCTTCTTGAATAATGGAAAATTCAATTTGCTAGCAAACTATGCGAGATGTAAATATCAGTGGCGAGTATTGTAATGAGGATGTTTTCCTTAAGGCCAGTAGAACCTTAAGTAAACCTAATATAAACAAAAAATTATCAAACATGAAAAAAAAAATCTTCATAGAAGTGGAGGTCTTCAGCAGTTTTGCAATATTTGTAATTCTGTGTATGCATTACACTGTAAACTAAATTAAATATGTATGAAGCCGAGCGCGTAGCGCAAGGTAAGTACATTATCGAGCGCGAAGCGCGAGATCCAAATGACGCCCGCCCCAGGCGCGCTCAAACTTGCGAGCCGCGCGTGCAGCGCGCCATGAGAATGTGCCTGCGCAGCGGGCAGATTTTTTCCAATTGGTTCGTTCTATTTATTCGGATTAGGTATGCAAGGTCGAATTTCGTTCAATCCTATTTGAAAATGTTGGATTCAGGTTGGACGGCTTATGAATGAAATTTAAATATATAACCATAATATTTCAATTATTTCATTCAGAAATGGAAAAAATTCATTCTCAAAGCTTTTCTTCGAAAAAACTGTGTAGCGATGAAAAAATGTTGCTCTTCAATGAAAACATGCAAAAACTAATTAGGCAGAATCTAAATTTATTAACTTCTTCAATTGAGCATTCATAATCATGCTCCTCAAAGTGCGCCTCATATTTGTATATGATCAACTGGCAGTGCAATGTTTTTTATGCGCTGTAACACGCGAAATGTAACTCGGGAAGGATGATATTGATTGTTAAATGAAATTAATTAATAAGGGTCAATATAATCATTACCAGCAAACATAGAGTATTCAAGAATTCAAATTCAATTAACAAATACATGAGTTTTCAAGATTGATTCATTTGCAAGGACCTAAAAAAATTAGAGAGAAGTAATAATCATGGCTAATCATATGCAAGTCCTTATTTTATGTTCTTGTTTGAAGATTCAAGTTCATTTTCGAGCAGAAGTGGTCGCAACGAAAATGAAAGCTCTTCAAGAGAGGATCCAACTGAAGTGTTACCTGTATAGAGTATGGGTGACAATTGGAGAATATCTGACCACATTAATCGTGTGTATAATAACTATCAATGGCATACTATTTCAAATGGCATACCAACTGGAGAAAAGTTTCCTGCATTGGGTTTAGGTGCCAGTAGGCAAACATCTGACAACATTGATCGTGTGCACGAGTACTACCAACGGTCTACCATTCCAAATGACACACCAACTGGAGAAGAATCTCCGTCATTGGGTTCTGGTTCAAGTAGCGAAATATCTACAAGCATTAATCGTGTACATAATCGGTGTCGACGTCCTGCTTATAAGGATTTCGGGACTTGTTGGCCCCTATCGCTGTTTATCGGGTCTCAAACCTTTTGGCCCAGTTCAGGGATAGGATTATATAACATCTGCTGTAACTTCACGCTAAAAGGATATGAACCTAATTCCATTCCAATATCTTGGCTAATTATTCAATCACTTCTTTGTCCTAGACAGGAGTGTGTGCAATGATGCAGCAGTCTTCACTCGCAATTTGTGTAGCACCTGGATTGATTAACAGAAATCTTTAGATTCAACTTTTCCTAGATTAATTATCTGCATGTTAAGATTTGAAGGTTCATGCATAAGTCCAAGAATGCATGTAGAGATCAATTCATGCAGGGGCGTATTAACGGGGGAGCTAGCAGGGGCTATAGCCCCGGGCCCTAACATTGGGAGGGCCCCACAAACTCTTCGAATAAAAAAAAATATCATTGCGTAATTATGTACGGATAATTTAATTTTGCACATGCATAGAACATTAATCAAAGCTGGTGTGCGAAAGCAATATGGAAAGATTGAACATTTTGCTGCCCTTAAGTGCGTCCCATATTCATTTTAGTCCCGGACCCTGAGAAGCTTTAATGCGCCCCTGAAAGTATGTTTGCCGAACCAGATTTACTCCCCCTTTTGGAAAACACCATGTGACAACCAACAGCATCACTTACCAGACGAGCGTCTATTTTGCCAAGAGCATAAGCCCTCTCTTGTGCATTACAAATGCGCTACTATCTCACGCAAAACGCGATACTCATGGGTTCCTCTAGAGTGGTAGGGATAATCGTTAGCATCAGGTCACTCCCTTATCAAATATAGAGAACTTGAAGATCTATGCTTCATGAATCGAGCATCTCAAAATTGCTCAGAGGACCGTCAAGGACAACACACGAGAGATCAGTGTGAAGTTCGGATAAGAGGACTGTGCCAGGATTCGTTCAAAGCATGACTGATTTGCTGACGTCCGCAAAGGCCCTGAGCTCATGGACAAGAGAGCTATTCAAAACTTTGGTGCCAAAGAGACCTACAATTACGTTGGTTTGCCTAAGAGCCGCATTCGGGATGTAAGTGAAGAAGGCTCTTCGAAGAACCGTCTCACAACCCCTCGACATCGCTGCGCAATAGATTATGCACATGAAGGAGGGCTTGCATTCATCCGTTCTGCGTTTTAACATCGCACGCTTTGAAGGCAGACGCGGGTTTTTTTATCTCCAATGCCTTATTAATCCAATTATATCAGGCACGGCTTACATTGTAGCATGTCAGGAATCACACAATAATTACGAAAAGAGCGTTCCTTAACAAATCCGCGAAGAAGGCGGCCGCGACACTTGACCTAGATCTTAGTATCAGGAGTGAGGAGAGAGCAATACTTTATCTAGATTCCTAACTCCTCTAGGCACAGGTGAAAAAAATAGAGCCCAAAGGATATAACAAACAGCTCACTGGCAAGGAAATGCACGGCATCTATCTCTGAAATGTGAAAGACCAGTATTTGTTACCTGCGGTAAAGTTTGCTTCCCTCAAATCATATGGACTCCATTTAGGAACAGAGAGTTTTATTTTTGTGAATCAGGACGGTGTTATTTCCGGCTAAGCATACAGAAGCTCCACTAAACGTCAAGAAGTTTTGAGCGATAGTTGCTGAGCATGTCATAAACATTCTGATAATTCATACAACATATTGCCTAGGTGTCCTTTTCACACAGAAAGGACATATCTTTGAAGGCCCGATGCGTCCCTAAGAGTGCTTTATTTCCACCTTTGTGGGTCTTGCCGTGTTGGCCACGACCCTCCAACACCAAACGCTGCAATAGAAAGAGAGTCGATAGTTGAGAACGAGAAGTGACGAATTCACTAGAACTACATGCTCTCGAGAGTAGTACCTATTATTAATACGAGACCCGACATCCTACTCCTTGAAAAACAGCAACGAACTATGTTCGTGATAATTGGAAAGAAAGAGTTAAGGACCTTTGAAAGTACCTGCAGCGAATCTTCTCAAAACATACAGTCAAAATAACTATCCGGATTGTCAGTGCTTTTGACAGCATGATACGTTTACTGGTTCGTGACATGCGCATCACATCCGCGTGGCAAAAACATCGTGTGACACTTGTCAGCTGGATGCAGTGGTCCTAAACAGATCACATCAATTATATTCTATATATTAACCTCCTAATTATTATTGGAGTTACTTCTTCAAGGAATAAAAGGAGGTTCACGCCAATATTTTTTCATATGTCTTACCCTGCCGTAACGAACTTTGAACAAGTACACTTTGATCTTGAGGGTTAAGTGCGAAATACAATCGAATGATTAAACGGACTTACCTTAAGTGGAGTTCTATCATGATTGTATAAAGCGCTTATTCCGACGAGATCAAAGACACCCGTTAGAGAAGAGTCTCTAAGCTAATCTTTATAAATTATAAACATCCGGATCCCTACAATGTCACGATCCTACTTTGAAAATATGAGTAGCAGACTGTACGAAGGGAACCACATGGAGAATTTTGGACTTTGGAGATTGTGGCCACACCGGTGCATCGTATAAGAGCACTACATTTTTATCTCATCGGATGAAGCATTTCATACCATTTTTGAACGAACTGACCTTGAGAGTGTTGAACATTTTCGACTTTGGATTATTTTTCAAAGGTGTGGCACTGACATCCGTATATATTCCCTCTTGCGTTTTTTTGAATACAGTGAGAAAGTTTCCGCTTTGGCTCGGGAAATGAATATTTTTTATACAAATGTTCATCTTCCGAAATCAAGAAATGGGACGGTAGCATACGATGTCAGCGAGACATGTTTACGGACAGCGAGAACAGTCGCTATTTTATATTTTCGCGCACAACACCGAAATCTTAAGAACCTTCCTGGTAGTCATTTTACATCCTTAGATTCTCTACAAGATGATGGTCCACACAAAATTCGCGATCCACATCACAGAAAAGCACAGAACTCCGAGAGGAACTGACAGGTCCCATGTCTGAGGTCAGTGAGAACGCAGTTGTGCACCAAGGAAACAGACCGCGCGAGTCAGCGCTGCTGACAAAACTTATCAAGGCTCTTACTTATCGACGCATTCAAACCCAGCCAAAGATGAGGCAATTTTAAAATTCGGAATAAAAGCGTGAATTAAAATTGCCTTGGAATATATTTGAAAAGTTCTGGCAGATACCATTTCCAAATACAACAGTTATATAGATTAAAAAATTTGAAATTGTTTATAAATAAGAGAATCTAGATAATATTTATAAAACTTCTATTT
>WSXT02003678.1:0-14995 GCA_011762715.2 Neuroterus valhalla
TCATGAAAAAATTCTGGACAAGATGCATGAGTTCCTGAGGAAAAACAACAAAATATCTAACCAAAAGTGTAATAGTTATTTTCTTATTCAGAAAACAAAATTTTCAACCGAATATTTGAACTTTCATCCAACCCGAGGAATTCCCCGATTCATAAATGAATCTTCAACGGGGAATGTGAATTTCAGAGAAGGGGGTTTAACTTTAATACACCAATTTTTAACAATTAAGGTGTATATAGTGTATTTAGGTGTGAGGATACAAAATTTACCAAAAAAATACGGATTTTCAACAAAATATTGAAATTCAAAACTTAAATTAGAAGCCACTATGTTAGAAGTAAATTTTCAACCTAAGGGTTCAACTCACTAAAGAAAATTGATTTCCATATTATTATAGTTTAAATATTAGCTTTATAGTTGAATTTCTAAAAAAATAATACGAATATTCAACAACTTGTGTCATTTTTTCACAAAATAGTTGGATTAAAAATCCCCAAAAAATTCAATTTCTCGATATGGCGGAATTTAAAATTTGAAATGACGAATGTTCTACCTGATTGTTGAAACTTTCAGTCGAATACTTCAATTTTTCATCGAAATAGTTTAGTTTTACGCCCCCAAAAAAATAGGTTTTAAACGACACTGTTAGGAAAAGTAATTTGACGATGAATGTTCGGCAAAAAAAATGAATTTCCAAAAAAAGAGTTCAACTTTCGAAGAAATAGGTGAATTTTTAACACAAAATTTCAACAGGATTTTCAAATTTGCAACCGGAAAGATAAATTTCAACTCAGAGCATCAATTTGTACAAGAAAAAATAAAATTACAACAAAATTGTTTAATTTCCAATCACTTTCGATTGAGGATCCAACCACTGTTAGACTATGTTAGACTTATGATAAGGATCCGTTTTTCTTGTAGCGCATTGAAATACTTGGGTAAAAATGGTACCTATTTTTCAACAATCGAATTTTGTTTGCTCAAAGATCCATGATTTTAGTATAACTGTATATGCAAAAAGTATTTGTTCCTTTTTTGTTGAGAATTAATTTCTGTTGGTAAAAACTTGACTATTCCATATCGGGTTGAACATTGACCTTTTTTGGTTGAAGTACCAACTACTTCATTGAAAATCCGTCAATTTGGTTTGTGAGTTAATCTGTTCTAGTTAAGAGTTCAGTTTTTTCGGCTCTGTGGTTGGAATGTCAATTATATTGGCGAAGGATAAAATCATTTCTCTAAAAGTTTTGAATGCAACTGTTTGATTCATATTAATCTATTTTTGAATGGGATTCAACTTTGTCGTTAAGAACAAATCATTATAGATTGAAAATTCTAATATTTTGTTCGGGAATTGGACAATTTTGTATTAAATGAACTCTTTCGCTTGGAAATCCCACAATTCACAGGAAAATGATCGTCTCTAGTTAAAAATTCAACTTTTGGTGGAAGCTGTCTTTCTTTGATGTGTTCTCCTTGTTTTGTTTGCAATTGATATAATTTGTTTTAAAATGAACAAATGTTGATTAGTTACAACTTTTCGGTATTGTGCACCAGCAACGACGTAATACGAAGAAGCTTTGCTTGAAAGAAGTTTTGGAACTTAGAGCAACCAACTATGAAAATTTGCTCATAAGAATTAACAATGGCTCTGGGCTCTTTCGTAACAAGTTTTGAGGTTCAGTCCACTATGAAACTCTATTTAAGACAGGCGAGTGGCTTACGATAAATTTAAGTTATGTTACATGAGTTTCTTTTCAAATAGGAAGAATTAAGAAGAACGAGTGTAATCAGATCAAATAAATTCGATTATTTCTGTATTAATTTCCTTCCAATAAACAAGACAGTTCTATTTTTTCAAAACAAACGGGGGAGTGCAACAGCCGCGAGGCTCGCAATTTAGCAAAATTGATTGGAGATTCCCTCAACAATCTGTAGCGTCTTAGTTTCATCTATTAGCTAGTCTCATTTTCATCAGGGAGTAGCTGGAAACTAGAAGCGGATATGCAAGTCCTGATGGGATATATTGCTTTACAGCGGCGCGGAAATCAGGTCATTTCGGGTAAATCGTGTGAGAATTCTATGTCAAACAGCCGCAGGTTATCTTCGCTGCTGGGTGTTCTTAACTCACTAAAAGATAGTGCTCCCTTCACAGATCATTGCTTACGTGCAACAAATCAACCTTCAAGTAATCTTGCCGAGAATCTTACAATCAAAGAGATTCGGGAAAAAATTGCATCCGAGAAGAAATCATACAAGTTTACGTAACTTCGATGCAAATTCATTCAAAATCAGACTGCGAATATCTCATAGAATCATTTCCGGATGGAATATATATTGTCTTTTAAAGAGCCATTTTAGTATCGAAACCCATCGAAGATCCTCATTTCAGTCATCACATAATGCATACTTGCGTGACACTCGCTTAATAGGTAACCAATCACTCAGTTGTCCATCCACCCTCACTCATGCTCTACTACTATCATATATTGCTTTTAACGCTTCTAGAAGTAAACTATTTACTCCACACTTGGTCAAGACTTCCCAAAGTTTGTCTTGATCCAACTTGTCGAAAGGTTTTTCGATATCAAATGAGGGAGAACTTTTTTGTTTACTGTCAAACTCGCCTTAGTGATTCTAATTTCCATAAACTCACTCAGCCACACCATCTTCTGTATCATCTCCATACAATTTCACCAAAAAAAAAAAAAAATCTATCTTTCACTTTGATCGAAACCTTTCCTCCAAGAGCATTTTTAATCCCAAAATCCTTAGTGCCAAATAAGAAAGTTTTTAACTAGAAAAAGGAATCTTTAACTGAAAGAGTTGAATTTTCAAACAGAAACCAAAATTTGAATACTGGAAAAAATTTATGTTCAACCGAACAAATAAATTTCCAACTACAAGCTTGCAACAAAAAAACTAACTTTCAACAAAAGAAAAAGTTCTTACATCTTTGAACAAAATAATAAATTTCCAAAAAAATGGTTAATTTCTAATTTTAGTAGTTGAATTTTTATTCTGAAAGACGAACTTTCAACTGAAATACATTGAATCTTGGCAAGATATTATTTTCAACAAAAAAATACAATTTTCAATAAAATGGTTGAATTTTTTTGCATAGAAATAATCATCTTCAACCAAAAATGGAAAAGTGAAAATTTGATTTGATAAATTAATGTTTTAACCAAAAAAAAGTGTTTCCAACAAGATGTCGTTTCAACTAAAATGAAAAATATTCAACTGTATAACTTGAATTGTCCCCCGTGAAGAAGAATTTTCAAAATAGAGAATCAACTTCCGAAGGAAAAATAATTTTCTACCAAGAAATAGATTTCTCAATCAAATCTGTAAATTTTCTACTAGACAATTGAATTTTCAATTCAAAAAGACAATTTTTCATTTGAATGGTTGAATTTTCGGTTGATGAAATTGATTTCCAACCAGACAGATGGATTTTCAGGTAAAATAAGGAACCTTTAAGTGGAATAGATGTATTTTATGCGCAAAAGATTAACTTCTAACGATTAAGATCAATTTTCGACAAAAAAGACGGATTTTCCCCAAAGTGTATACATTCTCAAAGAAATAGTTTTATTTTTTTTAATGAATGTTCAAAATTAATACTCAAACTTTCACCAAAAAAAGATTAATTTATTTCCAACAAAATAGTTACATTTTCAATCAGAGGTAGATTTTGCAATAAAATAGTGCACCCTCAACAACAAAATTTAATTCCCAACAAAAGAGTTTAACATTTAACCAAGTAGTTGATTTTTCGACTGAAAAAGGATTTATTCGCAATGAACAATGTAAATGAGTTTTCTGTTATAATTCAGAAATATTTCTTCTGCATAATACCATCTACTTTAGAAACTGCTTGAAGAAATTTCCTCATTGGATTTAAGAAAAGAGGACTTTCAAATTGCGACGAATTTTGAACTGTTAGATCGAGTTTTTCAATTCCTCTCTTCTTAATTCAACTTATGATTATTTTAAATAGTTCCCATTCCATGCCAAAAATTTCCTGTTCCAAATGGGATTACATTTCTTTCCTGACACTGTTGTTCTGTCGCAAATTCAAATTCAAATTAAAAATTTGACGAGATGCAATCAGCGCCACAGTTTCACATTTTGACCGCTGAGTCAAGTTGGGAACCAACTGTCTGTATAGGAAACAATGAGTGGCGTGGCATGACCCTGCTCCTGCTTCACCTTCATCCTTGCCCGAAGTTCACTCTTGAGAGAATAAGGTGGTGATACGTTTCACATGTGTATCATTTTATGCCTAAATCAGGTGTTTATAATGAATAAGCATTTACCCTAGCATAAGGCGATCAAATTTTTTCCGTTACCGTTTGTTTTTGGGTCAACGAAATAACCAAGTTCCTTTCCCGTATCTTAGCGTTATACAGCAACCCAGAGATTTATGTATTTGAGTAGGGTGATCCTTTCTTCAGCACCGCAAGTAGCTAGGGTACTATTCAGCAACTTTCAAAAGGAATATCTTACATCCTTACTGCCATTATCGACTGATGCGTAGCACGCTATAATAAATGGTCTTCTGATTCCCACTTTTGTTCTGACCCATGTCAACCGTAGGTATACGCTTTCATACTTTTTGACATCCCGTTTTGCTCTCTCATTCCTCATTACAGCTATCCCTTAGCTACGATCTGATTTATTATCTACTCCTGACCAAAGCTGAAGCATATTCCCTACCTTTTTAATCTTGATTCCTTTCCTCTTCAAACTCCTAATGTGTATGCATCGCCTGACATATTTTGGGTATTCTAGGAGGCGTTCTTTCATCAATGAATGTTCTGATACCATCCAAAGCTACACTATTCTCAACATTATTCATAATGTTAAGTATCTATGCAATACCAACTGGAAGTGACAAATTTTTCCGTAAGTATGAAATCGTGTTTAAACTAAGCAGCCGAATCGTGACAAGGTCTATTAAAACGTTAGTGCCCCTTAACATCAGTCACGTATACAGAATAAGGGAAGGAGGAAAGTATGATAACAAGAACGGAACCAAAGGAATCTTGATCGGTTTGTATTGTGAACTGGATAAAGCACAGTCTCCTGCAGTTTGGTCTCTAAGATGAACACCATATAATCCTCTATATCTGCGATAAGAATTTTCAATCGAAAATGAAACTCGCCAGAACAAGCACTTCTATAGAATTTCATCACCCTTCAAGAGACTTAATGTTTCAACCTTTTTCAAAAATTTTCGAAAATCTCACTCACTTTCAAAGAATATTGATGGATTCCTATGAATTCTAGGAAGCGTCTTGCAAATTAAAGAGAAATTTAACATTAAATTTTATAAGTATCAGCGCGGAGAGCCTCTACTGCAGGAATGTCCAACATAAGGTCTGACTACGCCTGACCACGACTACTCGCGCACACTGTTCACACAGCCTGGCCGCCGAGGACCCCTTTACACATCGCAATCACCGCATGAACACATCGAAGGTGGTAAGGGAGGGGATTGACGAGTGACACTCAACACCGTTTCTCATGCGTTGGACACCTCTGCTCTACTGGATGGACCGAGAAGACAGACGTAACTAATAAAGATGAAATTTGACTCTTCCCTGTGTCTCATCTTCGCAAGGGACTTTTGAAATCCTGAAATCGCACAAAGTCTGCTTTAGACTCCTCGATGTACTCCGAATTTATTGTTTTTTATCCAAAAAAAACGGATCCCAAATTTGCAGATAGGATTCCTATGTAATTAAATATTCAAGAAAATTTAGGAGTGTATCGCTTAGAATTACATGCAGTATATAAAAAACATTTTATCTGAAATGTATGCAACTTCCAAATGCATTGTTATTGCAAAATACTGAATCTGCATGAATCAATTTCGTTAAGGAATTGGTCACAAGGAATATGCGATTTGAAGAGGCAAAAAAAAATTGTGTACAACCCGTTTTTCCAAGGTTGGTCTCGGCATATCTCGAATATCTTATCGAATATCTTCAATCAGCTTCGTTTCAATTGCGCAATTATACGACAAAATTTTTGAACGTGAAACAAATAAGATAGCAATTAGAATATATAAACCATCATGATCCATCAGATTAAAAACGCCTTCGGCTCACGAATAGGTCTTTCTCGAGTTGTTTTCTCAATATTTAGGAAGAATGTACTTTGCTATGAGATTGTTCTTATTAAGCTTGACTACTTTTTCTCATCATTATTGGTAAGCGTATTGATATAATATATCAGGTCATTTCCATTGAGATAACAGGAAATGTGATAAAATTAAACAGGACACCTAGTATACATTGAGTCGTTTACTCCACGTCGACCATTCTACATCTCAAATAGTCGACTAATAGACATTAATAGAATGAACTTTTGATATCCTATTATTGAAGTGCTAAAATCTGAGCAAATACAAATTCCTGTGAAAAAAAACCGCCTTTCAACTCAAATATTCTACCTTATCCGAATGACGTGAAAATTTTTTTTTGATTTCATCAGTTGATGAGGGTTGGTGCAGTTGATTTTTGGTTTACAGACAACAAATAGAATCTTTCAATAAAACTGGTCAAAGATTCTTGAAATGACAGTCTAAAAATGAAACTATTTAGAATCTTATTACTATCTCTTGTCATAAAACATTCAACTCTACCATGCATTTGGAACTCTTCACATGCAAAGTCATACATAGATATAAAAACGAACGTGCCTTTATATTTTCTGAACTAGACCATTGAATTCATGATTTTTATCAACAAAATTTCGTTAAAGATTTATTTAGACCTGCTTTATTAATAAGTGCAAAAAATAAAGAAGTTTATTCGTTCCTGTGCACAAATATAGATGAGCATAATATACAAGCGCAGAGTAGGCGAAGAACTAATAGAAGAACTAAATTTTCACCGGAAATTGTCAGTACGATTGGCAGACTTTTGGATGTGAATGATACATTTTCCTATAAGAGGATTCAGTTCTTCGGTGAGGGAGCGCCCTAGGTTGTAAATTAGAAGGTTTATTGCGCTGACGATTGCTCTAAGCATTCTCCTAGAACTGTCGATCCTGACGCAACCGGAGGTGATACGTCATCCGACTCGTCACGTCCCTCAACACTGGAAGAAGATCGATTCGGGAAAACCAAATAACCTGAATGCAATGGAAGCGTACACAACCTGTTCGATGCTGATTCCTGAGTCCATGATCCGTCTGCCTACAAGGGCAGTCCGAGAAAGGCTGCTCGACAACATCTGTCTACACCTAGGAACGCAAGGAGATATCACTAGTCAGCGCGAAGGTCTAAAAGGAACTGACTGGAGAATTGAAGCGAATATCAGCCCTGGGTGGAAGGGCGCACGAACGCCGGCCTTCCCACTCCTGCCGGTTGATACAGGGAAGACTGAAAGACACTGAACACCGCGAATCTACAGCTGCAAATTGAATCCGGATTCGACTCCGACGGAAGCCAAGTAAATATTGTGTATCCAAAATAGCTGGTGATTTCTTCTCTCAGCTTTTCAGAGAGAGCTACTGCTGAATTATGTCCTTCAGATAGGACTTAAATAATTTTATTGATGCGGAGTTGACTGGAGATATCTCTTACCGTGTTATTCATTACAATGTGTTTTACTAAGAGGATTCTTTGAGATTCTATTTTTAGTTTTAGTGTGAAAGATCTCTAATCCATTAGGATAAGTCATATCATATGCGGTACAATGTGGACCAAATGTCAAATCTGGGGGTCTTTGATGGGACAAGGTAAAGTTTCGATACTTTCTGTGAGGAAGTGTGCAAAACAAATTTGGTATGTTGTATTCTTTCTCCGAATAGGGTCACACTTTTTCTTTGTAGCATTTATTTGGATTCAGGTGTTTTCAAATGGTTTTTCAATTGAAGGAATCTTGGGATGATTATGTTGTCCTTGCATCACACCAAAGAACCTGAATATGTAAGTACCTTAGCTTGAGAAGTCCTGAGCTCACTTAAAGTATTAGTTTCAACAAGAAAACTCTCTCCGTAGAGTTTTTGAATAATAAATCCAATGCTTTCAGGATGATCCATACTGAGGTTTCAGATTATCTTGTTCTCATATATACTCTATATTGGACACCTGTTATTGAAAAAATGTCCGGAATGGAAAAAGACATGATTAGCCGATGAGTTTCGACGAGTCTCCTCGGTAAGGCGCTCCAACTAATCACAGATATCTATAAGAACAACATAATCTGATACTTCAGTTCTAGGTTAGGCCTGATAATGCATTCAAATGCATTCGGTTGATATATTTTCAACAATGGTAAGGAGAGTGATCCAGAAGAAAATTCTGCCTATCTTCAAGAAAGCAGGAGTCAATCCGGCTCATCCAGGCCTTCAAGAAAAAAGTCTACTAGGCCCGTCCAGGTGCTCAAAGATATTATAAGAGTTCAAATTTTAACTTGTTCAGCATGTTCGAAAAACATGCTGTTTTAAATCTCTCCGGCAATTTTGAGAATATTTCTAATCTCCGAAAATCTTTGCGAATCTTTGAAAGGTTCTTGACATCGATTCATAGTTAGGCAACAGAAATCTCAAATCGCTAATTCAATTTTCAAAGATGTTGAGATTGCGGGATTTGAAGCATTTCAGAAGTAAATTTATATGAAATTGAGCCAGTTTACCAGTTTACTGTACAAATTTTTGCATGGTGCAACATGTTTAAAGACAAAACAAAAATTGTCAATTAATTTAGATTGTTGTTCTGCTAAAAAAAATATTAAAAACTAAACGTCAATCAACTAAGTATGACATTTCCCACGAACTTCTTTGCTCCGAAATGCAGTGGAAATGAGATGATTGTAAAAACACGATCTTCCCCGACGTTTCGTTAGCAGGGGTCTGATTTGATGAATCTTTTTTGCGTACTGTTTAGGGCCTACAATGAAGATGATTTTCAAGTTTTGTCTCGTTCCGTCCTTTTGAAACCTCAAGCTTTTTTGTGTCTCCATTGACAAGACTATTATCGGAAACGTTTCTAGGTGCGCAGTAGAATCCGCAATAAAAGGTGTGTAGCCAGGTTTTCTTATTACGAAGCCGATTACATAATAAACTAATTTATTCTAAAAATTGTAGATGAAAGCTCTCTTCAAATGGACGGCAGAACTGTATTGAATGCATTTTCCTATATTAGTAGTAGTAGTGCTGTCACTATGGATGGGGAGGGGTGGGGATCTGTCTCTCCATAGTGACAGCACTATTACTACTAATCCTTCTAATTATTATTTTATTTAAATATCTCTTCTTTTTCAGAGTTAGGATATTTATTGAGAAATCGGACTCGTGCGATACATCGTCCTCCTCCTGTGAGACCAGTTCGGCCTGTGTTTAATATTGCTATGATGTAATTCTTCCTCCGGGTGGCATTGTATCGATGGAGCATTTGGATATTACGAATTAGTCCCACCTCTTCGATATTTGATAAGACGTGGATTCATCGTTGGAATACTTGACGATAAGCGTTCTTTTTTCGTGGAGTTTATTATCCTCTAAGTCATGAACTTGTTAAAGTGAACCAAAAATGTGCTAGGAAATGTCTTTTACCTTACACAAATTTTTGAGAGATGTTGATTTTATTGATAAATAGTTCGAAAATCACACAGGGCAAAGGAAGGAAAATGAGTAGGACCTTTTCAGAGCGTGATCCTGGTGTTCATGTGACCTCATCACGTCTGGGTCAAGGTTAAATGAAGGTCAAACCCCTCAATTCACGGAAAATAATTTTTTTGACATCAGATTCTAAAAGCAAAGAAAGTTCCATCTCCAGACACACTTTAACCATTACATCGAAATTACCTCTGGGATTCATTTCGGAGTCACTGAACGTCAACTTCTCTTTCGAATCATCCAGCTGGTATATCAGCTAGGACTAGGTCTCCAAACTACGTATCATTTTTTTTGGGTCGCTGATCACGATCCTGGGTCTATGTGATCTCAGCACGTCTGGATCAAGGTCAAATGAAGGCCAAACCCCTCAATCCACGGAGAATAATTTTCTTGACCTCGGATTCTGAAAATCTTTTGTCCAGACACACTTCGAACATTCTATCAAAATGACCTCTGGGACTAGGTCTCCAAACTACGTATCTTATGGTTTTTTAGGAAGCTAATCACGAACCTTGGTCCATGTGACTCCATCACGTCTGTACCTAGACAAAATGAAGATCAAACTCCTCCTTCCACGAAAAATAATATTTTATGACCAGATTCTGAAAGAAAAAAAAAATTCACGTCCAGACACACTTTGCCCTCTTTATAAAAATGACCCTTGGAGTCCTTTGGAGGTCATCTGAATGTCAAATTTTTTTTGAAATCATCCAGCTGTTATTCCGCTAGAACTAGGTCTCCAAAGTACGTGTCATTGTTTTTTTTTGGGTTGCTCTGTTTTTGAATGATAAAATTAATTTAGTCCGGATTAGGGATTACCTCTTACTCAAAAAGAGCTCTAAAAGTCATTTAGAATTCATCTGCTGGTAAAATTTTTGTTTCGAATCACTCAGTTCATGTCTGAGAAGTGAGATCGTATGTTATCTCTCCTGAAGATCATGAAAACTAGTCAATCTCTCACAAAAAAGCAGGTTCTCTACAGTTGAATTTTTTTTCTAAATGAAAAGTTCACAGCTCAATAAAAGAAATGGAACGAATCAATATTCAATGTCAAATTTGAGTGTGAACATTCAACTGATTTAGGATGTTAAATCATCCGGCTATACCAGCGGGTGATTTAAAAGAGAATTGGACTTCAGATGACCTCCAAACGACTTCCACAGGTCATTCCGATGAAAAGGTTAAAGTGTGTCTGGACGTGAAACTTTCCGTCCTCTCTGAATCAGTAGTAAAAATTTTTTTTTTCGCGAATCGGGGGGTTTGACCTTGATTCAGACGCGATGGGGTCACATGGACACCAGGGTCTCGATTAGCGACCCAGAAAACAGAATGATGCTATGATGCGTAGTTTGGAGATTCAGTCTTGGCGATATACCAGCTAGATGATTCAAAAGAGAATTGGACATCAAATGACCTCCAAATGATTTCCAGATGTCATTCCGATAAAAAGGTCAAAGTGTGTCTGGACGTAAACTTTTCCGTTGTTCCAGAATCCGTGGTGAAAAAATTATTTTTCGCGAATCGAGCGGTTTGACCATCATTTGACCTTGATTCAGACGCGATGGGGTCATGTTGACACCAGAGTCTTGATAAGCGACCCAGAAAACAGAATGATGCGTAGTTTGGAGATCCAGTCTTGGCGATATACCAGCGATATACCACTTTTACCATAAAATGGTAAAAGTGTGTCGGAACGTAAAATGTTCCGTTCTTTTGGAATCCGAGGTCAAAAAAGGTTCAGGAAGGGTCCAGAAAAGGTCCACCTCCTTTTCCCTCTGTGGCCCTATGTTATAGAAGTAATGTGTAATTCGATGTTTTGACTTGAATTCATCTTCCATAGATTTAGTGCGACTGCCTTTATGTTGATTGTGTCAACAAATTTATATGTATGATTCTAAAAGATCAAGGAATGTAACTGTTTCAATAAGGATACGTAAGCATACCGAACCTAAAATTAATATTCGAAAGTATTAAGATCGAAATATTTTATATCGGGCTTTCTCCTTTAGATCAGCATGTGGTATCCCTACTGTACACCTTGCTAGCAAAAAACGTCCTATATATTCAAAGTCATGAACTGTGTCGAGTTTGAAAGGCACAAAAATTTGTTGGAAAGAGCCTAATCCACAAAAAATGAGGCATCCTGCCGAATCTGACATCAACTTTTTGGAAAGGATAACATTTCAATAACAGAAGGACTGATAGTTTTACAAGTGTTTCAGTAAGAATTGTTTATTCTTGTTATATTTGTTTTTTATAAGTTAATGATCTAAAGGTTGTCAATTATCTGAAAATTTGTTATTTGATATTTTGACCTAACCTCATTTTTCATACATCCAGTACGGCTTATTTTCTAACATCTCATTGACAAAATACAATGTGTGAATCTACAAGTTCTATGAATATGAATGTTTTATTAAGAATATAAAGGCATACAAAATCTAAACTTAGTAATTGAAAGAATCATGATCTGGGGAATAACCATTATCTAGTCTATGAACATCGGAATTGAACTTCCTCTGAATTGATCGTACCCAAATTAAATAATAATATTCTCGGCAGTGAATATAAAAATTATATTTTCTAATAATAATTCTATATACCTGAAGTTGAGTTCAAATTGATGTCTAGAATCCCTTAATTTATTTCTTATCGTTTATTTCCGAATATTATGAATCTTCTTCCTTTATCAAATGCAAGTCAGTTATTTCTCACATGTACAGCTATTCTCTTAAGACGATTTCAATCGAAGAATTCATTTTAGTCATCTTGATCAGTTCTAAGAGAAGATCCCGTTTGACGATCCGCGAACCAGAAGCCTACTGCATCATCATAATCGCCTAATCGAATCTTTGAAAATAGTTCAACGCCATTCAATCCAGATGAAAATTTTCCCAATTGAGAGATCAAATACAATTTCTCGTAAGAACGAACCATTTACCTACTCCGTTGTGATCCGAACCCAGGAACTATGTGCTCTACCAACTAAGCTACAGAGGAGTCCGAAAATCCTTTCATCCAAGCAAATATAAGTTTTCTAGCTATGCACATTCAAAATTATACAATTTCAAGCAACGATTATCATTTTAGTCATCTTTATCGTTTCTAGCAAAAGATTTCGTTTTACCATCTGCAAACGGGAACCTACTGCACCAACCCAATCAACTAATCAAATCTTCGGAGGCATTTCAACGTCATTCCAGTCAGATGTTAATTTTTCACTTGACAAACTCGGAACATTTTTTTTAGGACCGTTTCCCTATTCCGTTGAGATTCGAACTCAGGACCTTTTGTTTGTTCAGAGCACTCGTCCAAAAAACAGAAGTAAGGTCCGAGTCCTATCAGAGTAAGTAGGCTGTCCTTTTTCTACAGAAAATTGTATCTTATTTTTTCAATAGATTATTGCAAAGATTCCAATATCACTCTGATTCATGCAAAATGTGTTTGTTACAGTTTCCTGGAAGCCTACTTCTAACTTCTATGTTGTAATACGCAAATGGCATTGACTTCTTGACTTCCTTGTCGGAATTCATATGAAATTACTTCCGGGTTCCACTTGAGCTCTACGTATTTTTGGTGACAATGTACACTTCATTCAAATCTATTTCGCTAATATACATTCACAAGCTGCGCATGGCGGAATCAATTTTCTTCTTCGTCACAAATCATCACACAAAACATGAACCCCAATGTGACGTCACAACCTCTAAAATATCCCGCTCCTCTCCCCTTTCTTAGCGGAAATTTTGACTTTGATTTCATTTATTGAAATCCTAAAAAAAAATTCAAAACTTTACACATAATATGTCAGAAGACTTTATAGCAAATGCTCTCAAAAGAGAAGAAATAGGATGATTCTGGATTCTGAATGGATTGTAAGACGGAATCATATTGTATAGCTGTTATAGCATAGTGTATACATGTGTATAGCTGGAAAGTGACTTCCTGTGAGAAAAGGTTTGCTGGACCACTTCGCAGCTCAGTTGATATCCCAGCAGAGTAAAAAAAGGTGGTCCTTTTTTCCTAGAGAAATTCATTCAATTCTATACTCACCAGCCCATTGAAGACCAAACAGTTGCGATAAGAACTTGAAAGTTAAGTGGCACCCCAGGAGAAGAATAAGAAGAAGAAAGAGAAGAAGAAGAAGAAGAAGAAGGAGAAGAAGAAGAAGAGAGAGAGGAAGGAGAAAATGAAGATGAAGATGAAGATGAGGAAGAAGAAGAAGTTGAAGAAGAAGAAGAAGATGAAGGAGAATAAGAAGAAGACTTTACCATCCGATCAGGGAAGGAACGAAAGAGTGGAAACGAAGACCAGCAGAGGGAACCCCCACCACCTACAGGCTGCCTATAGCTCAGCTGCTTCCCCTTCCATTCTCATGCGTGCATTCATGACGACTTTGTTTCCCATACACACCCTCAATTATATACCCGATAGCCCAAATAATCTCACAGACCCGGAATCAGGATTACTACACTTTGAATCCTTGGACCGATATTCCGGTCCATTGGACTAGAATCCTGGTCCAAGCAGCTGTAAAAACACCTTGGCAAATTGGACCAGAACTCTCTTACTTTTCCTGGTCCAAGCTTGGATCACTTTCTGGTCCATTGAATCAGAAAGTCGTCCATTGAACCAAAAAGTCAGTCCATTGGATCAAAATCGCAGGTTTGGTCATTCCTTGGACCAAAATTTCGGTCCAAGGGATTCAGACTGTAAAATGCGCACAATATTTAAATCGATTTTTAGCATTTCCTCATAGGCTTGTCCGAAAATCAATAAAAAATCAAGAGAAAAATGATCACATGAAAATATGAAAAGGGGTCTATATATCAATCGAAGAAAGCAATCAGCCCACAGAAGACACCAGCAATTCACATCTGCGGCGTGTTGCCGCATTGTTTTCTTTTATCGGAGAGACAAAATTCCGACCAAAAAATATGAATTTCTGAAAAAATTGTTTTAGTTTTAAATTTAAGAGTAGAATTTTGAATACATGAAGAAAATTTTCAACAAGAAAGGTCATTTACAAACATAAAGGAATATCCTCCAAGACAATCACACTTACGAATGGAGGGGCCGGATCGTATAAGGGCGTATAGAATTTTCTGGTGCGAAGTCATAGTCCCCTGGAGTCTTTAAAACAAAGTTTGGATTTGAAATTTGTTAAGGATATATCTGGACGCGAGGGGGAAATCACTCTCGAATCAGTGTGAACGTTAAAATTTAACGTCCACCTTACTGACGTTATTGACACTAAGTAGAACCGTACGCGCCTTATTTGCTTATTTGAGTTTGATTTCTTATTAGTATTTTCGTCTCTATTTTCGTGTATTGTTCCTTCCATCAATAATATATCTGT
>WSXT02003689.1:0-14995 GCA_011762715.2 Neuroterus valhalla
CAAGCGTGCTTGAAGGAGATTAGGTCTAGAGAGAAGAGAGGCAATACAGAAGGCTCAAAATGGGAAGGAGAGAGACAAAGAATGAGGTAAGAATGTGGTTCCAAAGAAGGGTATGTAGATTGGCAGGAAATAGAATTGGGGATAATGATAAGACACGGAGAGGAAAGGTGGAGCAAAATCATGAAATCACAGTACAGCAGGTGGTATAAGATGGTGAAATTAGTAGGGGAACCGGAATACCTGACAAAGTTTAAAGAAGAGAGTATATGGAGTAGAGTGGTACGGTTTTGAGGGGGAGAGGGAATGAAAGCATGTAGATACTGGATGGATGAAGGAGAGAAAATGTGTAGAATATGTGGATATGAAGTGGAGTCGTGGGAACATGTGTTAGAGGTGTGCACTGGAGAGGGAGAGGGAGGGAGGAGTGTGAGTGATTGTGTGAGAGGAATATTGGATGAAAGTGGTCAGGGAGTAGAATGGATGAGGAAACTGGAAGAGCTGAGGGTAGAAAAAGCCAAGGGTCTGTCCATTCAAAAGGACCATAAAGTAAGAAAGCAAAAATTCGAGAAATATATAAGATTGAGACAAGGTCAGAGGAAACAGAAGCCCTGGAAGCTCGATCATGCGAATCTTAGTATCGATGTAAATAGTAGCAAATAGCCGGAAAATTAGTCGGAAAATTAGTTTTTAAGCGTTATACTTAAGCTAGAATAAGTAGTTTAAGGCATTCATGCAACCTATTGTAAAGGCAACGAAGGCCCTCAAACCCGTAAAAGGGAAGAGAATAAATTACAGTTACAGTTACAGTTACATTGCTCCAATTGTAACTTGACTTTCTAGCCCTTTCCTTAGAGAAAATTTGCTCAAATTGAAAATAAATTGTTTAAACAATTTGAATAAACATCTTATTATCAGGATAAAGTAGTATTCCATGTATTTGAAACAATCTGCGTTAAAAACCCGCGTAAAAATCATAATTAGCGCCAAAAACCTAAAAAACCCATTTCTTAACTTATGAGGGTTTTTTGGGATTTACAAAAACGTATTTCTTTCTTATCGGGAAAACGTGTCAAACTTCACGGGGCATGCGGCACCTCTAAATATTTCTTTTTTCAAAACAAAAGAAATCCATTCATTTTTTTGTGGATTTGAACAAATTTCCGGGCGTTTTGCATAAAAATTCGGAAAAAAGAATTTTTGGACCACCCTATTGAACATAAGTTGGACAAACGAAACGACGAGGAACAATAAAGAGAGAAGAAGATCGTAATATTATAAGATTCAAGCCAAAATACAATGCAGTCATCAGCAACCTCTCAATGGAACTCCATAATAAAGACATTTCTTTTATGTCTGGGACAACATTAAAATCCTTTATCAGAAACCCAATCAATTTAAAAGATGTTTTGCAGAAATGGTACATATTAATAAAGAAGGTGGGAGAACTTTAAATAGGATTTCTGATCTAAAACACTACAACCCGGCATAAGGCGTGATTCTAGAGTTTTTCACTTGAAATTTTTTTGATTATTATAAATATAATAAAACTTAATATAATTTCTAAATAAAGAATTTGATTTCCACAAAAGCGATATCCTTTCATTTCCTCTATTCGCACCTATAGAACTGTTATCATTGTAACATCCCAGTTAATCCTTACGATAGAGTGCAATATTAGTTTTTTGAAATGAGTTTTAGAATTCTTCGCATTACTCAGAGTGCCGTAAATCACCGAGAGCGTAGGTTCATTGAATAACGCTCCGGCTAACATTCATAAAATTTTTTTGGTTTTTTGCTCCTGGTTTCAGGAAGGTATGTAGTTCAATATTCCACGATGGAGGACATAGTCAACTACAATGAAGATTAGCGCGATATGGCCTATGGATTTATTTATGTTGAGAGTTTCTGTTATCAAATCTATGGAGTAACTCTTGCATTATTGATGAAAATAGATTCCAGAATTCTACATTTATAGGGATTGTTTTTCTTTTGCCTAAATATTGATATTATCAAATTGAAAGTAGATAAGGTTATCAAAATAAAAATTGTTCATTCAACTTGTAATTTTTTCAGACTATTTCTTATTTATGAAGCTATTCACCTATTCTGATTGCTTTTGAAGTAAACTATAATAGTCAAGGTTTTCAAAGGACTTTTCATCCTATCTGATAGCCCTTGTATGTATGACAGTTTTATTGTAATTATCGAACCATTTATTGTATTCACCAGAACTATTGTAAATTCCAAATATTATTTCTCAAATAACAGTTTCTGCTGAAAGTTAGGGAAGATGGTTCTGTTGAAGTGTAATTTATTGTTTGAAAAAGGAATTTGTGTACCAATTGGTAGTTTAAGCTCCATTTTTAGCTTTTATAACTGATATGTGTAAATGATGTGAGGCGTTTTTATTTTCAAATTCAAAAGTTAACTGTACATATTCTTTGATACCTTCGAATGCATGAATTGATTTTCAGATATATTTTTGAGGATATATCGTGGAAATATCATCCTTATACCTTTTATGGAAGAGTTGTTTCAAACTCAGTTTGAATAATGCCCTATTTCCGAAATCCTCAAGAACAAGATCAGAAAAAAATTACGATAAGTGGGACCCCATGAGACGAATTTCAACGTTGGATTCTTGGTTTTTATATTGATATTAGGAAAACAGATATTAAAATCGTTGGACGTTAGGTGAAAATTCGGCTTTAGCTCTTTCCGATTCCAAAGATAGAATAATCTTTGGCTTCTGAATCGAAAAACATATTTTTTTCTAGAAGTCTGTTCTTAAGTTCAACAACGTGGCTTTTTCATGCTATGCATGTATTCAATGTCTTTCCGTTGCGTTAAAAGAGTCCTTGAAGTTTCTGGTACTTGTATACATACTATAGAAAACAAATACCTATCAGTTAAGAAACATGTGATAGGAGTCCAGAAATATGAGATGACATTTCAAAATTCATATCTTATAAAACGTTGGCTCTTGTGATGCTTGTCTCAATCAGCTTCTACCATATGGAGAAAATGAACTTGGTTTCTGTCACCCTGCTCTTCACCATAGCGGTTCTCCCGATTCGCGTTGGTAAATATGATAATTAATCATTTTTAAATTTAAATGCATTTTAATCCATAGCATTCGAATTTTCTTTCCGGAATCTTACGAATTCATTAGAAAAGCAAGGATTACGCAAGTCTGGTTTCGCCCAATGTAAATCCCACCATATGGAGTAAGCTTAGCGGTTTCTCGAGTAATTTGGAATTTTAATGTTTCCAGCACAAACATTCATGATTTTTCTTATCTCTACAAACAGAAATCTTCAACCATTTCGATATCATATAAACTAGCAACCTAGAAAAACTTCTTAATGAATCAGGTTTACTGCTGTTCCTGATAACTCGTGCTCGCGGAAAATCTTCAAAACCTGGAAATCCAAGTTGAATTGGAAAAAGAAGTGAGGGATCTTTCCTTAAATCTGTGGGTTTATCACTTCTCTACATTTTGTTATTGTAAAAACAGATTTTTTTTGTGTCCGAGATGAATTTTTGAAGAAGGAAATGCCGAAAAGTATAAGATTATTGGCACAACGGATTTCCGGGAATCATTTGAATCTCTTAAAATTTGAAAATCAGAGAAATATAAAGGATTAAAAGAATTAAAGCATTGGAGGGTTGAGAGAATTTGCAGCATCCAAAAATTAGAAAAAAAAGAAAATCAAAAATGTGAGGAATTCATAGAATTTATGATGCAATAAAGGGTTACGATAAACCTCTTGGGGGAAAGGGGGCACCACTGTGAATAGGTATAGAAATAATGTAGGTCACACACCTTCCACATTTCCCAAGTCTCGTGGGGGCCCCTCTATATCTATTTATATCGAGGAGTACATTACTCCAAATTCTGTTGTACACCAATTGCATGATTGAAAGTGATTGAAGGTGATTGCAAGTGATTGCAAGTGACTGAAGGTTCAATTCTGAGTGAACGCAGTTATTCTGAGTGGATCTCCGAGCGATTTCGGTGATTTTTTGTGATTTTACGGTTAAGTCATGTAACAGACGAAAGTTAAAAATTTCAAGTCATGACGTCAGCTGGAAAGATGTCTGCACTCGGAGGGAAAAGCAATAATATCAATTGCATAGGGAACACATTATTTTTTGATAAAACATCATTACCATGAGTGTATGTAGATTATATTTATCGAGATATGTTTAAATTAATGATGGAATCGTTGCACAAAATTGATAATAGATTTGATTATTTAGTTGAATAGAATTTAGAAAATAAAAAGAAATATCTAAGTCGAGACGTGATTGCAGAGTGATTGCACTTGATTTCACTTGATTGCAGGCTAAATTAAGGTGATTGCAGAGTATTTTACGGTGATTGCGAATTGATTGCAGAGTGATTGCAGATGATTGCAACTGACTGCATGTGATCGCAAGTGATTGCGAGTAATTGCATGTGATTGCGAGTAATTGCAAGTGATTGTGAGTGATCGCAAGTGATTGCACGGTGATTTAGAGTGATTGCAAGGTGATTACAACAACGCATGTACACTGATTGCAAGAGTTATGTACCCCTCGGCGGGGGGGGGGCACCCCTGTGCATGGGTATAGAATTCATGTAGTTCACATACCTTCACCATTACCCAAGTCTCGTAGGGGAGACCCCTATATCTGGTTATATAAAAAGTGTAGTTCACACATCTTCTCTATTTCGCGAATCTCTGGGAGGGGGGGATGAGGCACCACTGTTGATGAGTATAGAAATGATTCAGTAACTCATGTTGACCATTTCCCAAGTCTCATGGGGGGGGGGAGCACCACTATAACTGGTTACAGAAATAATGAAGGTCACTCACCTGCCCCATTCTCCAAGTCGTGTGTGGAGGGGGGGGGGCAGGCAACCCTATGACTGGTTATATAAGTAATTTAGGTCACACACCTTCCCTTTCTCCCAAGTCTCGTGGAGGGGGCACCCCTATGACTGATTGTAGAAATAATGTAGGTCACACACCTTCCTCATTTCTCAAGTCTCGTGGGGAACGAGCGAAAAGGCAACCCTTAGAATGGTTATAGAAATAATTAAGGTCGCACGCCTTCCTCCTCTTCCCAGTCTCATGGTGAATAGGAAGGCACACATTTGACTGGTCATAGAAATCACGTAGGAAGCAGATCATTTCCATTTGACCTCTTGCAGTTCGTGAAAATATATCTTTTGCCATTACACCATTTTTCTGCTATCCATTCTACGCGTTCGTACCCAACCTTCCAAGAATTTTTTAAGTTCAATGTTCCTCTGAATCTCAATATTTAACTCCATCCAGCCGCCCAGGAATTTTTCATACATTACAAGTCGAAAACCATCAGTCGTAGGATAAAAACATTTTCAACATAAAATATGTATTTTCGAAGGATCTACAATTTTTAATTGAAGCTTTTTGTAAATTTCCACTATTCACTGAGGTAACCATAAAGAAACATGATTTTTATGGGTTCTTCATGGATTTTGTCATGGAAACAAAATTTGCGGACATTTCCACTATTATATTTGTGATCAGCGCGTTGAAATACTTAGGCATACGAAGTTTCGGATTATTCGGAACCAAGCGATTTTCGGAACTTTTTCCGATTCCTGAAATTCTATCAATTTTCTGTCGGATTCATTTTGATCCCTTCGGCGCAGTTTATGATTCGAGTTGCAAGCATAGGAGTGAAACCTTCGATTACCGAAATAAGAGAATACATGTCTCTCTAATTAAGGGGTCAGTATTGCTACACTTTTTGTGGGGCATGCACATTTTTGCGGCAGAAAAACTTTTAGAGACTTTTCTTCTGATTTATCTAATACGAGACTTAACCTACAACTGACAATAGGCATAAGAAATTCTAATTTTATGAACAAACTGCTAACAAGTTTACAACTGTAGATCACATAAAACGCAATCCAACCTCGAAATACCATTGCTTACAGGAAAAAATGAAAAATAAAAATTTTATGTAGTACGCAAGAAACTACTCATTTAAGTTGCCGGGAAACCAATGAAGAAGATAGCTGGCAGCGAGCTTGTCTAAGGCATAATATTTGCAGGAAAATTCATCAATAATCATTAAATCCATATCATCAGTTCTCGATTTGAAAAGTTTCCTTTGCTTGCCCAGGATCGATCTGAATGAATCGTCAACAAATGCGTTACTCATAAGATGCATCACTCATGCGATTCAGAAGGTAATAAACTTCTGAGTCAAAGCTATGACGAACTATGGTATTTTCGGATTGAACCAATTTCTCTGGACCCAACTGAAAGAAGAAGAACCAGATCTCTTCTATCAGACTGATAAGCCACGACTCGTGCCTCAGGGTAAGCAGATATTGTCTTCCTCCTCCTAGGTTCCGGGACAGGAACGTAACGTGCTGGTATTGACCTTTTAAAACAAGAATAGTACTTTGCTGTGGATCTTTCAATTTCAGTAGCTTACAGTGTCTTTTGTCATTTGACAAAATTTATATTTGCCAATGTTCTGTATAGCACACTTGCTATTTTAATAATTGAAGGAAGTCTTGCCGTTTCTGCATTCAGTGGACGTAGCTTTTCATATTTGGGTTCCGAATCACAAACTCCTTTTACAGTCGTAAATGAACGAGGTTGTTAATTTCATTCGAGAAAATTTGTGAATTGTATACATCTACCTACTCTCATAGAAGATATTCAGAATCTGGTGCAGCAGTGAACAATTTTGGTTACATTTTTCTGAGAGAAAACCTTTGTTTTTTTACCAAGAAATCAATGTGATTGCCTCTTTAGGGATGCATTTGAATCACGATAATCGTTAACATTGATTTCCTGATGAACTCTTGTTGTGGCTCCTAACATGGAATAACGTGCCAATAGCGAGAAAGGCTCTTGAAGTTTACCTAATTCCTTGAAAAAAGCCAACAAAACCGTTGATGAGGAAGGAATTGTTTTCTTTCTACTCGCCACTTTTGGATTGGCCGTAACTAGAAAGGATCATTTATGCTGATGCATATTTGCATAGCTGAAGCATGTCACAAGATCATTTGAATAAATTCATGGATAATCCAGGAAGAACACACAGAGCGAACCAGGTTTTGTTGTTCTCATAATGACTATATACGATGCCCCTGTGATTGGTCCAAGCCCCACCGTAGATTAAAAGCAGACCGCTGCTGCTCCTCCCTTAAATAACTTTCATGGTCGTGAAATCAACGACGTTTATGCTGGACAAATATCCTCACATAATGACATTGGCCTTTTTAATTATGTAGATTGTGAAAATAATCATAGTGGCTGTAATCTTTAGAGCAGGCAGTCTAGGTTCTGAGTTCTTCTCTGGAAGGTCAATTGATCGGCCATTCTGGATATTTCCTGTAGACTGATCGACTGGTATATTGTTGACTTGACGCACCTTCATGTGTTTTATAAGAGTTCATTGAATCGTTCCCTTGCCTTCTAATTTTGAGCAGAGCTTGGCAGAACTTTTGTCAGGATGACATCTTTTCACGTCTACGTCGCGTCGGTCCAAATATTAGCCGTTAAAGGGGTTTTTAAGTCCTATTGCTAGATCATGCAGCTTTTGACAGGATTCCTTTTGGTTTTATGGACTGATGTTGGCCAGGAGCATGAATTTTACTGCCAACCAAGATTGAACCATTTTCCGTATGTAAGATTCTTACAGTTCCTGTATTCTGGTACGTTTAAAAAACCAATAAGGCAGTCTTTGCAGTTGACCGATGACATTTATGCTTATTTAAATTCCTATCTTTATTCACGAGGACATAGAGGGTATTGAACAGAGAGATTCGTCTTTCCCTAATGTTTTTGGGTGAACTACGAATCAAAACATTATTTTGCGTTCTGACATATGCAATGGGTCTGCTCCGTCTCAAAATCTTCTCATACAGTGCATCGCAGGTGCCTCTTTTTCTCCTTATAGTTCCTCCGTCCAATTTATTATCTATTAAATTCCTTCCTATCAATTTCGAGATCGCAGTTATGTGTTTGTCTGTGCTTTTCCTTTGCTCACGCCGTTGATTACTTGAGAAATTCGGGGATTTTTTTCTGAATAGGAAGTGAACACGTGCACGCGTATACGCACACATTCTCTGACTTGGTAACAGCACATGCTGTGTGTCCCTGAAACAGAGTGACGGAAGACATACGTGGTTTGTTCGAATCTTGATTGCACGTTGAAAAATAATTTTATTCGGACACAATATTAGACAAAGAAAATGTTTCGAGTTTTGTGGGACACACAGCCAATATAGATAACTCAAGGTAAATTTGCAACTGATCGTCCACGTGGGCTGGTTGCTTTGCAAAATCAATTAAGCCGTCGTTTTGATTAGTATGCGTGTGTATGAGGATGGAAAAGAAACTCTGTGAGAGCAAACAAGACGGATTTTCCTTAGGAGAAGAAAGAGTTGGAAAAAAAATATTTGGGGTTCGTGTAAAGTGATATTTAATGTGATTCCTATGTCCTTGAATGAGCAAGAAGAAATTAATTTCCTATTTTCTCTTAAAGAATTGAGTTCAACACTACCTGAAGAATCTCGTCCACAGGCTGAGGGAAATCATGGTATTCAATTTTACGGAGATAGGGATGGTGGAATTCATCCAATAGGAAATACACTGTATCTTATGAAAAAAGATCGAGATGGAAAGCACTATATTGGAATAACAATCAATGGCATTCTACACTCGATGTTGGACAGTGAAAAGCAAATGTTCCTTATAGGGATACAAAAAAATAGAAGAATTCAAATGTCACAGAGGATAGCAGCAAGTTATGGTTGCATGCTCCCGCCAGGTCAGCGGTTAGTGCTCTCAATTCGGGAACAGCGTGAACAGAAGAAACAAGAAAAACAGCGAAGACTGCAAGAACAGCAAAGACAGCAAGAACAGCAAAGACAGCAAGAACAGCAAAGACAAGAAGAACAGCAAAGATAGCAAGAGTAGCAAGGACATCAAAAACATCTAGGAGATTAAAGAAATCAAAGACAATAATTACGGCAAGAAAAGTGAAGAAAATCACTATCCTAATGGCGTATTTTGTAACAAGGGCACTAAGGAGGTTTTTATAAACAAGTGTGGAGCTTCATACATGAGGCATATAGTTTGTCTTGCTTACTGTAATTTTTAATAAAGAGTTACTCTTCGAGATATTTGTTTTTTCCTGTATTTTTTAGAAGACTTTATTTACAAAGTCACAAGACTAACTGATATCTTTCAAAATGATGGGGTGCCACAATCTTTGAAAAAAGAGGGTCGCTTATGTATAAATATTTCTCATTGGAAATAAGGCAATTTGATGAATATAATAATACACGTGCTATATTAATTGAATTGAATTGAATTTTTCATAGAGTATATAGAAAGAACTTCAATCAAAAAATTAAATTTGAAACAGGATAGGAAACATTTACAACCAAATAGTTGACATTTTACCAAAATGTTTCCATAAACGTCAGCATTTTTTGATAATTTGCGTACACAGCAGTGTTTCACAGAAAAAGAGATTCTTAGTTTTTATAAAGTACTCCAATTGAGAAAAAAAAATAATGATTCCGAAAATAATGTATAAGGTTATGTTCCAAACAAAAAAATTTTAATGTGCGATTAAGGTCAATCAATTTCCAGCGATAGGTACAGAGCGTGTAATAAACATCTCGAGCGCTTACTACTGTTACTATCTAGATGTTTAATTTACGCAAGAAAATCGTATCTCTAAAAGTAAAATGCGGTCTCAAGAGTGCTTTATTATGAACTTTGCCACTCCCAAAGTTTTGGCCGCGATCCTGCGTTGTCAAACGCCGGATTTGCAAAAGCTACATGTTCTTGACAAGAGCTTCTGTTGAATACACAAGACTTGACACGGCACTCCTTGACAAGCAGGAATGAGCAATGTTCGTGATTGGGTTCTTGGTTTCGGTTGACAACAGCATCACAGTGATCAAGTGTGCATTTTATAGCGCATATCTCGAAAGCCGGTTCCATTTTTCCCGGAGGCAGCTGCTCCCTAAGTGACTCTGCAGTAATCGTCTGACCAATATTTGATCTATTTGAGCATGTGTCTAACGAATGTGTAAAACTATTATAATACATATTGAAGACACTCTTTATTAGATGATCCAATGTGTCCCCTCAGGGTTTAGATTTTCCTTGCACCTTTCCACTATTCTTTACACACCCTTCCACTACCTAAGTGGAGCACCGCCTCCCAATTCTTCGAGTAACCTTTTCCTCTGGATGTGCCCCCACAAGTACCGTTTCACAACAAATTTTGTCTGGATGAGGACGCGATGAGAAAGGCTGTTCATTTTCATATCACACTGTTTATTACCTTCCATACGGTGTTCTTGTTTTTCTCCATTCCCTGTCATCCAAAATATCTCTCCACCCTTCCACTCTCTGCAGGCATTTATCATCCTGATTATTCCCACCCATAATCATTTTCATTATTGAGAATTTTCATCCCTCTTATCAATCTTATCCATCTTTATCACCTAAACACTTCTCTTACACATGCAACTATGATCCCTGATCATTCCTACATACTTAACACAAATCCTAATCTTAGTTCACCCAATATCTACATTCTTTTACCTCTTCCACAATATGAATCAAACTACTCTATTGCATTCCTTCTGCTCCTCTATATTTTCAAAGGCTTCTTCTTACTTTCATCCTCACCCACTCCAAAGCAGCTGCTTTACTTCGAATTTTGTTTCCATAAAAAGAGGGTATAAGGGAAATCATGTGTAGAATTCATTTTCTGATTAACGCGTACTGGGATTGCATCGTTATGTTTGTGACATCCATTCCTATAAAATACCAAAAAGTTATCTCATTCTTGTATCCTACTCGAGAGCTGTTCCAAATGAGCTCATGACGTTGTCCAACATTCAACTCACAGACCTGGTGACATACGTATATAAATAAATTTTTAATACCTCAGGAAGATACCTTCGAAAATGTGCATCTTTCCCGAAAAATTGAAAACTCAATCAATGATTCAAGTTATTCTCGGGAATCAAATTTACATTCTTTCAATTCTGGACAATTTCCTGAATAAATAGAGATAGCTTAACTTAAAGAAGCATACCTAATTATCAATGAAATTAGAATCTTTCAGTTGAGCAATTGCTGAATAAAATCAAAATCGTCGATCGGGGACGCAAACATAATTTGATCATTTTTGGTTACGTGGAGGCTGATTCTGTACTAGTAACAAGAATGACGTTTCCCTCATTTCCACAACATTACAGTTTCATCTGCGAATTCGAAGGGCGTAGGTGAAGGTAAATACCGCCTCGGAGAGAATTGAGAAAAGTCTGAAACTTTCATTCGAGAGTTTTCCATTTTTTTTCTCCACAAAACCCCCAGCTTTTCAGGGTTCTTATCACCCTGCGCTATCACTCTACACTACCTTTGAATAAACTGACCTTATTGGGCCTAAAATGGCGTAGAAGGTAGGAAATGTTCCATGGACTGGTCTCTCCAAAAGATTGTTGGTAGCTGGAGATAACACACATTTCATTTGCAAATGTCTTATCTCCCATCACTGGGAACAATGGATATTTATCTTTGTTTTCGAAATCTCTCATAAATGATAATTCATAAGGAATAATTCATTGCGGAGGAGTTGACTTGAGTACTCAGCCTACTATACTGATGAGTTAGAACTCGTTTCAGGAGAGACATGGCATTTATGGAAGACTATGAATGATGGCCTGATAATATGAAACGACTCGAAGTCTTATGTGAATGCGTTTGCTGATTTTTTTTGTAGTATGTTCTAGGTTGTCGATGTATTTGACGAACCTTTACGATTTCTCTGTAATTTTTTTGCTCAAAACCCTCCCCTCTTATCAACTAAGGATGTGACAGCTGCAGCCAAGTCTCTCAAAGTTCCAGAAATTGCAGTCGATTTCCCGACCCCTTTTGTTAGATATTAGGCAACTATATCATCCGCATTGCTTATCATTTTTTTAACATTGCTAGCAAAACAGAGCTCAATTTCTGGTCCTGGGGGCCTTTCAAGATTGTTCTTGTCCGTGAAGCTAATTAAAAGCCAGAGACAGCTAACGTCTACTCTGTCACTATAATTTCTGAATTCGCAAAAGTCTCTGTTTTCGCATTAGCCTTATTATCCCGTTTAACAATTAAACCCATTCCATCTAACGAAAAATGCGGAGATGTTTAAAATTGGTTCACACTCACAAATATCATGTGCTCTACACATCCAGTTTAATTTTGAAAAATTCCTGAAAATGTATTCCAATGACTACTAAACTAATAATCGAATTGAACTCACAAGATACCATAAAGAAGTTCCATACCATATCTTCCCCATTCTACGTCATGTAGAACTCTTATGGATTTTAATAAACTATACGTACCACAAGGTGCAATATTCTCATATCAATCATCTCTAACAATGGTGCAATAATAACAAGTTGCCTTTGAATATAAAGAAATACCATGTAATGACTTCTTCTGGATCAAACAACCCAGTATTTTATAGGAACAAGATTGACCTTGAACTACTTGAAAGAGCTTTACTCAAGCATGACCTAAGGTCATCAAATTGCTCAAAAATCGATTTTAAAAATCAGTTCCAAGCAACGGTATCACCTGTTGTCAGGGTGCTCGAGTTTATGATAGATTCTACGAGGCATTCCACTGACATTGTTGCGAAAACCATTCTCCAGTGGTGAATGGTTAGATCAAGACAAAAATATTCCTAAATTAAGATTCCAATCAGTTCGTAGAAAACGTAAGTGTTGAATATTCGCATAAATAAATAAACAGGATTCTCCGAAATTGAGGAATACCTCTTCTTTTTTGGAAAGATATCTTCTCACACGGAATTCAGAGGAATTCCATGCCAAGTGTAATTAAAATCTTAGGAATTTTTCAGAGAGTAATACAGAAGTTTCATTCCCGTATTCAAGGACTCATCTCTCATCGTTTTCTCGATAGTTCTATACAAAAATACGTGACTTTTTCTTGTCATACACATCTGATGATTGTGTTTCTATTGCGCTAGAAATGTATTCGGAGGTTCTTCGAATTGTATGCTTAGCATACTCTTTTATCATGTGCAGGCCTTCAGAGACGTAGTAAATGAAAATGTACTATATATAAGGCTACGTGATTATGAAATGCAAATATTGTTCAAGTGAGTAACGTGTGATGGGAGTCTAGATAATGAGATAGAATCTAAAATGTTGTATCTTGTGTAGCGTTAGTTCTGTGCATTCTCGACTTGATCAGATTCTGCCATAAGGGGAAAATGAACCTCGTTTTCGGCACCCTGCTCTTTACCATACCATTTTTTCGGGATTTTATTGGTAAATATAATTATATTATAAATTTTACAATCGCATGACGGTATTGACGCTCACGTTAGTCTGATTGCACTCGAAGGGAATCTCACCATACGGAGTAGGCTAACCGCTTCCCAAGTAATTGGCACTTTAGTGTATCCAGCACAAATCATCTATTATGTTCTCATGAAGGACACACGGATTGCCAATCCTATTGTTACCTATGGAAATCTAGGATACCATCAGGCATACATTTGGCATGCATTTGGTATTGATTTCTTGATCCAATGACAAATTTTATTTTGTATCTAGAAAAGGGCACATATGTTTGCCGTCGTAAGTTCGTTTTTGGACACGGAATAAGGTAGAAGTAAAGGAAGAGTTAGTGATACTAGACCTCAGCTAAGAGGCCAAATAATACAACTTCTTAGAAGCAATTAAAGAATTTGAATATGTGACCATTCTTCAATCTCCTCACCTGTAAAATTTGGGTAATCCATAAACAAATCCAAGACAGTCACAGTCATTTTTCTTTGTCTCTGAATAACAGATCATTCTCATCCATTTTTTAGGTAATAACCACAAATTCACAAGCATTCGAAAACTACGCAGTCCTCGAAGCGGATGATAAGGAACAAAATCTGCCTGCTGCGCGGGCACATTCTCGCGGTGCGCTTCGCGCGCGGCTAAAGTTTCAGTTTGCCTAGAGCACGCGTCATTCGAACCTCGCGCTTCGCGCTCAAAAATGTATTTACCTCGCGCTACACGTTCAGCTCCATACGTGCTTGATTCAGTTTACAGTGCATGTAATACATACACAGAGTTGCAAACATTGCAACACTGCTGAAAACCTCTACCTCTATTCCATCTATTCTATTCTATCAATTTTTTAAATATTTAGTTTACTTATGGCTCTCCTGGCCTTGAGGAACACATTTTCATTACAATACTCGCCACTGATAATTAGATCTTGCATAGCTTGGCTAAGACATTGAATCTTTCATTGTTTAAAAAGCGTTATAACGCTTGAAGAAAAAAGTATACACCTTGTTGGGAGAAATTCCATGTAAACCTTGTAGAACTTTTTAAGATGAACCATTTTCCTATTAATTTTTTCTCCCTGTCTCTTAACGCTTTGCTCGAAGATGGAATTTTTTATTCTTGTAAGTGCATTATCGCGAATAAAACGAAAAATATTCGTCTCCTCGAAAAATAGTCAACAGTAAATTTGTAGATTTTTTTAAGGTGAACAATTTGCAGAGTTTCCATTTTTTTCATACCTCGCATAGTTTTGCTCAATAATGGAGTTTTTCAATTTTGGTAAAAATTTTCACAATATTTGTCAAAAACTACGCATATTATGGGAAAAATGATAAATATAAAATTAATAGGTCTTTTTAAAATGAATAATTTTTGCTCTTAACATTTTGTCGCACCTTGAATAGTTTGATCAAAAAACGAATCTTTCTATGTTTCATTTACTTCTTACCTGCTTTAAGAAACCGTACTTACAATTTTCGAATCTTGGGAAAGAAAAATCCAAACAAATCTTCGGAATGCTCCCTCCCTTTTATTTTTGATCCAAAATAGCTGGATAACAAACTCGACTTGTATTTTTGGTCCCTCAAAATGGGTGCCAAAGCA
>WSXT02003700.1:4351-14994 GCA_011762715.2 Neuroterus valhalla
TCCCCCTTTCCTCCAGTCTGTCATGTCGCACAAGGAATCGCTTAATCGACTTAGAAACTGTTGTCTAGAACTGGGATAGTAGAAGAACATTCTGCCAGACAAATCTCATCCTCGCAAAGACTTTTTTGCGGATCTGCAAACTGCGACGTTAAAATGGTTTCCTCCCATGAACAATAAGACGCCTCACTTTTGTTCGCTCTTCAAAGGCATTGTACTTGAAATACTGTCTCTGGGTTTTCACATCGTATACTGCAATTGGGCTGTTTTCTTCATTTTTAACTCTCTTGCGGAACTCACGACCTGAGTGTAAATCTTATTGATTTCACTCCAATTCATATTATTTGAATTGAATATAATTCGTCTCTTTTCTTTCTTGATGTATTGTTTGCATAGAAATAGTCTAGATTTTTTTCTCCTTTTAGTTATAGAATCATTGATCATTTAACAATTCAATCTGATGTCCAAAAATTTAAAACTAAACACTGAAATGCACGGGGTTGATACTCTTGAAAGCTATACGCTAGGTTTTGACAACTGATTTTTCCAACAATGGGTTTACATGTGAGCGTAAATTTCGAGAGGAAGCTTAATGCCAATTGATTGAAACGTTGTTCTCGAGTTGACGAATGAGTGTTGCTGACAGAAGACATGGACGAATGTGTGATGAAATGAATAAAGATCGTCCAGTCCTGTACCATTTTGGACAAAATTTTGTACCAACTAACCCTAATCATGGAGTTAATTACAATCAAAATCAATCGAACGTTTGAATCTTTCATAATAATTTTTCATTCAAGTGTAAGAATAGAACTACTGATCTTTTTTCCATCCGCTATAAATTTTAACTTCGCTTTTGAGAGTAAGAGATTTGAGGGAGAAGTTTGCGTATATCGGACACCTGATTTAGTTTTAAACTGTTTCGTCTAATCGCATTGAATTGAATGCACTTTCTGGTTTGAAAACACGAAAGTAAGATAAAAACCATCTAAGTTAATGGATGTACGTTTTGTTCCCATAAAACTGTTTTTATTATTACAGGAAACCCGTCGAATCGAAGCATTATTGAAGTAAATCGAAAAAGTCGCATTATCCTCTAATTCGTGACTGAATTAATTTCAAGTTATAAAGTCCAAATGGTATTATATCTTTGAAAATCATTTTTGAATGAAACTTATTATTTTTTAAAAAAATAATGGGACTTGTTTCTTTGTGTGTTGATGTTTGTTGCGCCTAATTTTAGAATCTTAGTTTTCATTATATTATAATCCTGAAGAACATAATCAATATTTGGTCAATAGTATTCAATATTTTCTGCCGCTATACGGATAATTCAAGACGAGAATTGGAAAAAGTTTGTATTTTTGTTATTGAATGAAGGCTTAAATTCGTATTGACTTCATTAGTCATCGTAGTGACATCAGTAGATATGATAAGTTCTGTGGTTGTAGAAGAGATCTTTCACCTATAATCTAGTAACCTGATTGTTGCGAAATACAATAAAGTACAATTTAATGAAAAAGTCTTCCACGAGGTTTAACGTCAGAATATTAATTAGATCAGAAGTTTTGATCCATTAAAAAAAAAAAGGTGAATTTTTTTTAGCGTTGTAATTCAAAAACAATTGATCGGGACCAGACATTTTTTTCAAATACGCGGGAAAACTTGTACTTGAATTGCATGCAAACGATGAACGAAGTTATTTATTTGTTAAAAAGTTATGAACGTTCAAAATAAACAATTGCGATTTTTACCAAAAGGGGCATGTTTTATTTGAAAAAATCTAATTGCAATCGATTCCTTGAACAATTTCGCATAAGAATCCGTCTTAAAAACCTTTTTATTTCGATTAGGGATTGTACAGTGAGCATACAAACAAAGCGGGGAGTATATGTAGACGTATACATACGGTGCTTGCGACGCGACTTGTTATTTCCATGGTAACGGCTTGTCGTAACGTGTTACTCTCGAGCGCGCTGTGCCGCGCTTTGTTTGTACGCTGACTGCACATTCTCTAATCAAAATTAACAATTTTGTAATATGGATTCTTATGCAAAATTGTTCAAGGAATCGATTGCATCTAGAATTTTTCAAATAAAACGTGCCCCTCTTGGTAAAAATCGCAATTGTTTACTTTAAATGTTCATAACTTTTTAACAAATCAATAACTTCGTTCATCGTTTTCATACAAATAAAGTACAAGTTTTTCTGCGTATTTCTAAAAAAAATACGTCTCGATCCGATTAATAATTCTCGAGTTACAGCGCTTATAAAAAGAATTCGCCTTTTTTTTAATGGATCAAAACTTTTGATCTAATTAATATTTTGGCGTTAAACCTCGTGGAAGACTTTTTCTTTGCATACACTATCGATGTACCAATTATAAAAATTCTGTACTTCTTCTGTACTTCAAGTTTAAACCATTTCTAGTAGGAATCCATAATATTACTCATGGAGTTTTCAATGAAGTTATATTTTTATCATGTTCTTTCTGGTAATGAAAACTAAAACATAAGAAAAAGTTATTCCGCGTGTATTTGGAAATACGTGCGAAATATGTACCCGACTCTTCGAACTGACCGATTTGTGTCCGCAAAACTAATGGGTGTCCCATAATCCACGCAGATTTGCATTGTATAGAAAATACATTTTTTTCAATTTTTTTTCGCAACATAGAGCACATGGATATCGCTGAATTTTTTTGATGCAGCGTTGAATTTCCTGTTCCAATGCATGAGTGTTGACCTCTGACCTCAAGTAACCCCATAGGAAGAAATCCAAGGGTGTTTAATCACATGACCTAGGGGGCTAATTCTGATCACTGAAGCGAAAGAGCACACGATCCAGCAAAATTTATGCAAAATGGTCATGGGGAATTTCGACAAAAAAGTGTGTATATGCCAGCAAAGCCATGAAGGTCAACTGCCCGATGTGCTATTCCATACATAAACATAACTCTATCCAATTTGTTTTATGTTAAGAAGAATATTGGAAAAATGTGTTGTATATTCAATTTAGAATTTGCGTGAATTATGGGGCACTTGATGGGACATTCCGCTGTGCTAACATGGCCTCTTTTTGTAGCTCATTTACCTTTCCTTCCCTGACCGAAATTTTCGGAACATTAACAGAATAGCTTATCTTAAAGTCGCCCATATTTTTCTTCGATTTGACTTCAACATTTATGTTACTAATTTTCTCATTGCAGATCGATGTATTGGAACGTCGAAAATCTATTGAAAAATAAGCATCATTCGTATTTAATTTAACACAAAAATCGTCTCTCCGCAGTAAGAACCATCATATGCTTTACTTTTCTCCAATTTTAAATTGGTTTATTATCTTGAATAAGATTTTCTCCGAAATTTTAAACCAAATGTTGTATAGAAACGTAATTTATTGTTTCCCAAGGCTTTTCTCAAAATTTCAACTCGATATCTCATTCGATGCGGACGTGAGTTGTTGCGAAAAAATCGATAATTTGGGTCACGTGCCTCAATTCATGGTAGGGACTTGACCGGGAATTTCATTGGCCGGGAAAAGACCGGGAAATGACCAGGAATTCAATTGAAACCCCGGGAATTTACTTTACTCAACCTAGACAATTAAAAATTCTATCAAAAAAATACGAAAAATGACAGCTTTCTTTTTATGAAACAAAAAGAGATCTTATCATTTAATTTAAAGAATGTAATGTTCCTTTAATCTGATTCTCAAAACATTTTAATATATCTATACGTCATGAGAGGAAGAATTTTTTTCTTTCTATTATAAGAAAAACGTTTTGCGAATGTGTTGCTCTTCGGAATTTTTTAACTGACTCAAATTTGATAATCGAATTGATGATAGGGAATGTCAGTGAAGAAGTAGAATTTTACTTGAAACAGGGAATTTTTTACATTGAACGTGAACTTTTTAAACTAATTATAACTCGGATTTAGAAGAGAGAAGTCTTGAAAAATCCTTCCTAAAAATTCAAAATTCGTCAATTTTTTAAAGTCTCCTCCACCTAATTTCAAATAAAGAAAGTACTTCAAGCAGTCTTTCGAGTAGAAGTAGTATTCGGAAGAAAAAAATATTCCTGAAATATGATAGAAAGCTTTTTTACATTGTTCATTAAAAATTTATCCTTTTTTAGTAAAAAGTCAGCTATTTGTTTGAAATGCAAACTTTTCAAAAAATCATTTCATCTTTTTGTGGTGAGAATTCAAGTAAGTAGTTTAAATTTGATTTTGAAAATTAAACAATTTCTTTGAGAATTTAGATACTTCGTGGAAAATTTGCCTTTTTTTTTTGTTGAAAATGAATCACTATGGTCAAAAACTCATCTTTCTGCTTAAAACACATCTATTCCCGTTGAAGATTTATCATTATACCTAAAAATGCATCAGTTTGGCTAAAAACCAATTACTTCAACTGAAAGTTTTACTGTTTCATTTTTGTGAAAAATTGATCTTTTCTAGTTTGAAATTCGAAATTTCGGTGCACATTTGTCTTTTTGCTCTGAAAATTCAAGAATTTTGTTGAAACTTCACATATTTTTTTGAGAAATCGATTTTTTGTAAAAAATTATCTTTTTCTTCGGAAGTTAATATTCTTCTTCAAAAATTCTTCTTTACGTTTAACAATTCGAGTTATACAGTCAAACCTTCTTTCATTTTAGTCGAACATTCATCTAGTTGTAAACTCTTATGTTTGGTTTAAAATTAATTTTTTAAGCCAAAAGTGTTGTTATGTATTCCATTTTTGTTTAAAAATGTGTATTTTTATGGTTCAAATTTCAACCATTTTATTGAAAAGTTGTAATTTTTGGTTGAAAATTAATTTTTTGTGAAGCAGTGAACTATTCTAGTTAAATATTTCTCATTTCAGTTGAAAATTCGTTTTTCTGATTTAAGATTAAATCACTTCAGTTAAACATTCATAATTTAATTTGATTCTTCATCATTTTGTGTATAAATGTAATAATTTGTTTGACAGTAAGTTTTTTTTTGAAAGTTAGTTTTTTTTGTTATAAGTGATTCCTTTTAACTGAAGATTGAACCTATTCCAGTTGAAAATTCCAAATTTTTGGTTAAAGATCTGTTCGTTCAGTTGAACATCCACTTTTTCCAATTTAAAATTTGAGTAATCAAATTTTTGTTGACAATTTATCTATTTCAGTAAAAGTTGAATCATCTGTTTGAAAACTCAACTTCTTCAGTTAATTATTCTTTTTTTTCAGTATAAAATACTTATGTTCGGTTTAAAATTGGTTTTTTGAACCAAAAATGTTACTGTTCCATTTTTGGTTGAAAATAATTATTTTTTGACTTTGAAATTCGAATATTTTGTTAAAACATTATGTTTTTCTTTAAAAAATGATTCTTTCTGTCTGGAAATTAATCTTCTTATTTTAATATTCATCTTCATTGTTGGAAATTGAAGTGATCCAGTTAAATATTAATCTTTTCAGTTGAAAATTCATCTTCTTGTTTTGACATTTAACTGTTCCGGTTGAAGATTCAGAATGTTATTTGTAAAATTCATCACATTGGTTGAAAAATGAACTATTTTGTTTGAAATCTGTTTTTTTTTTTGTTATTGTAAATTGATCGTTTCAATTGTGAGCTCAACTGTTCCAATTTTTGTAAAAAAATGTTGTTTTTTTTTTGTTGAGAATTAGAGTATCTGTTTCAAGATTAATCTATTTTGCAATGTGTGATCTATTGTGTTGAAGGTTGTTTAGATTTGAATAAAAATAAATGTTAGCGTCTTGCGACAAATATAAATATGTTACTTCTAGTTGACCGGGAAAATTGAAAAACTTGACCGTGAAAAATTGAAAATGACCGGGAATTTCAAATCGTCTGCCGAATCGACACCTTGTTCATGTATAACATAACATAGCCTTGACGTAGTTTTCAACTTTTAGTTGTGTTCCAGTTATCTTTAAGATTTACAGTGAGGTAACCGTTTCCTCCAAAATGAAGAGTGAGGCAACCCAAGTCGTCTTTCGAGGTGCATGACTTAAAGGAAATCGATTTTTTTATTAAATAGATCTTCGGTATAAGTGCACCGAGAAGCGTTACTACACCTCTTCCGCTAATAGAGAGCGATGTTCCGCGACGTAGACGCGTGTTAACATTTATACGGTACATGCCCTGGCGGAGGTGTTGGTTCACCTATATAACTGCTCTATAGTCTCTGCGTATGTCCTCCCTTCGAGAGGGTCCTGATTGTGTGGGCTGCTTGTGGCAAAGGGGGTGCAGGGGATCGGAAGAGATTTTATGAGGATGGGACGGGATGGGATGGGATTCGATGGGATGGGGATGAAAATCAGGGGGGTGCGCAACGCGGAGGAATAGTGCTAACGGGAGAAGAGGGGTTGGGGTACTGCTGCTTGCATTGAATCAATATGGCAGCGTAAACTTATCTCATTGACTTAACGGTTCTCAATCTCTCGAAGGGTCGCGCCACTGCAGCAGGAAGCGTCCTGGCACTCGGATGGGATAATGAAATACCCGAGACCCGGACGACCGAGCCCGGAATCCAGGAGCTCCGAGCTCTGGAGTCTCCTTGCAAACGGAGAGAGAAACCACCCTCCCTCTCGACCTCAACCCCCTAGTTTCAACCCTTTCTTTCTCGACGCCTCCCCCTCCTAGCCCTCTATGCACACAAACCTAACCTAGCCTACGCGCTTCCACGTCGTACACCGAAGAGACCGAAGAGGAATTAGCAGCTTCGTCCCGTGCGCTCGGCTGACTTTATGACGATGGCTGGCTCGGAAACGTAAAAGAGACAGAGAGGGAGTTAGGGGGTGATGAATCAGGAGAGATAGATAGATAGATAGATAGATAGGTAGAGAGGGAGGGAGAAAAAGAGCGAACCTCGGAAGCTTCGTCCTTCATTTTCCAAACAGGGGGGATAGATTTTCGAGTGATACGACGACGAATCCGGCGCCAAACCAACTTAGGATCTGGGTATCTTTGGCCTCGATTTTGTCCCCTCAATTGAACGAGTCGATATTGTCGACTTTTCCGGAAAGTTGGAAAACAGGAGATGAGATCAGTGGTTGGTTTGAAAATTAAGAGCTGGTTTGCCTTCTCGGCAAATTAACTCTTTGATTGTGAATCTCACACAGGGAAGAGCAATGTTCAAACTTGAATAAAAGTATCTCCCTCTACTTGCGATTTATCACTCAACCCCTCTCAGACAAATTTCTGGCATCATAAGAATTACTGGACAGTGGACATCCCGTAATTATCAAGAACACTGATTGGAAAATAAAGGTCTGGAAGATCTTAAACAATTTTTTCTATAGTATGCTCGCAGAACTTCGGTGAGTTTCTTCAGAGTTCGATGAGCTATATTCTGAACTCCTGAAGGAAGTTCAGGAGAGATAAAGTTTTCCGGGATTCAACTCCTGGGTGTTGAGAATTTCTCGTGAAGATTTTCGATTCGCTGTATCCGAACCGTAATATTGACGCAAAATTATAAGTACATAGGTAAGAAAACTTAGCGTTACGAACCCCTCAGCTCGGGCCTCGGATCTGAAATTCCTGGAATTCCGAAAAATTGAAACTGGAGGAATAGTTCCGAATGACTTTGTCATGATTGTTTCAGATGTAGTTGCAATGTTTCCGAGTAAACTATTTGGAACTAGTTGAAAATGCAATTATAAATAGTGATACAATCGAAATGCGTATTTGAAAATGTTGGGAAAAATTGGTAAGAGAGATAAATTCCATTATAAACTCAATCTATTTTTAGTTTAATTGAAGATTTTATAGACAGAAATTTGGTATCTTTAGACTTTGGCTGAAATTGTGAAGAAATATTGATGAAATTTGACTTTTACAAAATTAAATTTTGATCCACCTTTTTTACTTCAAGTACGTTATTAAAACCTTGTCATGCATTCCTTCAGCAAAGTTACAAACAGTTATGGATGCTGTAAATTCCATTTCGGTTGTTTCAACTTTGTTTGTATGGTGCTCATTTCACGAGCACTTTGCTTCCCGTAGAGGAAGCTGTGTAAGGGTAACAATTTAATATTTGAAATAATTTTTCTTTTATCCACGCAAACATGTGAACAATTGTTCAAGACATTGTAATAAATATTTTGTGAACGAGAAACTTTCAATTAAGCCGGTTAGGAAATGTTCGAAATTTTTGTTATTACAAAACTTCTTTTATGAGGAAGCAAGGAGAATGATAGAATCAGCTTTCTGGACATAGAATTAATTAAAGGTCAGTATCGTAGTATTGTTGCTGGTTGGTATAGAAAGAGTACATATTCAGATAGATTTTTAAAATTCCTCTGGGCTCATCCTATTCAAAACTAAATTGTAGTAATGAAGAACTAGTTTATGGAGCTCTGGGGTTTGTCCTATGTTTCATTTCAGAGGAAATTCGAGTATTAGGAATATCCTTCTTTTGGTTCATTATCAAAATACTTTGATCGATAAATCATATGAAAAGTAGAGCAGTCGCGGGACCGCCGACAGAAGCTTTGCTCTATTGCGTTGAAAGAAAATCATAAATATGATTGTTATTTCATTCATCGAATGGAAGAAAACAGCTATCCTCTCACTTTATGTATACATGCACGCCAGTTAAAGAAATATTGTAGCAGGAAGTATAAAGTTGATCGCAATCGGAGATTCGAATTCAAAGGAGTTAAATTATTAAAGTTTGTCATTTTCAAATGTTATATGCAGATATGAACTTCAAGACGACTCTCTATCAGAACTAATCATTTTAAATGCATTTACTCGCACGCAACGTGTGAGTCCGTGTCGCAGAGTCTACTGTACATACACTACACCGGCCTTCAGAACGGGAGCGAGAGAGGGGGGAGGGGGGGGGCAAAATACCCCTTAATACCAGGGTGGAAGGATGTAAAAGTACTGTTCGTTTGGAACGTTACTATACGAGTGCGTTTGTCAGGAATGCAATGTATTGTGTTGATCCTGAGGAAACAAATAGCATAATTTGAAAACTGAATCTGAAGAATTAAACTAGAGCTATGAGAGTATGATTGGTCACATTTAGAAGTGAAGCTCCACGAACACATTATTCTTCTCTTTGAAATAATCCTTATTGATTGATCTTCTTCGACTTTTCCTATGTTTGTTAAGATTCGCAATATTCGTAAGGGTGTTAAGTGAACAATAAAACGTTATTTGATATTTCTAATTTTATTAAATTGTGTTCGGGAAATAATAAAAAATTGCAGAAGACGAATGATAAAATAAGAGAAGGAAGGGATTTTTGCGATCGTTTTCTCGTTCATCTTTCTCCTACTGTATTTTTATGTTGTTTTTTACAATTCCAATTGAAGCGTTTGAGGGTTTTTATCCGAATTTGTTCGTTGGATCCTTGGTTGAACGTTGAATAGAAATTCGATTTTTATTCCTTTAATTTCAAATTTTTTACGTTGCTATAATTATTTTAATATTGTAATAATCAATAATGTGAGAGGAAATTCGATGCGGCTTATCATTTATTATTTATTAATTATACACTTCGGGTAATTTGTTTTAGGCCAGTCATTTTAGTGAAAAAACCGGGATTGATGCAAAACTTACGAAACTTTGAGAAAAGTTAATCTGTGGTGCTTTTAAAGACTTTAAAAATTTGCCCCCTCGTACAAGGTCGGGAACATTGTTTGAATCGCGATAAATCGAATATTACTGGTGTAATAACTAGAGAAAAAAACTGCCGCAAAATGGTGAAAAACATAGATAACATAATTTTCGAACATTCCCCAACTATGCGGCCAGATTCGCCATCGGGAACTTTGTTAAATGTTGGAATCGAACATTGTAAAATGAAGAAATTTCCCAACATTTTCTGTGGTGGCAAATGTTGTATGCTATACTAGGACATAGATTCCGCACACTTGCCACTAGACGTGAAATGTTTTTTTTTTTCATAAACAAATTTTTTTCGAAATCATAGTTTTTTGTAAATTGCAGAGAATTATTGGTTCCATGAAGAGGGGAAGGGGGCAAATTATAGGACTTTTTAAATTATTATTTCGAAGAAGTTTTTACGTTTGCGCCTCTTTTGAATTTTTCTGTTCAACCAATAAACAAAAATGTGAACAAACAATTATTTAACAAAATTCCTGATGGCGAATTTCGCGGCCGTTTCTTTTTATTTATTACATCAGTAATAATCGATTTATCGCAATTTAAACAATGTTCCCGACCTTGTACGAGGGGGCAAATTTTTATAGCTCGTATGAGCAGCATGAATGAACTTTTCGCGAAGTTTCGTTAGTTTTGTAATTATTTCCATATTTTTTGAATCTAAAATGACTGGCCTATTTATCCTCTCTCCCTGGTACGGGTTTGAGAGTCTCGGCATAACCTTCTCTCTATTCCTTTGCATACCTCACCACTAACTCAGGGGTGAGGAGGACCTACAGTTTGAGGTGGGTACCGAACCACCAAGAGAAACAGCTACTTATTACTTGGAGAACCTAAAGAACTCTGGAGGTACCGGCGCCACAGTGGTTCAAAATCGAAAAGGTGTGTTCATAATCGCCTACAGGTCGTATTTCTTAACCGATTTGAATGTTTTTTTTTAAAATGATCAGCAATCAATTCCTAAGAGAATTGTGGTTTGCGATTTTTGAATTTGTTCCTCAGATCAAC
>WSXT02003711.1:3948-14994 GCA_011762715.2 Neuroterus valhalla
GATTCCTCCTGAATTTAGTGGAATTCTTTCAAATTCAGTAGGAATCACTCAAATTTATTAAAGTTCTCTTGAATTAGGTATAAATCTTTCGAATTGAGTCAAAATCTCATGAGTTTAGTTTAATTTGGTTATCCGAAAGAATTCCCCTGACTTTAGTAGAATTCGCGAGAGAATTCACTTGAATCCAATAGACTTCTTTTGAATTCATGAGAATTATTTCGAATATAGTAGGATTCTCCTGGTTCAAAGTAGAATTCTCTTAACTGGAGAAGAAATATTTCCAATCCAGTGGAATTCGCTCGAATTTAGTAGATTCCTCTTGAGAGTAGTAGAATTTTCTTCGATTCGGTAGAATTCTTCTGAATTTAGTGAACCTGACTCAAATAAATATAATTCCCTTGAATCTAGCAGAATTCTCTTGAATTCAATATAATTCTCATGAATTCCGCTTCATTTATTAGAATTGTTCTGAATTGATACAAATTATTTCGAATTTAGCTGATTTATTTTAAACCTAGTAGAATTCTTCCAACCTTGGTAGCATCCACTGAAATTCAGTAAAGTTTTCTTGCATTTAGAAGATATATTTTTAATTCAGCAGGATTCTCTCGACTTTAGTATAATTCACTTCAATTTAGTAAAATTCTCTTGAATTGTCTTAAATTGTAGGATTGTCTTAAACTCTCAAGAATTCTCTCTAATGTAGAGAGAATTCGCTTGAATTATGTCACTGGCCATGTCACGCTCGAATATCCAGTTCCCGTCCAATTACTGAAGTTAAGCAGCGTTGGACAACAATTAAAATATCAAATGCTGGCTGTTAGGTCATATTCGTCAAATGTAAGAAATCTAGTCGGCAAGGGAAAAATAATAGATCGCTAATTTTTTATGTGAACCTTACCGATCTTCATTTTCTTGAATGCCGAAATAACTTATCGGGTTATAACTGATTTTTTTTTAGGACAATTATCTTCTAAAATACAATTACAATAGCATTAGTTACTTGTGTATTATTTTTTGGAAAAAAGAAGTACATTAAAAAAAGTCTGCCCGCCGCGCGGGCACATTCTCATCGCGCGCGGCTCGCTTCGCTCGCAAGTTTGAGCGAGGCTAGGGCGCGCGTCTTTCAGATCTCCCGCTTCGCGCTCGATAGTAATCTCACGCTGTTTAACCAACTGATGATAGATTTAATTATGTCAGCCTAATTTAAATCTCCTTATATCTACAGGCTACTATAAACAAAAATAATTTTATTCATTTATTTCGATCATTCTATAGACAACGGAAATTATAAATCTTACAAAAATTCTATTCACCAAAGTTTATAAACAAAGTTTATCTCAATTGATATGCACATTAAAAACTTTTTCTCCTTTCTCTACTTTGAAATTATGTATTCCCACATACCAACAATTTTCTGTACATTATTTGCAGAAATTAATTACTGATGAGGGCCCATAACAGAGGCCGAAACGTCTGATTCAATGAAAAATTGATTTCAATTATTACATGAACCTAAAGCCAATTTTACCATCATCGTAAATATATTATTATTCTTCAATATTATTTGAGCGATCAAAATGGGAATTTTTTTATTTTTTTAGAAAATTCAAAAAGTTTTATTCACGATCTTGTAGGGCTCCAAAGAAGAAACATTTTTTTCTCTCTGACTTTCTTTTTAATATTGCGTTGTTTGGCCCATAGTTTTTCTGGTTACGAATAATGTAAAATATGGTTAATGTCTAGAGCGGCCCTGATTAGAGAAAATGAACCTTCTTGGTATTTCGGGAAATAGATTTATCCTTTGTGGTTGGACTTATTTTTTTTATTTTTTTTAGTGGATGATTTGTTTTTCTGTTGCAATTTCATTTTTTAGTGGTCATCAGGAACTTCAATTATCTGTTGTTTATTTTTCTTTTCAATAAAACTTAATTATTTTGTTTATAACTTGGCTAGTTCTTGTTGTGTCAGCTATGTGGAAATTTCTAGCAGATTCCTGCAGGAGACTGGTACCCTCCTCAGTGTGCAACTTAACCAATAAAAATCTGTTTACAATAATAAAGTGTAAACGAGTTAGGCTCATCCCGTAAGGGATTGGGCTTGATGGTATAATGAAAACAGTTGTTCTAGTAAGTATCTGACCACTGCCTTAATTCAAATAGGGATAAAGAAGCAATTTTTATGGTTCCATGGACTCTTCGTTACTCCCGCTGAAACTACATCGACTTTCTTGTAGGAAATAATTTAACAAATATTTCCGTGGAAGAGTGTATCAAGTATATTCCACTTTTTGAAAAAACAAATCTCTGTAAACCGACACGAGATGGCGCTACTTTTATTATCAGAAATGATAACAAGAATAGTTTTAACCAGAACCAATTAAGTTGAATTTCTTAGCTATATCAACCAAAATTTCTGATTAAAATAACTAGAAAGTCTTTAACCAGAAGTGTATGGTCATATTAACCATAACTTTTTTTTAGGGTTAAGTGGTATAATTGAAGGTAGAAAGATCATCGAGAGTGTATGGGTATAGCCATAAATGCCTTAAAAAATTATAGTAAATATATTTGAAGCTCAAAAAATGTGTTTTATCGAATTAAGAGGACCTTTAGGAATGAAGTTGACTTATTACTTGCGATATATTCCATTAGAATCAATATTATAAGAAGTTTGAAGTTATAAATACGAGAATGCATGAGTTATCGGCAAGTCAGAAACCTAGCAAACCTGGCAAAACAATTTGTATTCGATGCTGCGGTGTCAACACCCGTAACAAATTGCATTTTTGTTAACAACGGAAAACACAACAGCTTATTATATCGGAAATTGACACAGACTGGCACATTTACCTTAAGACCTGATGAAAAACTGAGCGATGTCTTCACACGGATCAATTAGTATCCAAAATTGTTCGTTTCAGGCCTTACTTTTTTTCTTATATACAATTGCTCTCCAAACATCCCTATCCTGGCATACATCTCTTGCTTCTTCCATATCCATACATCTCTTCATACAAGCTCTTGTGTTTCCACTGCTCTTTATATTCCTCTTCTTGAGGTTCTCATCCACACATTCTATCCATTCCTTCTTTGGTCTGCCTCTGGGTACGCTACCATTCACCCTTTCTAGATACACTTGCTTTGTTAATCGTTCTTCATCTATTCCCTCAAAGTGACCGAACCATCGCAGCAAATTTCTTTTACTCTTGTCAAACAGCGTTTCTTCTACACCATATTCTCTGAGAACCTACTCATTACGCAGAAATTGCATGCCGATCGCATTGAGTTTCCTCTTGTCCTTTTCTTGATACGTCCAGATCCGCTACCGTACTGGACATTTGGTGCTAGCACATAATTATATATAGCAATTTAACTTTATTTATTACATTCTTACTTTCCGTAAAAACCCATGCTCTTCATGCTGGTATGCAGTCTGCTCAACATCCTCTGCAAATCCTCGGCTGATTCTGCCGTAACGATCTTGTCATCCGCAAAAGCAAGACCACGAACTTTCACTGTCCCAAGATCAACCCCTTCCTCGCCAAAGAGAGCCATTCTCAGACATTTGTCTACGTATATATTAAACATCCAAGAGGGCTCAACGCATCCTTGCCTAACCCCAGCCTGATATCAGATCAATCGCTCAGTTGTCCATTAATTCTCACACTTACTTTGCTACCATTATTTATTACTGTGGTCCGTCTCAAGTTAAATATCTGATCCGCACATAATCTCCCTGGCATAAATCCACATTGAACTTCCCAGATCCTTTCCTTTGTTGTTCCCATGACTTTGTTGATAAACATTTTGGTAAATATTTTTCCCACAGTACTTAGGAGGCTAATCGCTCAATAGTTATAACAGTCACCTAGACCACCCTTTCCCTTGTAGATTGGGCCAATAATCGCTTTTCTCCAATCACTCGGAACTTCGCTATTCACAGCACAAATATTGATAAATTCGTGTCAGTGTCACTGTTGTTATACTCCATGGGTTCACCTTCATTACAGCTTCTTGAAAAAAATCCCGTATACAGCCTTTCACTTTGTCCGTCAGCATTCTTAATTCCGACTACCTCAGTGCTAGTATTTCCTTTTCTATTCTTCCTAACCCATTTCCAGAATAGTTTCTTATTTCCTTCAAAATGATTTTGCATTTTATCCTTGCTTCCTTTTACTAATATATTTGCTTCCCTCTTTTTATCCCTATAATCAATAATCCCTATAATAAAAATAATAATAATAATGATAATAATAATAATAGTAATCAAAATCTGCCCGCTGTGCGGGCACATTCTCGTCGCGCGCTTCGCGCGCGGCTCGCTTCCCTCGCAAGTTTGAGCGCGCCTAGGGCGCGCGTCTTTCGGATCTCGCGCTCTTTCGCTCCGCGCTCGGTTAAAAATTTACCTCGCGCTACGCGCTCGGCTTTTGTACCTCCCTACAGTTGTATATAGAGCTTGTGAAACACAAAATCAGAATGTCAACTACTTTAATTTGATGAGTGTGAATTCTCTTTTGGTAAAGCTTCTCCGGCTTTAACGAATACATTCTCATCGCGTGTCTTGTACTGCGCACTTGCTCAAAGTTTGTCCAAAACGGTAAAGAAGTTTTGTTCCCTAATTTTTTTCACATATTGTGTAGTTTTTCTAGAATTCCATTTTTTTAATTTTTAATTTTATTTTTGCCGATTGAAACAAAAACTACGGGTCCAATGGGAAAAATTATAACAAATTTACTGATATATTTCGGGTAAACAATTTTGCTTTATCAATCTTCTGTGTTAGCATTAGTCATTTTTTCAAAAATTTTATGAATTCATTTTTAGAAGCAGTTGATAACACATATAAAGATATTTTCCTGGTACAGAACTTGTATCTATCTGATTTTTCCTAATCCTGTGTCAATTGTCTAAAGTTCATTTTTTTTTTCATTTTCCATATGCTTTCTTATAAATCTTTCTTTTTTTTGATTATTTTTTGTGCGACTTAAATTTAAATTTTCGAATTTTTGAGGAAACTCGAAAAGTTGTAGAGATCATCCTGGAAGGTTCTCCAAAAGAAACTTTTTTTTTAATCTTTTTTTCATATCTTGCGTTGCTTGGCTGAAAATTCTCATTTTCGTTTATATTTTTCAATTTTGAAAATTCCACAACTCTGAAAATTTTGTTTTCATCAAGAAAAATCATAAGGATAAATTGTTTCACTTTTTATCTACTATAAGAAACCGCATTTGAAATTTTTGAATCTTGGAAAAAAAAGTCCAAAAATTTTTTCAAAATGCTCCCCCTCTTTCATTTCTGATTCAAAACAGCTGGTCAACGAACTCGACTTGTATTTTTGATCCCTCAAAATGGGAGCCAAAGCACGATCGAATATCATAATGTTTTCGGAAGTTATCGAGTTCACAGATTATTTTCAATTATTTTTTGTGCAATCAAAATTGGAATTTTCGATTTTTTGAGAAAATTCAAAAAGTTGTGAAGTTTATCTTGTAGTGCTTCCAAAAAGAAACATTTTTCCATCTATACTTTTTTTTCATATCTTCCATTGTTTAGCTAAAAATTCTCATTTTTGTCCATATTTTCAAATTTTGAAAATTCCATAACTCTGACAATTTTGATCTAATCAAAAAGCATCATGGGAATAAATTGTTCCGCTTATCACTCACTACAGGAAGCTGTACTTACAATTATCGAGTCTCCAAAAAAATGGTCTCCAAAATTTTCAAAATACTCCCCCTCTTTTATTTTTGATCCAAACTGGCTGGCTAACGAACTTGACCTTCAGTTTCTGACACTAAAAGAGTGTACCAAAGGATAATCAAATCGATTAGTGTTTTCGAAAGTTATCGTGCTCACAGACAGACAGACAGAAAAATTCGTAAAAACCTGTTTTTCGCGTTCAGGGGGTCTCAAAACGTGGACATTTGACAAAAACGTGGGGGGTCAAATTTTACATAAATCTAATACCTTCTCTGATGAGAATGAAATAATATAATAATAATAATTCTGTGCTTGTACCAACCATGCTGTATGGTCAACGCTATCGGTATGTTATTTCTGCGTAATGTGCGGTAAAACACTGATGGACAAAGTTAGTAATGAGCAGTGTTTGACACGTTACCGTTACTGAAAAAAAGTAACGCGTTACCTTGACGTTACTTCTTTCAATTAAATTTTTAATTCATTATTTGAATGTCCCAAAAGACTTAGAATTTGGTACATTTGATTCAAAACTGTAAACCCTCATATAACTGAAAATTATATCAACTGTTAGATAAAATATTTTAAAAATACAGGATACGTGATATAATCATTGGTTCATTTCCATTTTCCATTTTCTTCGTTTTTAGCACTACCCTAGGCTCATTTAAGATCAAATTACCATTCATAATTTTTTTCTCCAGTTTTTTCTGTGCCTCTATTGAAACTTCTAATTTTATCAAATTACTCGGATGCTTCGTCTATAATATAAAAATAGTAAGTTTGTTTAATTCACAGTACGAAAAAACTGGTCATAAGAATAAATTCACATGATTTAAAAAAGTGCATTTCAAAAACATTGATACACCAAAATCAACAAATCAATAAAATTATAAAACTCAAATAGGAAACTTTCAAAGCACATCCGAATTTTAATTCTTTGCTGAAACTTTGTTTCGTAAAAAGATTCAAATTACAGGGCGAATATTTATGTTAAAACAATTATATGAGGTTAGGGTGTGTAAACTTCTCAATTTCAATGATTCAATTATTAATAGTCAATTCAAAAATGTAAAACTTTTATTTGAAAGATTTCGTTTTGCGCTTCAGAATTATCAAACTTACTATATACAATGTGTTTCAAAATCATCTGACGCATTTTCATGGAGAAAACATATTTTTTGGTACGCCGGTAGTAGGACCATATATACATAGATATGAGTACATAGTATTGCATTTCTAATGCGTTACCGTTACCGTTCTTTACAAAAAAATAACGCGTTACCGTTACCGTTACTAAATAAAAGTAAGTGTTCTGGTAACGCGTTACTGTCAAACACTGGTAATGAGTGGGTTCTTCAGTGGAAGAAACACTGAGCCATCCAAACCACTATCTGTCGAACAATGCCCATGTGAGCCAATCTGTGCCCATGTGAGCCAATCTGAAAAAGTTTGATTTATTTTTTGAAAAAGTGTATGTGGCGCCGACTGGCTCCTGATTTAACCGTGAATTAACAACATTTAAGGTAGAGGAGGACAACGAATCGACGCGACGATGCGATGGCTCTTCTTTCCCGCGTCCTTAGATTTGAGTTTAATGTTTAAACTTAAACTATACTACTAACTAATAGCAGCCTAGAGTGTGTCTACAATGTGAAGAGAGCTCGCAGACGTTTACCTAATTGCCGGGCAGAAAAAAGCGCGCACCGCCCTAACCACAGGCTATGGGCCCGCGGCGCGGTCCTTAACTTTACCTCTAAGGTATGTACCTACTGCCCAACCTATCCTATACCAAGAAAACGCAGTTATTTAGTGCCACAGACCTTTTGCGCTTGTGTGTTTACGCCTCGGCGATTCGCCACCTTGAGAAATGAGAACCTGGGGCTTGGAAGTGTGATCGATCGAAACCAAGCTCTGGAATAACATACGTCTATTCTATACGCGGCACGTCGAGCTCGAGTCGCGTCTCCTGACCTGGGATGATTAACATTTTAGATGGAACACAGGACCAGAACCAAGACCAGGTAGGAATGATTTGATTCAATCTGAAAGGGGATCATGTCAAATTTGAACGAATTTTGTCTTGAGGAAGAACAAGAGGATCGGATAGTCGTTGATCTTGACGATAAGAGCGGAAATGTCCATCAGTCGATTTAAAACGCTGGGAAACTTTCTTTAGACAAATCAGCTTGATAGAAGGAATTTTATTTTTAGGGAACTTTCGGTGAGAAAAGCAAATAGTTCAATTCAACAATGTTTCCCTTGTTAAATAAAGTTATTATGTTTAATTCTGTATAATTAAATTTGTCGTTTTGAATGGATGCTTAAAGTTCTTCCATACGGAAGGAATTTTTTAACATTTGAGGAACTTTGCTTTGGTTCAAGCTTAGATGAACAATATTTGGAAACATAAAAAAAAAAAAAAAATTCATCATGTTTCTATAATGGATTTTTTACAACTAATGTTTAGGTCTGATGAGGGTATTATTCTAATTCCGAATCGTTACTGAAGAAACTCATTTTGGAACAAAAATGAAATGCTGAACTTGTCTGGAAGTTGTCGTGGACTCTTGTCATTATTTATGCGAAAAAGTGTATGTGTCAAGTGACACGCAGAAGGAACGAATTTCCTTCCGTTGCTTAACAAATATTGAATATAAACGTTCCTCAAATAATTATATAAAAGCAATGCGTGTCTTTGAAACACGCGGTAGGTATTGGTTTTATGTGAAAATTGAATTTCGCTGAATTTATGAAATCTCCACGTTTTGAGATCTCCTGATTCCGAAAAAGTAGTTCTTACGTTGGTGTCTGTCTGTCTGTCTGTTGTGTCGTCGTCGTCTGTATACACGATAACTTTCGAAAGAATGATCATATTAGATTGTGCTTTGACACACTTTTTCAAACCCAGAAAAGAGAGGACGAGTTCGTTAACCAGCTATTTTGGATGAAAAATCGAAGGGGGGGAGCATTGTGAACATTTTTTTGGACTTCTTTTTCCAAGACTTAAAAATTGTAAGTACTGTTTCTTGTAGCAGGTGAAAAATGAAACAATTTATCCTTATGACTTTTTTTTATAAAAACAAAATTGTCAGAGTTATGGTATTTTCAAAATTCAAAAATATAAAAGAAAATGAGAATTTTTAGCCAAATAACGCAAGACTGAATAGAAAGTTAGAGAGAAAAAATGTTTTTTCTTGGGAGCCCTACAAGATGGTGGATACAACTTTTTAGATTTTCTCAAATAATCAAAAATTCCCATTTTGATCGCACAAAAAATAAGATAAAATAATGCATGACCTCGATAACTTTCAAAAGAATCATCATATTCGATCGTGCTTTGGCACCTATTTTGAGGTACCGAAAAGACAAGTCGAGTTCGTTAACCATCTATTTTGGAACAAAAATGGAGAAAGGGGGAGCATTTAAAAAATTTTTTTGGCCTTTTTTTCCAAGATTCAAAAATTGTAAGTAAGGTTTCTTATAGTAGGTAAAAAGTAAAACAATTTATCCCTATGATTTTTTTGGATAAAAAGCAAATTATTAGAGTTGTGGCATCTTCAAAATTCGAAAATATAAACGAAAATGACAACTTTCAACCATACAACGCAAGATATAAAGAAAAAAAATGTCCCTTTTTGGGAGCGGTCCAGGATGATCTCTACAACTTCTCGAGTCGCACAAAGAATAATGAAGATAGAAAGATTTATTTTTTGGTCAAACTATTTAACGTACGGGAAAATATAAATGAACTAAACTTGTGCACCAAAAAAAAGATCTACCATTTCGGTCAAATTAACTTTTTATATAGAACACGTAGTTTTTGCTTCGTTTATAAAAAACAATAAAATGAATTCAGTTCAATCAGGAAAAATAACAATAATAATGGAATAATAAATTTTTTTTTTAATGACTAAAGCTAACACAGAAGATTGATAGAGAAAAGTTATTCACCCGGAAAATATCTGTAGATTTGTTATATATTTTCCCGTTGGACGCGTAGTGTTCCTTTCAATCGTGAAAAATAAAATTAAAAATTAAAAAATGTAATTTCTAGAAAAACTACACAGCATATGAAAAAAATTAGGCTACAAAACTTCTCTACCGCTTTGGACAAACTTTGATCGAGTGCGCAGCACGAGACACGCGATGCGGAGATGGGCGGGATTACGCATTCATGATTACTGAATACAGATAACATGTGATCAAGAAGTATGTGAATACTTGAATACATGTATTCAAGTAATCTGTAAAATAATCCGCTGCATGAATACATGTATTCAAGTTTTTCCGAAATTTTCCGAAATTCAAACTTTGTTGTAAAGCTAATAACAATAAGGAATCACATAGGTATGTGAAAATTAGTTGAAAATTTTGCGAAATGCAAGAAGTCGCATTCTCGTAAAATCTATGGGTCGTGAACGATGCTCGTAAAAATTTCAACCGGTATCATATATCCCTCTCCAGATTTCTAGACCCCAAACCTAGCGCTGCTCAATAACGCTTTTCAGCGTCACGGTCTTCAATAACGCTTTTCAGCGTTACGGGGCAAGACGCTTTTTGTGGAAGGGCCTCTACCCACGTATTCTCTACCCTCGTATAAGGGACTTCGTTTCAAAAAGTAATTGCAATTTCAATTATTAGACGAGTAATTCCTAAAAAATTGCATTCTAATACAAATTTTTTCCGATTTGGTGCCGTCCGATTTAATTTTGCCTCTTCTCGAATGTACTCTCCATCATCCGATTTTATTCCGCCCATAAATGCATTCATACTACAGTTCAAAGAAATTTTGAACGGCAACTTGCTATGTATACATGGAATAATGAAAATGATAATGAAATACAAACTGAAATTAAAATTTAACGGCATGGAACAAAAAGTTTTCTGTGTCCAAGAAAGAGGAAAAAGTTGGAATGGAATTTTTATCCTTCTCTCCCTAAAAATACCAAATTTCAACGTCATTTTTGGGATACGTTTAATAAGGAGTTTCTGCACGCTTCCAAGTCCCTATATTTCAAGTTGGAAAATTGGATTTTCAATAAAATAGAGAAGTTTCAACTGAAAAGTAGCTGTGAATTCTATCCTGGTCGTTTCAACTTTGTTTGTATTTATAATTATATGGTGCTCATTTCATGAGCACTTTGGTTCCTATTAGAAAATGTATTTGCTTCCTCCTTTAGGAAGCTTTGTGATCGTAACAATTTAATATTTGGAATCATTTTTCTTTTCATTTAATATTATCCCCAATCATTTATTCGCAAAGTTATTCTCAAACTATGAAAATCGATTTTTGAAATAATATAAATTTGCAAGACCACCACCCCCCCCCCCCCCCCCCCTC
>WSXT02003722.1:0-14993 GCA_011762715.2 Neuroterus valhalla
AAACCGGTAAAAAAATAAAAAAATAATAACTTAAATCCATGATAACCAAGTGAGGGCCAAACATATTTTTATTTTGGTATTTTGCTGTGAAGGAACCTGATTTTTTTTTTCAGCTTTTTGATTAGTGAGGGAAAAAATCTTGGTTTTTTTATAATTAAAATACCAGTTTCTTTAGGGGAAGGAAAAATTTTCTTTCTAAATTTTCTAACGTGAAAGAAAGAATCGTTCTAAGGGTATTTTTATATCACTGGTATACATTTCAACTTTTCCAGCGTCATTTTTAATCATTTTAAGCGGAAAGTATGTGAGGTGTAAGAAAAAAAGGAAATAAAACCCCCTATAAAGGGTTGGTTCTCCACTCTAAGGGTATTATTTTGATTAAAATTATAAGAAAATTATTTCCAGTGATGCCTATGATCATTTCATTGAAATACTGATTTCCGAGCCTTTTTTCATTGCTCAATTCCTATTTTATTTTCACACAGGGTGGCGACTTGACCAGGAAACCGGGAGAAAATCGGGGAATGACCGGGAATTAAATTTTGAAACCGGGAAACCACTTGATTTAATCTCGGAAATCTAAAATTTCACCGTGAAAATATGAGAAGTGACCACTTTCTTTTTATAATTTGAATAGAGATCTTATCATTTCATTTGAAGAATGTAAAGTTCCTTTAGTCTGATTCTGACAATTTTTGGATATATCTGTACTTTTAGTTGCTCAGTAAAATTTGTTTTAGCTGACTCAGGTTTGATAATCGGTATGATGATAGCCCAAACTTACAGAAAGAATTATAATCTTCATTTTTTCAACAAAATGTATTTATCACATTTCATTTGTTTTCTCCCCATTCATCTGACTTGGGACAGGGAAGTTCAAAAAATAATTATAGTTTTCATTCTAGGGCAGTGAGTTTCAGTAAAGACATAAAATTTCACATTGAGCATAGTAATAATAAATAATAATTTTATTCGAATAATCTTTATTCGAACTGAGGAGAAAGGACATTGAGAAAATCGCTCTTTTAATTTGAAATTCGTAAAAATTTGATAGTCCCCTCGCCTTAATTCGAAATGAAGAAAATACTTCAAGCAGTTTTTAGAGTAGAAGTATTTTGAATAAGAAATATTTCTAAATTATAATAGAAAACTTGTTCACATTGTTAATTGCGAATTCATCTTTTTTAGTTGAGAAAATCAACTAATTGATTGAAAGTTAAACTCTTTTGTTGGAAATTAAACTTTTTTGTTGATGGTGCTTTATTTTAACTTCAAATCCACCTCTGATTGAAAAGGTAACTACTTTCTTTTGTTGAAAATTAGCCCCTTTTGTAGAAAACTAATCTTTATGGTTGAAAATCAATTTTTCTAACTGCGAAATGATCTTTTCTAGTTCAAAATTCAACTATTTCGATAAAAATTTGTCTTTATGGATTTAAAATTCAATTAGTTCGTTGATAATTTAAATGTTTTGTTGAAAAATTGATTTTCGGTTTAAAATGGTATTTTTCTTCGAAAGTTACTTTTCTCATTTGAACTGAAAATGTAATTATTTCGCTGAACATTCACATATTTTATTGAAAAAATGAATTTTTGGGTATGAAATTATCTTTTTCTTCGGAAGTTACTTTTCTTGTTCGAAAATTCTTTTTTATGGTCGACAATTCAAGTTGAACATTTGAATATTTTTCATATCGGTTGAAAATTCATCTGGTTTTGAATACTCTTATGTTTGGTTCAAAATCAATTTTTAAGGCCAAAATGGTAATCTTCTATTTTTGGTTGAAAATTATTACCTCTATAGTTCAAAATTTAACCGTTTCGTTGAAAAACTATTTTTTAGTTAAAAATTAATTTTTGGTCAAAATTTCAACTATTGTAGCAGAGGGTTCATCATTTCAGATATAGAAACTGGCTTTCCGGTTTAAAATTCAACTACTTCGGTTAAACATTTACACTTGTATTTAAAGTTTAATCATTTTTCTCAAAAATCGATTTAATTGGAAGTAAGTTTTTCTTTGTTTAAATCTAATTTTTTTTTCGTTATAAGTTTTTCTTTTTGACTAAAAATTTAACATATTCAAATTGGAAATTTCATAGTTGTAGTTAAAAATTCATTTGTTTGGATGCATTCAAAATTTGAGTACTCAAATTTCGATTGACAATAATTAATTTTTTTCATTGAAAATAATTCTTATGTTTGAGAATTTAACTCTTTTCGTTTGTGATTCTTCGTTTTAGTTACAAACTCTTATGTTTGGTATGAAATTGGGTTTCCAAACTAAAAATGTTACTGTTCAATTTTCGGTTGGAAACAATTATTTTTTCAGTTCACAATTCAACTATTGTGTTGAAACATTGTATTTTTTGGTAGAAAATTGATCTTTCCATTTGAAAATAATTCTCCTTGTTTGAATATTCACCTTAATAGTTGAAAATTTAGGTGCTCTAGTTAAATATTTATCATTTTAGTTGAAAATTTAGCTTCTTGGTTTACAATTCAAACTTTTCTAGTTGAAGATTCATAATGTTATTTGAAAATTCAACACTTTGGTTTGAAAATGAACTTTTTTGTTAGAAATCCATTCTGTTTGTCAGCGAATATTATTATTATTATTATTATTATTATTATACCATAAAGCCAAATCCGGGGTAAGCTAAATTCGTTTACGCTTCATCATTGTAAACGAATTTTTATAGGTTATTTTTACACTGAGTTGGGAACCAACCAACTGCAGGAATCTAATAAAAATTGTTAATAGCTACACAAATTAGAGCAAGTCGATTTTTGAGACTATCAGTTTTTACACAAAAATATTAGACGATTGGACTTCATAAAAATTTGAAAATTGAATGTGTAATGGGAAAGCATGAGTTCGCAAGGGAATTTCCATGTAAAACCGCGAAAATTTCGAATTTCTAACAAGAAAACAACTCATCACCTCAATAATATCCAAGGCAATTTAACAGGGCTGATATTATTATTATACCATGATATTTTCAATTGTAAGTTCAAGTGTTCCAACTTTTGTAAAAAAATGAGATTCTTTCATGGAAAATTTTAGTATTTTTTGCAAAATTAATTTATTTTGCAATTCTTGATCTGTTTTATTGAAGGTGGTTAAGAATAAACGTCACGAATTGAAATAAATGTTTGCGTTTTGCAACAAATATGCACATTCATTTTTTCTTAAGTTTCGACCTTTGAATTGTGTAGGAGTATTTTCCGGTTTTTAAGGTCCACCAGTGGATCAGACTCCACTTTGGACTTCAAATATCTATATTGTTAAAAAATTATTCTCGTCTACTATGCAGATTAGATAATTTACAAAACCAGAGAATTTTTCTCATCAGATGTAAAAAATGTGGTATATTTATTTTTATTTATTTATGATTAAATTTTGTTTTAATCTTGTTAAGGATCTTAATTCTCTGTTCTTGTATTCATTGTTTAATTTATGGAATAAGTGTTCTTCAATAAAGTTTTGGTGTTTTTTCGACAGTCTTGAAAAGGGACTACACCCAGTCCGAAACGTCGCCAGTTTTCTAATACGAAAAATCGTTTTATTTATTCTTGGACCTTACAAAGCAGAAACTAATTTTCTACAAAAATGCATATTTTACTTTTAGTTGACCGGGAGAAGTGAAAAATTCGACCGGGAAAAACCGGGAAAATGACCAGGAATTTTAAATCGTCTGCCAAATCGCGTCCCTGCTTACGTACTCGTACAATCTGTTCCTAAATCAGCAGAATTGAATGAATCAACCCCAATTTGCTTTTCTTATGAAAACCGGCCCTGCAGAATCATTTCATCAGGATCAGAAGGAATATTGTCGGTGGTGGTCGTCGGTTGCTGCACACGTAGTTTTGTGCCACACAGGCTCAAACGCTGCCTGCGCAGGCAGCTGTCACCTTACACCCATGGTGGAGACATGTGGGCAGGGGTGTGGGAGAGGAGGGCAGCCATTCTCAACTTATCTCTAGGATCTTTGTAAACATGTCGTGAAATCCGAGTATCCCCTCAGTGGCGTAGGTACATAACACTCTTTAAGGTATTCTACAGTCTACCTACAATCTAAGAATTCTACACTGAGAAGCTCGCTGAGAAGTTACGAGAGTAGACTAGTGTAGAGACCAGAGAATTCAGAATATTGTCGACTACAAGTTTTACCCTTTTTCCATCAAGAGTTACGGCTTGAACTCTGTAGGTAGAACTGGAAACGGGTATATGTTTCACGATCTGCCGGGGGGGTCGCGATCACTCCAGTTCTCCAGTCCTTTCGTTTCCCCGACCACCGGGATCCCATTGGTGACGTCACTAAGTGGAGAATATCTTTGTTCCACCCCAGGAAAAAGAAAAGACCAGTCACCAGAGGATGCAACCCCTGATGTCTTTTACACTTTTCTGTTTTTTTTAACTCTCTTTCTCGATTTTTCTTCGCCTTTAGATTTCAAGAGATGGTTTTTATGGTTTATGAACCAGGAGAGGACGTTTATGTGCATTCGCTGGAATTTGTGCCTTTAGAGAGGTTTATGCTGAAGAGTTTTTAAATTATGTTCTTGGTTTAAAGTTTTTGCCACAGAGAGTACATTGTAAGTGGGGTCTATAGGGAGTTTCGACGCCTTATGAGAAGAAGGCTGCTTATAAGCGGGTGAGTTGTAGATTGCAGAGTTCAAGTCTAAATTTACAGGGTGGCGGTTTATGACTCAGAAAAGCATACTTAGTGATTTCTCGGATTTCTAAAATATTCCCTGCTTATTTAAACTCCTAGTTTCAAAGTTTCTGACTGAATCAGGCCGTCTACTTCACTGGGAAGCTGGAAATTTTGTTCAACGGGAAAAACTGGTAAGTGACCGGGAACAAGAGATTGTTTTGTATGAAGGACAATCGTTTAGAACAGGGTTGTCCAACGCAAGGCTGACGCGCTTCTCCTTTCTTCCCCTTCTCCAAGCGCTTCTTCGAGAAATCTCTTCTCGTTTCCCGTTTCCACATCGCGCTAACTGTATGAACGCATTCAAGGTGGTAAGAGAGGGGATTGATGAGTGACAGTTATTTGCATCGTTGCTCACGCGTTGGACACCTCTGGTTTAGAAGAAGCTTGAAACGAAGAATTTTGGATACTCATGTAACTAATGGGGAGCTTATCTCAGTGGATGTGGTTGGGATCAAGAGTATGGATCTTCCCATGGGTTTCTCAGTTTGAGTATTTATGTGTATGATGGCTCTGTGAAGCTATTCATGTTGTGTAATTACTAGAGAGATCGATCGGCGACCCTTGCCGAAGCAGTGTTGTGGAGAGAGTGTGTCGTTTGAAGAAGGAGCACCAGGGTGGCAACTTGACCAGGGAAGACCAGAGAAAAACCAGAAAATGACCGGGAGTTCGATTAAAAACCGGGAATTTACTTTACTCAACCTGCACTATCAAAAATTCTACCAAAAAAAAGTAGAGCGGTCGCGGGACCGCCGACAGTAGCACACCGCAATGTGTGTTTTTGGTCAAACTATGCGAGGTACGGGAAAATATGAAAAAAACTAAAATTATGCACCAAAAAAAGATCCATGAATTTGGTGAAATTAACTTTTTGATAGGACAAGTAGTTTTTGCTTCATTTGTAGAAAAGCATATAAAAAATGAGAAAAAATGAACTTTTGGACAATTCACACAAGCTTAGGAAAAATCAAATAGACGCAATTTCTTTACCAGGAAAATATCTTTAAATGTGTTACCAACTTCTTTACAGGATATGTAGTTTTCATTTCAATCAGGAAAAATAAATATAAAAATGAAATAATAAAATTTTTGAAATAATGAATAAAGCTAACACAGAAGGTTGATGGAGAAAAGTTGTTCACCCGAAAAGTATCTGCAAATTTGATATAATTTTTCCCATTGGACACGTAGTTTTTGTTTCAATCGTAAAAAATAAAATTAAACATTTTAAAATTGAATTTCTAGAAAAACTACACAACATGTGAAAAAAATTAGGCAACAATACTTCTCCACCGTTTTGGACAAATTGTGATCGAGTGCGCAGCACGAGACACGCGATGAGAATGAATTCCTTGAAGCCGGAGAAGCTTCAACAAAAGAGAATTCACAGTCATCAAATTAAAGTAGTCGACATTTCGCTATCGAATTACAAAAGCTCTGTATACAACTGTAGGGAAGTAAAAAGAACGAGCGCGTAGCTCGAGGTAAATTTATAACTGAGCGCGTAGCGTGAGGTAAGATTACCATCGAGCGCGAAATCAGAAAGACGCGTGCCATAGGCGCGCTCAAACATGCGAGCGAAGCGTGCGATGAGAATGTGCGCGCGCAGCGGGCAGATTTTTTTTTCTAGAAAATTACTCTTCATGGTCAAAAATTCATCTTCTTGCTTAAAATACATCTATTCCCGTCGAAGATTCATCATTATACCTAAAAAGGCATCAGCTTGGTCGAAAATCAATTACTTCAACTGGGAATTAAACTGTTTCATTTTTGTGGCAAATTGATCTTTTCTAGTTCAGAAACTCTGATGTTGGGTTTAAAATTAATTTTTCAAGACAAGAATGTTACTATTCCATTTTTGTTTGGGGATTTTTATTTTTATGGTTCAAATTTCAACGCGTATGCGGAATGCAAGAATTCATCCACTTTTCATCATTGTAGTTTATTGCACTATTTTCCCTATAAAAAAAGACAAGACTGCCAAACCACTCGTACTTGTCCGGAGATCGATACTTTTTATCCAATAATTTTGTATTGATATTCAAGATTAATATTATAAATAGCAAAGTAAGTATGGTTTTAAAAAATTTACTGTTTTGTATGACATGAGATAATAAATATTGTTAATCCTCTGCTGAAAATGTCTGCGGAATGAAACATGTATTTGGGATTTTTAGTCTTTTCGATTGCAAAGATATTTTGAGCGATTGACCGTTAATGCGAAACGATGGGAAGTTATGAAGGTAAAGGGAAGAAGAAAGATAAGCGGCCAACGTGAGATGTAATCTGATTCATGCGTCGCGTTCTTTGGTCGCTGGTTGCTTCGCATGGCTGAGCTCGAACCTGGCTGGTGCAACTTGGATTATGTTTCACGTCCCTGCGGTTTCGTCTTGCCGCTCTAAACAGCTCCATGCGTTTTCTTATTCTTCGCAACTCTAAAATCTTTTTTAATTATTATAATTATATACTACCTTTGGGCCTTAATTGAGAAGTCTGTAGAGGCGGTTTCAACTCGCAGGTATTTTATATCAGGCGCTTCTACAAACCTCTCACTTCTGTGGTTCCGAAGACTTCGAGTATCATGAATGAAAAACTTTCTATTCCCACGGAGGGTTATTAGAAACCTATTTCTCAATCGTGATCCGATTAAAGGATTGAGATGAAGAGTTTCAAAAGATGATATTATGAACATAAATGCACGCCATCCGGACGTTAAGAGGATAGCCTTAAAAGTAAATCTGTAACATACCCTTTTGCAAAATTACAAAACGGCACGATTGGAAAAACAGTTAAATTATTCATGAAGATCAGAAATTGTATTTCTGAAGGCCATCAGGCAAAACAATCCTCATATAATTTCTTTAACTAGGTTTCAATCAACTCACTAAAGTAGTATCTGAAAAAGAAGATTTTGTTTGAATTGTATTATTTGGGCCAAGCCCTAATAACTTAGGGCTGACCCGGTGTAGCTGAAATTAGGGCAAATTATTACCCTATTTTCAATTTGTCAAAGAGCTGACAAGCCTTTGCCTCTGCTGCGGCAGCTGCTTTTTTCCGCTCATATTCACGGTGCTTCTTCACGCATTCCTGAAAATATTTCTGACTGCTTGTCATTTGACTTTCTTGAACGGAATCCATGACGAAATTGTGATGAACTATGTTGTTTTTTCGTGTCTTATATACACTGGGCGCGTCGTTTCACTTTTGAGAGAAGCGGAGGACAGCGCACTCTATCGGTTCGTTGACTAACTAAATATGCCCACATACTTTAATAGACATATAAACTTTGTAAGAGATATTATGCCTCGTGCTAGACAAATGGTTTTCTATTTTGCAGAAATACCATTACGTAGTGGTGTTAAGAAATTGTTGTTGTTGCTTAAACAATAATGTTGCCTAATTAAGGTGAACGTATTGGGAACCGCAGGACTGCAAGACGCCGCTTATGCGGCCGAAATGTGAACTAGCGCAAGAAGGCGCAGACTTGGATGCATCTAAATTTTTACATAAAAATGTTTGTGCGATTGTTGGATGAACTAATTGGAACGCAAAAAAAACCTCAAAGTAAATATGTTATAATTCATACATCAAATATTTACTATCTGGAAAATATTACCGAGAAGTTAGGTTAGAGGTTGTATGTCAGTTCTGATCGTATACTTTTCATTATCTTTACATATTCCGGATGAAATGGTTTGCTGTATACTTTATTCAGAGTAGGATTAATACGATGAAAGAAAGTATTGTTTATTAATTATTATTATTTATCTTTTTTTTGGAAAAAAAGTTTTTACTGTACATGATGCAAATTGCATCTGGAACACTTTTTTCAACATATATTAATTTTTAATATTTACATTCAACTCCGCAGAAAAAGCGTTAAATCAATTTAATGCATAAATTTTATCTTCAAAAATCGATTGCCTTGATTCGCGGAACTAGCGCAACCCAGATTTTAGATCCGAATTCTTCGCTTATAGCGTACGACATCGATTGTTTCCAAATATATGCGCCGCGGCGCTATTGTTCCATCGAGGCTAATCCAGACATCGCCATTGGTTTTTATTTTTGTTCATCATGCTTTGGCAATAGAATATTAATATTCAGATCTGATTCGGAATTTCATACAAATTCAAATCTAAAATATATTTTACGTTGCTAGGTCTATGAGATGACCTTTCGATTCATATTAAAAATTGTATGTATAACAATTTTGCAAACTGTTTTCATTGAAAGTGAAAATTATTTATCCCCCGGATAATCTTAGAATAATTTTTGTGTCAGGATTTATTTAATTCACAAGAAAGACACTATTTCTTAAGAAAATCTGTTTATTTAGAATAGCTCTTAACCTTCGAAAATCGTCATCAAATCGTAGGAAACTGTTTCACAGAAACATCAAATAGAGATAGCTTACAACTGAAAATCTGTGCCCATTACTCCATTTTACCCACAAATTCTCTAATTCATGCCTCCAAAATTCTTTCTAATTCGCAGCGGAACACAGAGAATTTTATCCTGATCATAAAATATCGAAATCTTGATAAGAAGAGAGTCAAATTCCTTCACTAAGATGGAAGTCACTCGTTTTCGGCGTTACTCGCTTGGAGAAAAACTTGCTGTTGTCCACTTTGATTGACTTGAATCAATTGTGGTTGTGCTTGAATGGGGGCGGCTTGGATTATTATTGGTTGATTACTGCCGCCCTGAACTTGCATCCTAATCATTTGTAATTGTTGCGGCGTCAGCTGAATCTGAAATTATAAAATAAAGTTTTGATTTGTTCTATCGGAATTTATTTCTTATTAATCACTAATGTGTCCCCTGAGGGTTTACATTTTCCTCTTCAAAAATCGACTTTTTATAATTTCCAACATATCAAAAACTTTAGAAGAAATAGAATTTGAAACTTTTTAAATTCTTTTAATGCAAAGGTTAGAAGAAAAAAAATCTCGATCTTGCAGTTCAAAGTTTTAGACCAGGCGATCCTAGAATTTGCATAATTTATATTCCAAAACGATGAACCATTTTGGAAGATTTCACAAGCATACACAATCTTATTTCAAATTATACTGATTTTAAAATTGTTTAGTTCAAACAAAGTTTGAATTTGTTCAATCTCCAACCCTTAATATTCTAATTGGTCAGATCTTGCATTATTCCCATTTGAAATTATATGATTCGCGATGTTATTTGTTTTCTGGTCAACGCTGGCTTGCATTGATAATATAAAACTATCAATGTTTTTTGATTTGTGAAAAAGTCTCTAGCTCCACTGGGATTCGAGCCTAGATCTCATGATTTCCGGTCTGATGCTAAAGACCTGAGCTCGAATCCCAGCGGAGCTAGAGAGAATGTGTTCACAAATCAAAAATTATATAAATTATTCAATATCATTAATGCATGCCAGCGTAGACCAAAAATAACTAACATTAAGAGTAATTATCTTTTCCATGGTAAAGAACTTCAACATCGAAAATTTGTATTCTCTTGCAGGGACTTGTACAAAATTATTCTCGTCTCTCCGTAGCTTAGTGGCTAGAGCATCAGCATTATAAAAGTTTTTTGCTCGACAAATCTCTGAGCACTTAGGTGCCGGGATTCAGAGACTACATATACAGCCCTGAGCGTTGACATAAGAGTGCTCGCTTGTCGCTTTGAATCCGGTTCAAACAGTATTTTAATAGTGCTCACTAATGTGACGTCTACCCCTGAGGCCCGGACATATATGCGCGAGATGAGAGTAATTCGACTTCTGATGTGATTTTGATTGCACTTTCATTTATGTCAAGGAAGAAAATTTTATACGAATGAGTCCACAAAACTACTTTGCAACGGTTTTTTAGATTTTTATTACCGGTGAAAATGTTTCAAGGTGGGCGAAAATCGCTCAATGTCAGGGAATTATTTTCCAATATTTTTTATTTTTAGTCACCACTCCGTTTAGATATTTATGACGTCAAAACTCACAGGTATTTGTTGAATTTCTCCACTAGGTGTTACTATTTGTTGCACTATCTGAATCCCGCCTCCTTGAGATGTAGGTGCTTGTTGCGCTTGCTGAAGTTGAATTACTTGTTGACCCTGCGATTGTTGAGGGCTTTGTACTGTTACTGTTTGCGTTGTATTCGTATTAGTGTCCTAAAAAGAAGAGAAATGTGGATTTTGTATTTCCAATGAAATCGATAGGACGAATTTTCTAACAATAATCAAAGTAACGAAACAAATAATTTACATCCGAGTTGCCGATGTTAATCGTCTGGATGTGTCCCGAAGAGGGTTGAACGATTTGTAGTGGTTGAGTTGTACTTCCATTATTCTGCGTATTTTGGTTGGCCGAAGCATGTTGCTGCGCAAGTTGAAAATAATAATGAACCTGATCAGAATTCATGGAGGTACGAACAGTGTTATCGCCTTGCGCTTTGCTCTGTTTGAGCTCGTCCCGAGGAACAATATCTATGAGAAAATCAAACTGATCGTATTTTGTTATCGCCATAGCGATGTCGTTTCTTTGAAGGGTTCTTCTTTTATTGTCTTCTGTGTGTACCCACGCTCGAAGTGTGAGCTCGTGAATAAAAATTTCTGCTGCTTTCGAAAACAACATCGGGGCCTCGGCACTTATCATTTTTACATCCCCGTCGAGCTTCATTATTTTCTTTATCCTCGCAAGAGGCAGCGATTGTGTCTTCAGATCCATCTGAAACAGAAATTCCACTTTCAGAATGCAATTACATTTTGAATTTTCGATTATAAAAGCTATAAGATTTTTGTAACACAATTTTGTATTCTACTACACCAACTTTTCAATTAGTAACTGAATAAAGAAACGACTTTGTATCCGCATGATAAAAACAAAGATTTATTTTATTCAAGTGAATCATGCAATAACTACATTTTAACTAGCCTAGACACCTAAAATAATTTATATCTGGAAAATTAAATGATCAAAATATTACTTTTGGATAAAATTTGTGTTTTTTGTTTCAGCGGGGAGCGCCGTGTACCAAACATGCCGGAGCCAGTGCATCATCAAGTGAATGCAGCTCGAAAAACATTCCAAACTTTACATCAAATTGCGAAATTACTTAATACAAATTTGGATCCTGCGACTCTTAGCATCTGCGTGAGATTATGCGAAAATGGGGTTAATCCCCAGGCCCTAGCCACGGTCGTGAAAGAACTGCAGAAGGAAATTAAAGCTTTGGATTCCACCCCGGAAGATTCTGGCATTAGTAAAACTCCTTCGTTGAAATAAATTTATGTACTCTTCTGTCTAATTTAAGATGTGAAATTTTATTCTTTTGCCTAATTTAGGATGTGAAATATATTCTTTTTCTTTCGTAGAATGTTACTTTTCTTAGAGACCTTTTATAATTATTGAACAAGGATCACAATCCGTCCACTCTACCCCCTCGAATTTCCAAACTCCCTTAAATACTTCAAATCGAGAATGCTGATCCTTTCTCGCATTTTCTACGAAGTTTAGATTAATTTTCTAAAATCATGAAAAAATGTAGGACATAAGAAAAGAAGACGCTTCCGAAAAGATTTTTTTCGATAATACCGATTTCAAGTATTTTCTAAACGATTAGTCTTTTCCCAGAAAAATAATGAAGGGAGTCATAAACATTAGATGCTACTACAAATTGTAGAGCGTAGGTTATATAAACGAATATTGAAAATCAAAAATAATGAGAAACAATCTGTGAACTACATCTTAATGAATTAAAACCTAAATTGTATATAAAATATTTACAAGAAAATAAATAAATCGACTTCAAAAATTGCGCTGAACAGAAAAAGATGATTATTTGCAAAATAATGAATAATTCTGAATTCGGCGCCTCAACTTCATAGTTTTTTCGTGCACCAGCTCCAAAATTATTCATACGCTTGAAAATATACAGCATCTACTGTTTAGCGCAAGTTATGAAGTCCATTTTATTGATTTCATTCTTGAAAAAATATATTTTTTTATTTCATACTTTTTCTAACTGTTACCTAATGCAGAAGTTCGAAGTTTTTTTTACCAAAATTTTTTTTATTGTTAGTTTTTTTCCACCGAGTTTAATATAAAACCTTGTTTGAGCCAATAATATTTATTCAAAAGAACTTTCATAATGTTGCAATCCCTGTAATCGAAAACTTCCAAATTTTAGAAACTACACATTGAATGCATTGAATATGACATTGGAAGCGTTTTTATTTGACAGCTAAGATTAGAAAAGGTTTTATTTTGAAGGTTCGCAAACTTCAATGCGCCTGAATAAAAAAAGAATAAAATTTCAAAGCGCTAAACTATACAGGCATTCAAGAGACCTCTTAAATTCAGGGAAATTGAAATGTGCATCAATTCAAATTGAATGCATTCAGCACCTAGGCATCGAAAATTAGATTGTAGAATATTTAAAAACATTTTTCTTTCAATTCTCACCGTTGTAATCTTTTTGATTTCCTCTGTAACTTTTGGCCAAAATTGGCCTAAAGCCACTTGGGCCTCCGAACTCCCAGGCGAAGCGATTTGAAGGTCTCCATTCGAGTCGCCTTCCACTTCGCTGTCCTGATTACTGAAAATTTTAATTCGAGAACTTCATTTAAATTTATTGAAAAAAAAAAAAAATTTCATCCCAAAAAAAAAACTAATAAAATTCCAATACACGTAGTAATAAAAGGAAGTGATGGGACTCTCATTTTTAAAATATAGTAATGAAGGAGAAGTTATTCAAGTTTTAGCGTTGTAATTTTTTTTCTTCATTCCAGCATCTATATTTCTTGAAATTATAAAACCATTCACTTCCTTTCATAAATCTTGGATCGAAAAATGATCTGTTATCGTGATAGAACCGTTACACAGAAGTCTGATTTCTTTGAAACAGTTTTTTTTATGTATCAAGCATTCATCATTCTTAAATATTTTGGGAACAATTTCCTACTTTCGCCGAAAATTCGAAATTGAATTCTTAATCGATAAATAAAGTGGATTTTTGAAACCTATGTAATTGTAACCTCAAAATCCTTAGATTATCTCGGGATTGACTTTTTTCGATCAAACCTTTTTTGCCCGTATTTGAAAACTCAACGTTCCGGTAGTAAGTGTTAATTTTTCAAATTGTATGTTATTTTCCTAATCCGAAAGCCGCAGCGTACTCTGCTATAATTTGTGGTCAGCGTTTCTTTGAGATTGTTAACTTAGAAGTCTTAGAAATAAAACATAAACTTTAAAAAATGAACGATTGTAACTAATAAGCGTTGAGTATTGAAGAATGATTTCATGTTCTGAATTTCAAAAAATTTTTAATAGATTCAGTCAACAATTTTAATGAAATGTTCGGAATTTAAAAACTCACATTTTAAACGTTGGAAATTTAAAGTCTAGGAAACATTTATAGAGAACTGAAGCCGGTCAGTTTTATCTTGATTATCAATGATAATTATATAATTTTTGAAATTTCCTAATTATGTTTACTCAATATACTGTACATTCTGTGTTTCTGCATTTGAAAGAAATAATAAAACTTGTACTGCCTCTACTACGAACTTGTTTGTTCATTTAGATTTGACGGTAGAACAAAAGATTGTTAAAAAAATTACAAACTATTTTTTCCCGGTACCGACAATCAATGAAGACAAGAGATTTGAATATGTACAGAAGATACCTAGAATATAATTGAAAAATATGGATAAATTCGAAGAGTTCGAAAAGTTATTGTAAAAGTTGTTAATCAAGTAAAAAATTGCTGAACCTTCATTATATTTGAAAAAAGACGATTTTCCCTACAACCATGGAAAGAGAGGCGTGATTCTACAAAAAACTTAGTGTAATGGAAAAAACAAACGTAGAAAATTGATAGGAAAGAAATCGAAATAATCAAAACAAAAGTAACAAACATAACCTACGAAAAACAAGAAGGCATTATACTCACGAATTTACAAAGAAAAGAGACATGTTTTATCCTCTTTTATACACTAGTGTGATAATTGACAAGTATTTTATAAGTAGGGATACATCGCAATATCTTCGGTACTTGAAAAATGACTTTCTGTCGAAAACAATGAATTCCCGTATCCCGTAGAATGCAAATCTTGTTTCGCTCTCTTTCGATGTCGAAAAATGCGCACAATTGAAAATAGTTCATTCGCGCATCGACAGACGACGTTGCGGAAACAAAAGCGCGAAAATTAAAATAATAAATAAGCAGACTTTTGTCTTTTAATGTTAATCAATGTGTCATGATTTATTAGCATAACAATTGATTAATTTCAGCTGAGTGTCGATTTTT
>WSXT02003733.1:0-14993 GCA_011762715.2 Neuroterus valhalla
GTGAGCGCAATATCATGCTTATTCAGTAGCTGAGGCAAGAAGGTGCCGCTTCACAAAATGAGGAAAGAAAGTGCCAGTTCAAAAAAAGAGGCAAGAACGCGCCTGTTCAGAAATTGATTTTTTTTGCTCGAATTTCATTTGGTTATACTGGCAGTGCTTACAACAATGACAAATAATCACTGCACTGCACTATGTATGGACTGTTGTTTATAACGGTAGTCCAAAGGAACTGAACCGATGTGTCGCGAAATTAGTAAATAATAAAAAAAACACTTTAGTCAAGAATAAGGAAAGAATTGGAGAAACAAAGAGACACGAAAACTGCATGTTCTCGGAAGTTTTTCCTCCCCATCCATTCTACAAGAGACGAATCACATCAAGTAGGCACCCCAATTTCCAGCCCAAGCAAATGTTGTCAAACAAAATTCATCCAGAAATGTTTGTAATTGAATTTCAAAGAGACTGAAGAAGCCGAATTTTCCAAAAAATTTGTGGAAACTCTTCTAAACAAAATATGGCGTGATTATGAGAGTTCGAGTCATAAACTAGATAAACCTCATAGAATTTAAGGACTTTAAGGCATAGCTGATTTTGAAGTTGCCATTAGTTCTGTGAAATAAATTTGTTCAAACAATTTCGTTCAATGAACTATTGCTAATTTCCATTTCTGTCGAAATAAATGAAAAAATCTAATTTTACTGGTAGTCCGGGCGCTAGAGAGGGATCGCCATATGCACTCCTATGTCCAGTCGGAGACTTTGTTTATTTTTATGTTTTTTGGTGCGGAAAATGGATTTTTTTATGTCTCCGGATCCAAAATCCGTCAGTTTTTTATTATTAACAATTTCATTGTTTAAATTGATATATCTTGTCGTCTACAAGATTTGCGGGATTTTTTATCAAAAGAATTGATTTAAAATTTCATTACGAACATTTTTCACTTTTATCTTTGGAAAAATCTTGATTGGCACAAAATTTACGGGCAAATGAGTGCAAACATATTTTGAATACGCGCTCTTTTCGCAATTATGCGATCATAATTCGGTTTGTGCGTATAATATTGAGATTTTTGATAACTCATTTTAAAGAATATATCCATAGCTTCAATTTGAATCATATTGGTCACCTATTTTCGGGCCTTGGGTACAATTTTACAACCCTCCAAATGTGACATTATTACCAAAAAATGACAGTGTCAATTGTTTATGACCATCTCGTTCAATGAATTCTAAGTAATATCGGGAAAACAGTCGTCCCATATTGTTTCTCAACAAAAAACAAAACTTTTAAGCCCTAGTAGCGATTTCCAAGGTAAGTAGTTGCTGAATAATCGTCGTTTTTGTAGCGCCTGCACGGCGCACCCGCGCCATGCCCGACTCTGAAATTGGAGCCTCAATCGACTGGCCGCTACAAAAACGACGATTATTCAGCTACTACTCACTTAAGAAATCGCTACTAGGGCTTAAAAAGTTTCGTTTTTCGTTGAGGAACAATATGGGATGACTGTTTCCCTGATATTACCCAGAATTCATTGAACGAGAGGGTCATAAACAATTGACACTGTCATTTTTTGGTAAAAATGTCACATTTGGAAGGCTGTAAAATTGTTCCTAGGGCCCGAAAATAGGTGACCAAGAACTCAAATTGAAGCTACGGATATATTCTTCAAAATGAGCTATCATAAATCTCACTATTAATCGCACAAGCCGAATTATGATCGAATGATTGCGAAAGGATCATAGACATAGAAGTGCATACGGCGACCCCTCTACAGCGCCCGGACTATGAAAAAAATATGTCCGAAGCATTATATTTTCTATTTGAAATACAATTCAATTACAAACATGTCTAGATGAATTTTGTTTGATTCGGTTAAGATTTGCGACATGTAGGTGGCTTTGAACATTCCGTCCCCACTGTGAGCCGGGCTGCTCCGTGGTGGGCCCGACCCACGCGCTCCATCACGCTTCGCAGTTATACATTTTCTGAACAAATTAATGGCGAGCAGTAAAATTTTTTTCAGATTGTCGTTCTCGAATAGCATTTACATGTATCACCAAAGATCTAGACGATTTAAGCATTGAGAAGTTGATAATTATTTTCAATTGTTTCTAAAAATGTTATTAAAAATACGGAAAAATTAATGATTAACCATCGCAATATTTTTTATCTGAAAAAAATGTCTTTAAATGGTATGTATACCAATTTTCGTCCAAAAATATCAGACAGTTCGAGCGCAATGAATTATTATCAAAACAAAGTCATAAATATTTGTTTCGCGAAAAAAATAGTCTAACAAATTATTTTCTCGAAAGTCCAACATTTCTGCGTTACTGATAGTGTGGAGATTCGATTGATATAATAGTTTCAAACATTTGCTTGGGCTGGAAATTGGGGTGCCCACTTGATGTGATTCGTCTCTATAAGCTTTCACTTGCTGTTGTAAAGCTGACCCACGCATGAACAAAACTTGATTTTTAGGTTACATCAAAATTTTCACAGTGAACGAAATAAAATGGAACTCAATCAGAATATTGAATTAACGTACAACTGTAACAGTACTGTTCAAATTTCCATCATCCATTTCAACGCGTTAGATATTTATTAACAGTGAATGGAATACTTATGTTTTATTCTTTTATTAGCAACATAGAATTATAAAATATGAGATAAACAGACCATTTTTAGCTTTCTTGGAAGTCAATTTTGTGCGACATAATTGGAACAGATAAAATCATTTTTCAAATGATTTTTATCCATGTACTACTAGCGTTACCAACTTAAAATCGAGATGAAAAATTCATTCCTGAGTAGGCACGTTCTTGCCTCTTTTTTTGAACTGGCACCTTCTTGACTATTTTGCTGAAGCAGCACCTTCTTGCCTTCGTTCCTGAACTGGCACCTTCTTGCCTCATTTTCTGAAGCGGCACCTTCATGCCTCAGCTACTGAATAGGCATGATATTGCGCTCACCCGACGAACTGTTCCAGTCACTCGAATTATAAAGTATCCTGGACAGAAGAAGAAATACAAGACGACAGTATTTTCCTAACTTCCCTTAATCCTTTGCGATCGATGGATGATCAAAATGACACGAATCTTTGGAGAAACAAAGGACTATCTTCACCCCAGTTTTTCATTCCTATTCGTTTGCAGTGGTTACATGAGGATAATGAAATTGCAAAAGACGAAGACACATGAAGAAACGAATAGAATGCCTTGAAACATACAATTCTTACATTATTCGAAGAAGAGGTACAAAATTTAGGACAATAATATCGTTTTTCTTTAGAATTAACTTCTATTTTCATCCTCTGCATTGTTTCAAGATTTTCAATGCTTTATCTGATGCATCTTCAATGACTCGTTACATTTGCTGTGCAAATTCACTATGCTCTTAGTAATTCAATTTGCTTGGAATGTTTGACTCAATATTTAAATCTTTCAATACAACTAACTCGGGCTGGTAAATTACTTGAAATATTTTCGGCGAATATTAATTGAAAATGTGATACCTGCTTAGTAATTTCATACAGTGTGTCCAAATTATCTGCATTTAAACTAATTTGAAATCAAATGAAACTTAGATCAGGGATAGTTGAAATTACAATGACAGATTCTAAAGATATGGTAAGCGACCACGATATTTTGGACATGGAAGGTGCAGTTGCACACCCAATCGAAAACGCTAACATAGATAAAATCACGAAAAGGCATAATAATTATCAGGTTCCATCTTCAACCCAAAATACAGGAAACATACAAAAAACAATTACTAGGTCAATGGGTCGCCGTAGGTGTTTCCGGAATCAAGACCAATTCAGACACCGTTCACAAATTAATAACGAAACTTTTGACCATGACTCCTTTTTAAAAACCAGACACAATTTTTATTGGAATCGGATAAACTGCTATGAAGTGTTTAATATAACGAATTCATGAATGAACAAGAAGAAAGATTTTTTAAAGGAGGCAATCAAGATTTAGAAGGTCAAAACAAAATTTGGACCCTTCAGCCGATAGATCATTTGAAGACATAAAAGAATCAATCGAACCTTATTATGGACAAAATAAAAAAAAATCACATTACGGACACTCAGTTCAATTTGTTTTAAGAAAAACTTTACAAGAAACTCGCCGATCCTCCCATTATAACATTAAAATTGAAAACAATAAAAAGGAAAGAAATTCAAAATTACAAGATACAGATGACAGAGAACCATTAGAGGACATTGTTATTATTAAACCATTAGGCCAAATCGCTTTCGGTGTAAGCGCAACTCGTCTGCCCCAGCCTCGATGTGCTACTGGAAAATAGAGAATCGATATGCAAAAATTTGAAAGTGGAATTGGGTAAGACCTGATAAAAAACAGTACACAGCGAAAGTGAGTCCAGCCTGTTTCTGCTTTCGAACGACACACTCGTCCTGCGCAACATCGGACCAACACGGGTCGCTTCCGGATCTCTCTACCAAAAACCCCGCACAAAGAGTTTCGCGAAGCCATTAAAATAATCCACTAAGCTATATCTTTACACAGGCCAATTAGTATCCATAATCGTTCGTTTCAGGCTTCACACTTTCTCTTAAATACGATTTCTCTCCAAACATCCCTATCCTGGCATACATCTCTTGCTTCTTTCACATAATTGCATCTTTTCATACAAGCTCTAATGTTTCTACGGCTTCCCATATTTCTCCTCTTGAGAGATTCTTTCACACATTCTATCAATTCTTTCTTTTGTCTACCTCTGGGTACGCTATCATTCGCCCTACCAAGATACACTTGCTTTGTTAATCGTTCTTCATCCATTCTTTCAACGTGACCGAACAATCTCAGCAAATTTCTTTCACTCTTGTCAAACAGCGTCTCTTCTACACCACATTCTTTGAGAACCCGCTCATTACTCACTTTGTCCATTAGCATTTTACCGCACATATTACACAAAAATTTCATACCGATCGCGTTGAGTTTACTCTTGTCCTTTTCTTGATACGTCCAGGTCTCGCTACCGTACAGGACATTCGGTGCTGGCACAGAATTATATGTAGCAATTTTAGCTTCATTTGTTACATTTTTATTTCTAGTAATACCCCGTGCACTGCATTTCAGAGGAAATACCATCCATACCGGCACCCTTACCATTCTTTAGTTCCAATTACGGAAATAATGTCGCCGATACCGATACTGCTTCCGCCACCTACATGGACATTGTTCAACGTATCTGTGTCTGTGTTACTGTTCTTATGCTCCGCGGTTCCACCTTCATACAGCTTCTTGAAAAAATCCCGCATACAGTCTTTTACTTTGTCCGAATCTCCTACCATTTCAACGTCAGCATTCTTAATTCCGACTACCTCAGTGCTAGTATTTCCTTTTCTAGGCTTCCTAACCCATTTCCAGAATAGTTTCTGATTTCATTCGAAATCATTTTGCATTATTGTATCTTCTTCCTTTTTGATTTTATCTTTGCTTTCTTTTACTAGTATATTTGGTTTCCTCTTTTTATCCCTATAATCGTTTATGACCCTAGTCCTTTCCCTATCGCTAAGACCTCTTATATCCAAAATTCTCGAGTACGCTTCTTTTTTCTCGTTGACTGCAACACGTATTTCATCATTCCATCACGCATCACCGGACTTTCTTCCTACAGTTGCAGTACCACATACTTCCGAAGCATTCTCGAAAATCCAATGCCGCAGTATCTTTTACAAGCCCTCTCAGTCTTTCGTTCGCTACAACAAAGTCGATCATACTGGCTTTCGACTCTGCACCAAGTATACAATACATGTGTACTTCCGCGTTTTACACCAACCCAACCGTTTATGTCTCTGAGTAATATCATTCTTTTTCCTGAATCACATGTTTTTATTATATCATTCAACAAGTCCCAGAAGGTGTCTTTTGCCTCTTCACTGTCACCATCAACAGGAGCATAGCATTCTACAATGGAAAATCTCCTGGTTCCCATTTTCATTATAACCCATAATAATCTAGGAGATACACACTCATACATTTTGACATGCTCTTCTGATCTTTCATCCATAATTAGACGAATTCCTTGGCTAGCGTGTAATTCATTATCTACTCCTGACCAGAGTTCGAGAACCGTCTCATTAACCGCACATCCCTTTTTCTTTGTTTCCGGTACACACAAAATATCAAGCTTCCGTACGCTCATAATATCTCGCAATTCCTTTTCCTTTAGATCATTCACACCTCTGACATTCCACACACCCAGTCTCCATTCATCACCTGAAACTTTTCCGGGGGCACGCGGTCCGTTAATGAAAGTGGCAGTCCTGTCATCCGAGGTTATATTAGAGTTTGTATTATTCATTATGTAAATTATCCACCCAAGCACTAACTTCAAGCGAGAAAATGTTCCGTAAATAAAGTCATGTCCAAACAAAGAGCTCATTCGTTATACAGTGGTGTATCCATCCATAACGTCGGTCACCACCAAACATCAGTCATGTAAAGGAGGTGCATAAGAAAGGTACGCAAAGAAGTTACAAGAGGAAAGAGGTAGAAACAAATGAAGCCAAAACAAAACGAGTTATTATTGGTACATTTACATACTGAGGAGGGCACAGTCTCTTGCAGTTTGGTCATTTAGGAAGAGTATACCAGGCTTGGTCTCGTAAACTGTTGAAAAAATAACTCTTATTTGTAAACGCCTCGCATTGACTGCGCAGAGGGTCACTTGAAAATTTTATTTGAATATTGAACGAAAGAATCCAGCATCATTCAAAAACCCAATTTTAAAAGAAAAACTTCTGATTCCAACCACAAAGGATGGATTTATTTTCCAACATACCGAGAAGATCCATTTTCTAGCACAAAACGCAGGGTTCCATCAAAATGATTCAGTTTTATCTAAATAAAATTTCGGGGGAAAATAAAAGGACAAAAAGAACGTACTCATCCTTATATAATCATGCAGCTTCGGCAACAAGAGATTCTCTTATATTGAAAATTGTCACTTTTTACAACAATTAATGAAAGCACACATTTCAAAAAAAACTGCACACATACGAACAAGATGAATCTTGCACAAAACAACTCAGATTTATTAAAGAAAAACATGAATTTACAAGAAAAATTTCCGAATGTGACTGCGAAAAAAACGAATTTTCAACAAAAAACAATTCATCTACCTACTAAGTAAAATTCAAAGGCAATTTAGAAGGGCAAATATAAGGTACGTGTAATGATGTAGATTTGCCGACTAGAGATCCATCTACACAAAGATTATCAATTTTTACACATAAGAATATTGGACAAACGCAGTTCATAAAAACTGTAAAAATTAACGCCTTATAAGGAGACCTATATGATCATGTGTTTCCTATCAAGTCTTCGAGTCGACTAATCCCTTAAAGAAAGGCCCCTCTTGACAATGTTATTTGAAACCGCTCGCCATTTTATGAAAGGAAAACTGTTAAAAATTCCTACACAAATGTCAACAAACCAAATAGTTGAATTTTTTTCAAAATGATTTAGATTCAGTAAAGAAAAGCATGAATCTACAAGGAAACTTTCCAAGTGTAACTGCGAATACGACAGCAAAGAACAGGTAAAACAGACGTTCCAGAAATCACACTAATAAAACAGACACAGATCTCAAGCCCCATAATAATTTAAATAATTATACAATTCCAGAAATTTATTTCCCGTTCGGGATGATCTAACCCCCTTTCAAATAAATACTGACTAATTGGCCCATAAATCCCGAAAGAACGAAGATGATAGTTCCGCAAATTTTTCAGAGGAACATGAAAGATTTAAACGTGGATATAAAATGAACGACCACGATATCTTGCAAAATTTAGACGCATTATTAATCGAAGATGCCGAAGATTTGTGTTGAATTAATAAAATTTCTTTAGGAACACTATCCAGTTTTTTTCAAAAATTTGAAAAGCGTCAATATTGACGAAAGATTCTCGGAAGAAATTGAACGAAAAATACCATTTTGTAACGAAAAACGAACCCAAGATATTCACTCGTACTCGACTGACATTGGGTAACTTTCCATTATTTCAACACTTTTGAGGAATTAAAAGATCAAGTGTGAGAATGGGAAACAGAGCTAGCCAAATCTAAAATTCGAGGGCAGGTTTTACAGATCACAGAACCTAAATCGGAGAACAAAAATTGACAAAAAGGTAAAACTAAGAACGGTGATGAAACCTATTTAGAAAATACCTACTAATGATCATAAAAGAAATCCCGTTAGTGAGAATAATAATAAAAACGGGAATGGAAAACAAAACCAAAATTACAAGGGCTGAAAACCATTCCATAATCGATACACATTCTGACCATTTGGATTTCAATTTTCATCTTTTCCGAATCAATACCAAACAAATTTTAGACCTGGATTCTAACCTGATTTTCAACCAAATTATCAACCTAGATTCACCAACAATAGACCAATCACCAAATGACACTATGCTCTAACCAGAGTAAAAAAAAACCCCGTGATCGAAATTCCAATCGAAAAAGCGGGAAATCTACAGGAAATAACCAACAGAAACGAAATTCCCAAAAACCAAATTACGGGAATGAAAACTCAACATCAGGCAGTAATACTAATTGGAACCGCAAGATGAAACGAGTTTAAATTCGGGTAAAGAACATGATTCAAATTCACAAAACGCAAGTTCAAATGAAACTACAAATAATTCAAAATTCTTATCTCTGTGCGGGTATTGGGACCGAAACATCTGGAAACTATTACCTATTACCGCATTCGAGAATAATATTTTTCGAACTTTAGTCGATACAGGTGCCACCACTCTTATGTGGGCGAAGAATTACTGGTCGAACTCCAGAATTCCAAAAATTCAATTTTTGAACCCGTTTCGACAATATTGATGGTCACAAGCGGAGATACAGTCGATATAATTGGACAAGTTGTAATCCTAATTATTATCAGCGGTAAAATAAAACATTTCATTTCCAGGTTGGTCCCAAAATTGGAATCCGTAGCTATTCTAGACACGGGCATAATAAAGTCCTTACGGATGACCCTTGACTACGACTCAGAGACTTGGTGGTAACCAGGTAATCCCCCTACCTGCTATCCTACAGAAGCACAACCAAACGCTTTGCCACTCCCGAAACATGACATTAAAATTAAATATGAGATGGAAAGCGGATATGTAAATAGTAGGGATAAGCTTACCAAACGCCTCTCAAAGGTAGAAGATACTCAGATTCCCTTACTATCTGTCCAAAAAGTCTAGAGCCCTCGATTTTTTTTCACATTTTAGTCAAAATCATAGCAGCTAAATGTTCTAAAAATATGGGACCAAATACATTTTGGAGATGGAAGTTTTCCCTATACTCATACGAAGTTTTGAAACTTCCAGATAATAAGTAAATATTTTCTGGTGAGTTGAGTGTTGCAAAGTGCCATTATCTTACGATCATTTCAGCGTACTCAACTTTGAACGGCTGTCACCCCCTGAAAAAAGCTGCGTAAAATCAGAGGAACATACATGAGTTCTTTCAGTCCTTTATGTGTACAGCGGTATAATTACGTGCCCGAAATAGTCATTTGTTATTAAGTTATCAACAAAAGAATAAAGACGTGTTATCTCTGAAACTAAGAAACATACGGAGATCATTCTTGAAGCAAATTACACATCTTTAGCTTCTGAAAATATCGTATGCAGCATTAGGAAGCAAAAATTTGCTCTTAAATGTTGAAATAACTATTTTCTTTCTTGGAAAATACAAAGGGCTTCTCGATTATCTTTACTACTGAAGTCACAGCAGAAAAAAGCCGTAGTTGTACATAGTTGTAGGACAGGCACGGGCTCCACTCGGGCCTCCTGCTGTGACTTCAGTAGCGAAGATAATCGGAAGGCCTTTGTATTTTTCGAGAAAGAAAATAACTATTTAAACATTTAAGCGCAAATTTTTTCTTATTGATACTGCATACGAAATTTCCAGAAGCTAAAAATGTGTAATTTGCTTCAAGAATGATCTCCGTATGTTACTTGGTTTCAGAGATAACACGCCACTATTCTTTTGTTGATAACTTAATAACAAATGACCATTTTGGGCACGTAATTACACCGCTGTACACAGAAAGAACTGGGAAAACTCATGTATGTTCCTCCGATTTTACGCAGCTTTTTTCAGGGGGTGACAGCCATTCAAAGTTGAGTACTCTGAAATGATCGTAAGATAATGGCACTTGTCAACACTCAACTCACCAGAAAATATTTGTTTATTATCTGGAAGTTTTAAAACTTCGTATGAGTATAGGGAAAACTTTCATCTCCAAAATGTATTTGGTCCCATATTTTTAGAATATTTAGCTGCAGAGATTTTGACTAAAATGTGAAGAAAAATCGAGGGCCTTGATACTCGGCCTCAGAAAAAAAGTGCCCAGCCGTTGTTTGAGCCATTCGAAAATTCAGGCCATATATGAGCCTAAAACCACGCACCACTTAGCACTAAAGAGAATCCATATTCTAAAAAACCCCACTGGCCGATTAGCCAGACGAGCATTGGAAGTACTCGAATATGAGTACGAAGTCATGTGCCTCAAAGGCTGTTCCAATCTTGTCCCTGATGCTCTCTCGAGATCGGGAGAACCAGAAAATAATCATGCGTTCTCATAAGCTTGTAGTACAGAAAAACCAAAAGCAGACGTAGACGATAAAACACATGACTGGTACTCAACAAAAATGAGAAAAATAATTTTTTAAAAACGAAGAATACGAAAAGTGTCGAATCGAAGATTCGCCACTCTACTTCACAGAACATACCCACTAAAATATACTCTTTTACTACACTCTAACCCATGGAAACTCGTCGCACCCAACCAATTGCGAATTCAAGTTCATAACGAAAAAAACCATGACGACATATAATCAGGACATTCAAGGTCCCGGAAAAAAACGCGCGCTAGAATCTCAGAGCAAAAACTCTTCAACTCATTTTATTCCAGCTTTATCAAACTTATGCCGCGAATATGAAGCACTCCAAACCCTTTAAAAAACGTAGAAAACGATAGATATAGAATTCCAAAGTGTAGATAAATGGACAGATAGATTGAGAAAATTACAAACTATAGAAGAAGAGGTTCAGAGAAATTTAGATGACGCAAACGAAAGACAAGCCAACAATTAAATTTCAAGAAGAAGACCAATAGAATTGAAAATGAGAGACAGAGTTCTGGAAAGGGTAACCAAACTGTAAACAAAGCGGATAAAAAGGCAGGTAAGTTATACGACCAATATGAAGGTCCCTTCATTATTTCGAAAAAGGTATCTCCAACTACATACGAATCGAAAAACCTTAGAGGAAAAAACATTGGAGAATGGAATATAAACGGCTAAAAACTAGAAAACGGTACATAGAGGCATAAATATTAGTAGTACGAATCCTAAAATTGAGCCTCGTGGAACACCTGCGGCCATAGTTCTTACTTGGTTTGGTTGATACTATTACACGTTTTACTTCATAACTTCATGTTTAGCTTGTGCACCTTCTGAGTGATCTGCAAGACAATCTGTTGGGCTCGCTCTGCTAATTTTATGAAGGAACTCTGAATTGTTATATTTGAACAATTAAGTTTGTACCAATTTATATACCGTCAACTAAACTTCCTGCAATTTTTTAGGCTTTCTTCGTCGAGGATTTTTTCGATAATTCGATACATCCCTGCAGTACTCCTTTATCTAGGGTAAGCAGTCTGAACTCTACCATCCCTAGTCTTTCTTCCTACATTAGCAGTACTGCAGAATTCAGATGCGTTCTTAAAGATGCTGTTCCGTATTATTACGCACGCCTCTTCACATTTGTATTGCCTAGTTCCGTTTTTCAATCTGGTTTACGATGACATGAATATTTATTCAACTTTTATAAGTATATTTTTTGTACTTATTGCTTCTGTATATTTCTAGTGTTGACTCGCGTCTGCTTCGACTTGATATAAATTATTCTTCGCCTCCATCATTGGCCCAGGTTTACTTTTATAACTATGGGGAAGTGATCTGTTCCACATGCAGAGGTCTTCATAATGCTTGTGTCTCTTACTAGTCTTCTTAGTCTCTCACCCGCTACAACAAAGTCAATTATACTGAAGCTCTCACCAATACACCAAGTATAAATACATTTCATTTTATGCGTAGTGTGTAGGAAAGAACAGTACAATGTAAGGATAATTAGGAAAGAAAAATCTTCCAATACAGTTAGCAGAGTGGAAATCGTTACAAAGATACAGATCAAAATCTCCGAGAATAATAGCATAAGTGCAAAGGGGGTAAGGAAGAGAAAAAGTCGTTTCAAAATTAGTCATATAGCCTGTATTAAGTGGGCGATAAACTTTGGAGAACACGATATACACTATCTAAAATATATTATCTCTCAGATTTTGGTTCTAGAAAAGTAGCAGAGGACGTCCAATGGGACGCCTATCCTATGTGTTCTGGGTCCTCGATTGTATATCAGTACGAAAAGACTCCAGCTGCATAGAAGTGCAGTTGGTGATTCGGCTTCAGAAAGTTTGACATGAATTGTATCATTCTTGATCCAAAAAAACTCCATTGTGTTTTTTTGTTGCAAAAGACAGGAGCGGGTTTGTGCGTATAGAGCATAAGTATCAGGGGCATTATTGTAATTTTGGTGTATAAGTAAATCACCAAGAGCCAAATCCATCATGCTGGTCTTCAAATTACCTACTGATACACAGGAAATAGCTCCCATTCGATACCTGAGGTCTTCAGCAGACTAGTAAGTAGTCCAGCGATAACTAATTCCGGGTTTCTGTTACGTTGTACGAGCTTGTTCATTAGCAATGTGCAAGCAACAAGCTAACAAGGGGAACTCCTGTAATGTCATGTGAGTACACTTTCGAAAACGGGCTGATTTAATAGTTCACATACATATATAAAAAACCCTGCAGCCATTTTTTCCAGTGGGCTTCCGTTGAGGAGCAAAATGATTATAAAAATCTTACTGCTTAGGGATTCCATTACTCATCGATCTGAGAGCGGATGGAATACCAGACCTGAGTGGCCTGGTGGTAACGTACTGGTTATGCGATCCGGCAGTCGCGGTTTCGATTCCTCACGGAAGCAATTTTTTTTCTCCCATTCGCTTCGTATTTATTTATTGAATTTTTCTATATAATAAAATATAAACAAATAAATAAAATCAAAAAAATTTTTCAGCGGAGAAAATTAAAATTCATTAAGGTACAGTAGCAATGGAATAAAAAAAATAACATAAGCACTAACGTAAAATTGAACAATATTTCTGAACACATATTCAAAAAGCCTTATCCTAATCACTAACAGTACAGACAGAAGGGTGGTATTTATCGTAAAAACATTGAAAGCACAAATTTTTCGAGCACTAAGAACAAATGATGAATGGTAGTTAATGAATAGGATAAGGCTTTTTAAATACGTGTTCGAAAATATTGTTTATTATTTATTATATAGAGAAATTAAAATAAATAAATACGAAGCAAATGTGAAAAAAAATTGCTCCCGTAAGGACTCGAAACCGCGACTGCCGGATCGCAAAGCCAGTACGTTACCGCCAGGCTACTCAGGTCTGGTACTCTAGTCGCTCTTAGATCGATGACTAGTGGAATCCCTAAGCAGTAAGATTTTTATGATCATGTTGCACCTCAACAGAGGCCCACTGGAAAAAACGGCTGCAGAGTTTTTTATATATGTATGTGAACTATTATATGAGCCTATTTTCGAAAGTCAACTCACATGACATTACACGAGTTCCCCTTGTAAGATATCAATTGAAGCGATTCTTGACTAAGGATCCTCCATGAAAGGACAAGCCGAAGGTTAATTTTAACGAATCGGCCAAATAAGTTTCTGCGTCGACAATGAGTGCGAGAGGAAAATTCGCTCATTTCCTGTCCAATTACGGCTGTTTTGGTGCGCAGTGGGGGAACATCGGCGCAGCCTTACCTATAGTCCATAATCTTGACTAGAGTCCTTAATTATCGAGGAAACATGATGCAAGTCTTATCTGAATATTGGAATAGAAGCTTGCAGATAGCAGGAAGGTTTCAAAATCGACATTAGACGGAGAAGGTGGCAGAAAACTTGAAATATTTCCAGATCTAGTAGACATGCCACTATTCTCGGGTACTTAGCTAGCCTTGCATAATGACATAAGGTGCAACAGGTAATCTGATGTTTGCTATGGATGCTACGGCCAGTCTTCACACATCTTTTCCGGAACCAGTGGATACACTTACAATAAATGAAGTAGAAGCAGAACAGTTTAAAATACGGTAAGAACAGTTCCTTAATAAAATGTTACTGGAATTTTGCGTGTCCTCTTTTTCATCATAATTCGTGATACAATTTTTCAGGATACTTACATACATTTTCAAAACGCGATCTAAAGTTTCCTTCAATTTTTTTCGTTTATCTTTCAACACTTTCTCATTAAGTGGCGGAGGCTGCATAACATTATATTCTGAAACAAAACCATCATGAAACACAAATGAGAATAAATCGAGTCACGAAGTACTTTTAGAAGAATAGGCACCGTCTTGACAATATGCAACTTTGATACAGCAGCAGATTTTACTAACGGCACAGACGGTATATTTTTTAATTTCGAGATATTGTAAGGACTGACATCTCAATAAGAGTTATTCCTGCTCACTACATGCAAAAAGATCTCTATACAAACGAACACACACAAAACAACTTGAGACGCAGATTTGTTCTCATTCTCAAAGGAATCATTCCGGAGAATTTTCTCCTGTGAAAGCTGATACGGAGAACGAGGAAAGATTTGAATATATTAGATATTCGATATAAATTCTTTAAAGCGAAACAGTTTCTCATTTTTACAGAAATGATAAGCAAACGTAAAATTTACAAGGTGTCTTCTTTGATTTTATTGTACTATGCTCAGGTATTTTCTATTTAGAAACTTAATTTTTGCAGAAATTTTATCTCTTTTTTTTTAAATTTATGTAAA
>WSXT02003744.1:0-14992 GCA_011762715.2 Neuroterus valhalla
ACTGTAACGTTCGCGAAACGTCGACAACATTTGTAGTTTGTACACGATCGAAACCCGAAACAACTTCATTTTTATAACGAGACACTTCGTAAAAGTTACTTGACGATATGAACCTAAACTTGCCATATGCTCGAACAAAAAAAGTTCCATTGGGATCATATGATAATTCTGAAAAAGCAACACTAGATTAGTCCCTTCTATAATTTTTTAGCATTGTTATATGCCCAAAGAAATATGTTTAGGATTTTACTTACAAATTATGATCTGTTATCATTATCAAACAGTACTTGCCAGCGTGGAAATTTCTCAAATCATTGTTTCCTATACCCACTGTTGAATTGATTCCAACTATAAGCAAATTATTTATATGAATTCATTTACGTTATGTTTGAGATTCTTTGCCATCGGGTATTCTAGTTGAGATGAGATCCTAAGCAACGACAACAAAATAGGTCCTTTAAGCATACATGTTTTTCAAACTACATACATATTCCTTTTTTTAGCAGTGAAGTCAAGGTCCAATGATGGGCCTTCTTTGACAAGCCAATTTTGGTTACATAGTTGGCACAACTTTCGCACCTTCAAGCTACCTTTGTTGGTCCAACGTTGGCAGCCGACATTGGCGGCCAAAGTTTAAGCGACCGTAGGCCCAACTCTATTTTGATCACGCCGACAGTTGAATATACTCTGGCAAATTGTGTGGAAAAACCTCAAAAATACGGTCGGCGCCACTTTGGGTGAGGTACTCTCCAACTGTCGGCGTAATATCGACCAGTACAAGTTACTTTACTGCGTCCAACTATCGGCCCAGATCTGGCCCAAGATTGGGCTGACATTTAGATAGATTCTGGCAAAGGTTTTAATAGGACCATCAAAATACGGTCCGCTCAATTATGGCCGACAGTCTGGCCAACAGTTGGATAGACTATTCGAACTACATAACCAACAGGGTTGAGAAAAAATTATCTAATATCTATAGTCGATGTAATTTTCATTTTTGAATCGAATGGTGCTTTTATCTTTTGTCGCTCACTCTCTTGGGCAAAGATGCTTTATTATTATGATCGCCACAATATTAAGCCAAGTCCTTTTCGGGACGAGCATAACTCGTTTGGTTACAGCCTCGTTTTACTACTGGAAAATAAGGAATTGATATGGAAAGATTTGAAAGTGGAATTAACATGGGATATCTTGAGCAAAGGATGTGTAGTAGAATAAAGCAGGAAAAAAATGATTTCATTTTTAATCTTAATTTTGCAATGCAAAACCTTCACTGATCCAGCAAACACCTCGTGCAAAGAGTTTCGCAAAGCCATTAAAATAATTCACTGAGCGATATCTTTACACGGTCCAATTAGTATCCAAAATCGTTTGTTTCAGGGTTTACTCTTTTTCTTACATACAATTGCTCTCCAAACATCCCTGTCCTGGCATACATCTCTTGCTTCTTTCACATCCATGCATCATTTCATACGAGCTCTTGTGTTTCTACGACTCTTTATATTTCTCCTCTTTAGGGTGTCATTTACACATTCTATCCATTCCTTCTTTGGTCTGCGTCTGGGTACGCTACCATTCACCCTACCCAGATACACTTGCTTTGCTAATCGTTCTTCATCTATTCTCTTAACGTGACCGAACCATCTCTACAAATTTCTTTCACTCTTGTCAAACAGTGTTTCTTCTACACCTTATCCTTTAAGAACCCACTCATTACTCACTTTCTTCATTAGCGTTTTATCGCATATATTACTCAGAAATTGCATGCCGATCGCGTTGACTTAGCTCCTGTCTTATTCCTGATACGCCCAGGTCTCGCAACCGTACAACACAGTTGTTGCAGGCACAGAATTATTATGTATCGCAATTTTATGCTCTTCATGCTGGTATCTGCAGTCTGCTCAACATCCTCTGCAAAGCATCGCAATAATATCAGGCCAATAGCTCAGTTGTCAAAGTTTAGTTCTCTCCACCTTGTCGAAGGATTTTTCTAGATCAACAAATTCACAGCAAACTTTTTTCTTTCCTTTTAGACTTTTTTCTGTGATTTGTCTTGAGCTAAATATCTGATCTGCACATGATCTCAATAGCATATGATCTCACTGGCATAAATACACATTGAACTTCCCAGATCCGTTCTTCGGTTACCGCCATGACTTTCTTTATAAGTATTTTGGTGAACACTCTGCCCACAGTACTAAGTAGGCTATTTGTTCTATAATTATTACAGTCACCTTGACAACTCTTCCCCTTGTAGATCGGGACAATGATCGCCTTTCTCCAATCATTCGAAACTTCGCTGCTCACAGCACACATATTCATAAATGCACACAGACACATACAAATATCTGCCATCACACTTAAGCATTTAGAGGTAATACCATCCACACCGGCAGTCTTACCATTCTTTAGTTTTTTAATTACTGAAATAATGTCGTCGATACCAATGCTGCTTCCGCCACCTGCATCGGAATTGTTTAACATATCCTTATCTGTGTCACTGTTGTTATGCTCCGTGGCTTCACATTTTTACAGCTCCTTAAAAAAAACACCAATACAGTCTTTAAATTTGTCCAAATCCCAGCATTCTTAGTTCCGGCTACCTCAGTGCTAGTATTTCCTTTCTTAGTCTTCTTAACCCATTTCCAAAATAGTTTTCCTATTTCCTTCAAAATCATTTTCCATTTTCGTATCTTCTTCCGTTTTTATTTTATCCTTGCTTTCTTTCACTAGTATCTTTGCTTTTCTGTTTTTTCCCTATAATCATTTATTATCCTAGTTCTTTCCTTATCGCTGAAACCTCTAATATTCAACATTCTCGAGTACGCTTCTTTTTTCTCGTTGACTGCCACGCGTATTTTGTCATTTCACCACGCATCACCAGACTTTTTTCCTAAAGTCGAAGTACCACGCACTTCCGATGCACTCTCGAAGATTACATTTCGCAATACTATCTAATATCCAGGCACCCTCTACATTTGTGTTGCCTAATTTTTGTCTTCCAATCTTCTTTGTGATGCCCTAAATAATTATCCAGCTTTTCACGATATACTATTTGTACTTCTGGTTTTTGCAAACTCTCTATTCTTACTTGCGTGTGTTTCGATTTTTTAATAAATTTTCTTCTCCTCCATCCTTGACCTCGGTTTATTTTTGAAACTATAACAAAATGATCTGATCCGCATTCAAAACCTCTCATAGCTCTTGTATCTTTTATAAGTCCTCTCAGTGTGAATACAAATGAAATTCAAATGGACTCTGAATAAAATCCGACTCAAATCAAAATAGTATTTAAATGAAATTTGAATGAAATCCAGATGAAATCTGAATCAAATTCAACTAAAATCCGAACAAAATCCAAGTTCAATAATACAAACGAAATACGAATAAAATTAGAGTTATAACCGGATAAAATAAAAATACAATACAAATTTAATTGGTTAAGAATATAATTCAAATCCAAATAAGAGCCAAATTCAATTTGAGTTCTAGTTATATTAAAATAAATTCTTTATAAAATTTAAAATTAGTTCGAGATACTAATGCCAATGAAATACGAATAAAATAAGTTTTATAACCGGATAAAATACAAATACAATACAAATTTTATTAAAAAAGAATATAACTTGAATGCAAATAAGATTAAAATTCAATCCGAATTCTAGTTATATTCAAATAAATTCCTAATAAAAGGAAAACAATGGTGTTGGTGTTTATGACATACATTAGACCATAAATAAGCATCAAGAAGGATCAATCCTTTCCTTTATTACCTAAACTATAACTATGTTATGTCAAAAAAGTATTACTCAAAGTATAATCATTTACTTTTTTGACATAATATAGTTATAGTTTAGGTACTAACAGGCCCGTATTTAGAAATTTGCCGCCCCTAGGCAATTGCCAAATCCCCCCCCCCTCCCCCCCCCCCGAAATTTCTGTAATGGTTGAATTAATTTGGTAAGAAAAGTTTTTTAATCAATAGAATGCCAACAAACCAGGCGGGAAATTCAATTCCCACGAATTGAACAAGTTTTCGAAGTTTCCGCTAAAATTTGTCGTCCCTCAATTCTCGCCGCCCTAAGCGACTGCCTACAATGCCTGCATGGTAAATCCGGGCACTATTAAAGGAAAGGATTGATCCTTTTAACATCCGAATGAACATCAAAGGAGGGCAACATCGCTTGGGTTTAAGTATTCTTAATAAAATTCAAATTAGTTTATTCAATCTTTGTTGGTTTTCCATAGGCGCGCCAATAGAGAACTAACAAAAATTGAATAAAATCTGAATGAAATTCATCAAGTACTCAAATAATACCTTAATCAAATTTGAATGAAATCCAAATGAAATCTGAATAAAATTTGACTCAAATCAAAATAATATTCCAATGGAATTTGAATTAAATCCGAATAAAATTCAAGTAAAATCCGAAAAAAGCCAAGTTGAATAATACAAATGAAATACGAATAAAATTGGAGTTATACCCGGATAAAATACAAATACAATACAAATTTAATTGGAAAAGAATATTACTCAAATCGGAATAAGATGAAAATTCAATTTGAATTCTAATTTCATTCAAATAAATTCTTAATAAAATTGAAATTAGTTTGAGATAAGAGTTCGAAAAAAATCCAAATAAAATCCGATAGAAAACCAACAAAAGGAAATATCCACTGTTTATAGCGACTCACTCATGGCCACTCGCCCCCTGTTTATAAAACAAAGTTTGGAAAAATTACTCTTCTCAAGTAATTTTCTCCCTATTTGGATTTGGTTTTCGTAATAATTTGCCTCATACTTGATATATTAGTGGGACTCCATATGGAATCTATTGAGATTCCATCACTACCCTTTTGTAACTAGAGTGCGTTTATTAATATTGTTAGTTTCATTTTAAATGAAAGCCTGTTTTAAAGTGCTGTAAAACGCTTTTCAATGAAAGAAAATTTCATTCAACATTTCTTTAAAATGCATCTATTGTTTAATCAATGAAACATTGAAACATGATACAATTCTCGATACTTCGCCGGATGGAAGTGAGCATAAAATAAGATAGATTACTCTGATAGCAGCTTACAGCAAATGCTGTTGTTTAACGTGGGTGAGTTCCCGTATATATAGGAAGTAGGCGTATGATTGACAATTTGTTACGTGATTATATGCTCAGACGTCGCACGCTTTTCACCAGATTGTATATTACCTCGAGAACTGGGTATAGTTTGCATACACATGTATTTACATCATGAAACATAATGTATCATCTTGACATTTTTATATCACGTGAAACTGCAGTATTTTGCTTACCTTATTCTTTTTTCATGTAAGAAATTCCCGATGACGAATAAACCCCTCTTCCACTAACCACTATCCTCACATATTCATATTCAAACAATATTGGAATGAACTAATTCATTTTTAATAGAGTGTTGTCATTTGGCTCCGAACTAGAATCTAAAATGATCCAAAATGCATAGCTTTGACGAACTGAGTACCAACAAGAGATTAAATTAATTTCCGGGTTCGTACAAGTTCTCATGATGAGAATTCACCATCGACTCCAACGGTTGAACAGTAGAAGCGTGGGTCGCGAACCCAGTCTTCGAACAGTGAACAATAAAATGTTTACTAACCATCCATACTTGTTTTTGCTGCTGAGCGAGGCGTGTCTTTCTTCCTGTCAGAAGCCGTTTTTTACCCACTCGATAACATGTATAACGTGAAATAAATGTCGCTGTAATTTTCTGCCTCTTCTGATGAACCTTATGTCGGAACTAATATAATAGAATTCCTCAGGCATTCTCACTGTGAAATTTTGATTGAAACTTTGCATAATTTCTATTTGAAAATGAATTCCATATCGAGAATAGTACCATAAAATGGAATAGAGGTGGACAGTTAAGAGTACGGAGGTGTATTTAATTCTGTCATATAATAAGTACCTACATGGTATTAAATACTTGACTCGACAATATATATATTTTTGAATGTTTAATGAAAATCAATTCGTGATCAACAGACTATCAAAAGAAAATTGAAAGAAATCCATGCAAAAATGAATAAATAGCAGAATGATATTTAGCCATAGGAATGAAAGGATTCACTTGATTTTTTCTATCGTAATCACATAATGAGGACCAAGTCGCTGGCATTTCCAATAAAAGGTCTCTGCAGCTGTCGAGACTGAGGCGGCAATTGATTGGTGTAACATATGTAATCTCATCGATTGCAATTCGGCATGAATCAGTAATTCCCTGAGTTCAGAATTTAAAAAAGATTTTTTTTTTTTTTTTGCGTACAGAAGCGCGAGTAAAAGAAACAAGTTGTTATTCCCACGCCGATGCTACCACGACGACTTTCGCTATTATTCAACCTTATCCGACATTACGAAACTGTTATGGGCTCGCATCCCTGAGATATTTCCAATAGGAGCGAACTTTCAAACGATTTACAACGCAAACTTTACATTATACATTTGCTGTATTATACACCCATCCCAAACACGCCAAAACGTCTCATTTGCTAAATAATCACCTCGCACACACGTATCGAAATGCACTATTCTCTCTGAAATTCGTATCTTTGAATTCAACTGCTTGCTTTGGTTGAAGTTGAACTCTGTTGGTGAAACCTTTCTTTCCAACTAAAAATTAACAAATTTTATTTTTGGAGTAAAATTATCTTTTTCAGTTAAAAATTCAACTTTTTTGTTTCCAAATTCATGTATTTTGTTGAAAATTTGTTTTCTTCTTGAGAAAATTTTGCTTCTCTGCTGGAACTTCATCTTTTTGATTGTAGATACAACTTTTTTTGGTTTGAATCAACATTTTTTTTTACAAAGTTTGCTATTACATTTCTAACTGATAACTCATCTCTTTTTGTTGAAAATTTGAGTACTTTATTCAAAATCAATTGATTTTGGTTAAAGATTCATCAGTCGAGTTTAGAATTCTGTTCTGTTTTTTGGTTTCGATTCTTCTTATTGAAAATTCAACTACTTTACTTTCGATTTAATATTCATTCCTCTTAGTTGGGATATTTTATTTGAGATTTATTTTTCTTCTTGAAATTCTTCTATTTTTGCTGAAAATCCATCTTTTTGGTTATGAAGTATCTGTTTTTGGTTGAAACCTATTTTCACATTCTCATACTGAAGGAGAAGGTATTGGTTTTATGTGAGAAATGACTTTCGCGGATGTAATGAAATCTCCCCGTTTTGAGACCCCCTGAGTAAAAAAAATATTTTTACGAAGGTGTCTGTCTGTCTATATTCTGTAATCTGTGTACTCAATAACTTTCGAAAAAATGATCATATTGGATTTTGCTGTGGCACACTTTTTTAAGGAATAATAAGAAAGGATGAATTCTTTAACCAGCTATTTTTGACCAATGGTGCTGGATTTTCCCACCGAAAAAGCTTTTTGAAAAATTAAAGTGCACTTTCTCGCTCAAACTACGCAAGGTGCAAAATAATGTTGAAGACCAAAATTATTTACTTTAAAAAGATCTACAAACTTTTATGAGTTCACTTTTTTCATAAGATGCAAGGTTTTTGTTCAAACCGTAAAAAATGTTATAAAAAGATGAGAAATTCCTGTTGATTATTTTTCAATAAGACGAACAGTTTTCGTTTTAATCACGATAACACACTTACAAAAATAGAAAAATTCCATTCTCCAGCCAAGCTATAAGAGACACGAAGGGATGTTAAATAGAAAAATTGTTTATCTTAAAGAAGTCTCTAAGTTTTGTAGGAAGTATTTTTCAATAGGACTTATATTTTTTGTTTTAATCGTGACAATGCTTTTTAAACGATGAAAAATTCAATTTGCTGGCTTAAAAGTGATTCTAAAAAAGTTTTCATCCAAAATAAAAAAAAAAAAAACAATAATCTTCATAAAAGTAGAGGTTTTCAACAGTTTTGCAATATTTGCAACTCTGTATAAGCATTACGCTGTAAACTGAATCAAGCACGGAAGTAGCGGAGCGCGAGATCTGAATGACGCGCGCCTTAGGCGGGCTCAAACTTGTGAGCGAAGCGACCTGCGCGAGTAGCGCGTCATGAGAATGTGCCCGCGCAGCAAGCAGGTTTTTTTAAGTTCACTTTGATGCACTCTAGGCACCACCAAAATCCTCACGAAAAATTGAAAATCAGGAAAACTTTGAAACTCTGCATATAATAAATGTTCTGAACCTATTTTTCTCATACGCGTTACCTAGATTAAAGTTAATCGATTCCATATTCAGTACACTCAATGGATTTCCTGCTGCACTACTTTAAGGAAGGGTATTGTTTGTGATTCTTGAAAATTGTTCATTTCGACCTACCCCAAAGTACAGGCAGAATTTTCCCCAAAATTAACTGTTAATTTCAACAACTTACATGAGCATAGCTGCTCGAAGATTGGGTTTCTCATTTATGCTCTCAGAATCTAAATCATCACAAGATTCGCTGTTTTAACTAGTATTCAAAATTGTCACTGTGAATCAGCGAGGTTCCGCTGGAAGTAAAGATATATAAAAGATAACACTGATAAAATGTACAGAACTTCCTTTTTCGCTGATGGAAAAATCAGTGACTAATCGCATTTGCAGTGATATACTTATATTTGTCTGAATCAGCGTAATATACGCGCTATTAACCAGCGAATTCTCACTTATTTAAATTTATTGAATATTTTATCCCTTTCTCCTCCCTTTTATCAGGTAGATAGAAACCTCTCGAAGAGGATGCGGACATTGAGCCTTGCATCTGATACAGAGATGTGAGTCTTCATTTGTTCCTTTTTGAATAAGTTACTTCATAGCAAGAAATTATTGCACGTTGCAGGCCAATAAGCCAGTCAGTCAGTCGTAAATGTTATACAGAATATTGTACTTTGCACTTATTATCACATTGGTCGTAGTCAGCACGTTTACTCCTAACATTTTTGGCAAGTATAATAAACACTCTACAAAATACAAAGTGTTCTATTCTATCTTCTTTATTCCACCTCCAAATCGTCCTTACAGCACACAGTGGGGCAAAATGGAAAAACGATGTTCAAAATAACCTGTAGGTCACAATTCTTCATCCATTTTCAATTTTTTTTTTCTTTGAAAAAATTCAGTATTTACTTCTGAGAAAATCTGTCGAGGCCAATTCTTAAATTCTTGTTTGTTCAAACTTTTATAGAGCTGCAAATAGCGAAGAAAAAATGTTGATTAAAAAATTTTTTTTCTCTAATTCTCTGTGAAAATTTTTCTTAGTGGCATCAAGCCTCAGATTTGATGCAGGAAGGTCGGCGGAAGAAAAAAAATGTGTTAATATGTCAAGTTATTTGTTATGAAAAATTTTTGCAACGGATAGCCAGTATGATGTTTGATGGTTTTTTGAAGTACATTTATGCACCGAAATCGCTTGTTTAGAGCAATGAGGTGAAATGTAATCATGAGAATATGGTTATTGGTGGAGAAGTTTCAGGCAGAAACGAACCGCATCTTCTTCTGATTGTCTTCGAATCTCATTGCCTGTGATCCACTTTGATATATTTTTGGCATATTATATAATTTGTTAAATTTATCAACAATCATTATAAACAAATGCATGATTTGAACAGTTTTTACAGAAACGAACCGAATATTATGCCAGTCATCTTTGAATATCATTACCTATGAAGCTCATTGATATTTTTCGACTCAAAATATCATTCAATGATTTTATAAATGAATCATTCGAACAAAATTTTCATTATGGAAATTTCATGTTTTCAGTCCTCATTTTTCGAACCATTCATTCTGCAATGAAGAGCTCGAGATTTCCATAATGGAAATTTTGTTCGAATGATTCGTTTATAAAAATATTGAATGATATTTTGAGTCGAAAAATATCAATGAGCATCACAGGCAATGATATTCAAAGACATCCGGAAGAAAATTCGGTTAATTCAACAAATTATTTCAGAAGAGAAAAATACATCAAGGTGTATCACAGGAAATGAGATTCGAAGAAAATCGGAAGGAGATTCGGTTCGTTTCATCCTAAAACTGTTCAAATAATATATTTGTTTATAATTACTGTTAATAAACGAAACAGATTATATCAGATGGTAAAAACACATCAAGGTGTATTACAGACAATGAAATTCGAAGAAAATCGGAAGGAAATATGGTTCGTTTCGGCCTGAAACTGTCCAAATCATACATTTGTTTATAATTATTGTTAATAAATTAAACAGATTATATCAGATGGCAAAAATACATCAAGTTATATCACAGGCGATAAGATTCAAAGATAACCGAAAGAAAATTCGGTTCGTTCCTGCCTAACACTGTTCGAATCATGCATTTTTTTATAGTAATTGTTGATAGATTAAAAAAATTATATCAGATGAGGAAAATACATCAATGTGTATCACAGGCAGTGGGATTTGAAGACAATCGGAAGAAAATTAAAAAATACAATCCATCATACTGGCTATTTGTTGAAAAAATGTGTTTATAACAAATGACTTGACATGTGAACACATTTTTTTTCTTCCGACGACCCTTTTGCATCAAACCTGAGGTCTGATGCCTCTGAGAAAAATTTTCTCAGAGAATTAGAGGAAAAAATTCTAAAAATCAATATTTTTTCCGCTTTTTGCAGCTCTATAAAAATTTAAACAAACAAAAATTTAAAAATCAGCCTCGTTAGATCTCTTTAGAATTCAATAGTGAATTAAACAAAAAATGGAAAATCGATGAAGAATTGCGTACAAACATAATTGATTATACCCTATGACCCTTTCTTTTTTTCTTTGTTTTATGCGACCAATTACGTTCTAGCATTTTTAGTAGAAATGTCTTACTGGATGTACTAGCAGTTGTTTGCGTCTGCATGAGCGTTTCATCGACATATTTTTTCCTGTGTTTTTTTCTCTTAGGTGGGAACCGTTCCTCCCATCAGTTTAATTGCTCTAATCGAGCAATATTCTATCTGCTTAGGAATCAGAGTAAAATTAAATTTACTTGGGAAAGAAAAACTGTGAAAATCACCCTACATGGGTGCGAACCATGGACCATAGAGAGCATTTGATTTGAAGAAACTTGACGTTCCTTTAATCTGTTTCTCGAAATATTTCAATATTATATTTATACGTCATAAGAGGAAGAATTTTATTTTTTCCCATAAGAAGAAAAACATTTTGCAAATTTGTTGCTCTGTGAGATTTTTTTAGCTGACTCAATTTTATAATCGAATTGATGATAGCCCAAACATACAGAAAGAATTATTATCTAAATTAAAAAAAATGTGCTTATCACGTTTTATTTGCTTTTCCTCATTTTTCTGACTTGGGACAGGGAATTTCAGAAAATAATTCTAGCTTTTATTTTAGGTCAGGCATTCGGATTCAGAAGAGAGGGATATTGGAAAATCATTCCTCCAATTCAAAATTTGTCAAAATTTGAAAGTTCTCTCTTCTAAATTCTTCTAAATTCTTAATTTTAAATAAAGAAAGTACATCAAGCAGTCTTTAGAGTAGAAGTCGGTAGAAATCGGTAGAAGTCGGTGTTCCCAAGAATAAATATTTCTGAATCATGATAGAAAGCTTGTTTACATCGTTCATTGCGAATTCATCCTTGTTAGTTGAAAAATCAACTACTTGTTTGACATTTTTCGATTCACCTATGGTTGAAATTGTAGCCACTTTGTTTATAATCAATTCATATTTTTTTGGTGGGAATTCAAGTATCTAGTTGAACATTTATTTTTTAATTTCAAAATTGAACATTTTCTTTGATAAATTATGTACTTCGTTAGAAATTAGCCTTTTTTTGCAAAAAATTAATCTTCATGGTCAAAAATGTATCTTTTCGCTTTAAATACATCTATTCATTTGAAGATTCATCAGTGTGGTTGTGAATCAATTTCTTCGGCTGAAAATTAAACTGTTTCATTTTAGTAGAAAATCGATCTTTTCTAGTTCAAAATTCAACAATTTGGTGAAAATTTGTCTTTTTGAAATGTAAATTCAATTATTCCGTTGAAATTTCACACATTTTGTTGAAAAATCGTTTTTTATAGAAAATTATCTTTCTCTTTGGAAGTTTATATTCCTCTTAAAGAATTCTTCTTTACGGTTAACAATTTAGGTTATAAATTTAAACATTTTTCATTTTAGTCGAACATTTATCTAGTTAAAAACTCTTATGTTCGGTTCAAAATTAATTTTTTCAACAAAAAATGTCACTAATCCATTTTTGTTTAAAAGATTTCAATTTTATAGTTCAAATCTCAACCGTTTTGTGTAAAGATTGTATTTTTTGCATGGAAATTAATTTTTTGTCGAACATTGAACTATTCTGGTTTTATTTTCATCATTTCAGTGAAAAAATTCGTCTTTCTGGTTTAAAATTCAACTACTTCAGTGTAGCATCTACAACTTCATTTGATTCTTCATCATTTTGTGTAAAAGTGAAATAATTCGCTTGAAAGTTAGTTTTTTTCGTTTGTTGGAAGTTATTTTTTTTGTTATAATCAATTTGTTTTAACTGAAGATTTAACTTATCCCAATTGAAAATTCCATAGTTTTAGTTGAAAATCATTCGTTTAGTCAAACATCCATTGCTTAAATTTAAACTTTGAGTATTCAAATTTTCGTTTACAATTTATTTTTTTAGTAAAGTTAATTTATCTGTATGAAAACCTAACTCCTTCAGTTGAAGATCCTTGGTTTTAGTATTCGCTATGTGCAGACGATTGGAGGGGAGGGCTGGCGCTGCCGTCGAATTTTACACGTATAGTCCAAGCAACAGGGATTATTTAATAAGTGCTTTGTGACAAAAACTTTTGCAGGAAACCGACTGTGCCATCAGAAGGAAGGTACTTCATACTTTATTCCAGTCATGTTCTTGACTCGCGAATAACATGTCAAATGTTTTTATTAACGTTTATAGCCGAAAAATTGCACTTTTTTAGTTGTTTCATTTATAACATTAAAAGTATTAGAGCAATCTTAATGACATCAATTAATAAGTTATAGGCAATTAAATCGCAAATAAAATGAGCCCTTGGTGGACCTAAACGGATAATTTAAGGCCGAGAAAATTAGTAAAAACCAGGAAATTTAGGGCTTGTTTAACAATTCAATATCTTGGTTAATTTTGGAATACTATTACTGGGCTTAGGTGAAAAAGTACCGATTTCGATGCTCTATGAGTGTTGGAAAGAATGGACACTGTAGGATAATAACTTTTTGCGCAATTGCTATTTCAATTATTTAATGCTACTAATTGCAAAATGTCTGTATGGTGCACCGATGGTCCGATTTCAATTTTTAAAACGGATTTTTGAACTTTAACTAAAGCACAACAAAATGTAAATCTTGGTGTTCCAGTAAAACGTTGCTAAATGCGTTAAAAAGTTTTCAAACATGACACCAAACTGCTGTGCGCTCGAAAGTAGCCGAGGAGTGGGGGAAGAAGGAAGGTAAAAGAGGCTGCTTTCGAGCTCTCAGCAGTTTTGAATCATGTTCGAAAACTTTTTTTAACGCATTTAGCAACATTTTGCTGGGAAACCAAGAAATACATTTTGTTGTGCTTTAGTTAAAGTTCAAAAATCCGTTTTAAAAATTGAAATCGGACCATCGGTGCACCATACAGACATTTTGCAATTAGTAGCATTAAATAATTGAAATAGCAATTGCGCAAAAAGTTATTATCCTACAGTGTCCATTCTTTCCAACACTCATAGAGCATCGAAATCGGTACTTTTTCACCTAAGCCCAGTCATAGAATTCCAAAATTAACCAAGATATTGAATTGTTAAACAAGCCTTAAATTTCCTGGTTTTTATCAATTTTCTCGGCCTTCCATTATCCGTTTAGGTCCATCAAGGGCTCATTTTATTCGCAATTTAATTGCCTATAACTTATTGCTTGATGCCGTTAAGATTGCTCTAATACTTTTTATGTTATAAATGAAACAACTAAAAAAGTGCAATTTTTCGGCTTTAAACGTTTATAAAAACATTTGACATGTTATTTGCGAGTCAAGAACATGACTGGAATAAAGTATGAAGTACCTTTCTTCGGATGGCACATTCGGTTTCCTGCAAAATTTTTTGGCACAACAATTTCTCTATTGTTTGGACTAGTATTCTTATGGCCGCGTCCCGCAAAAGGGACCGTGGCCGCCACGGTACTAACTTTTGCTCCATAAGATTTAACATGGGAGCGTCCGTCAAAATGAGGGGCAGTGCTGCCAGGTCTACGGATTTTTCTTCAAATCTAAAGAAATTTTGCCAAATCTCGGATTTCTGAAGAATTTGAAGAAATTTGACCGAAATCTGAAGATTTATTGTATTGTTCCTTTTTCTTGAATTTTTTGCCCATATTAGACAGAGGAATGTAATCTTCTAGGTCTGAAAGTATTAGCTTTTGGGGCAGTTCGTATGGAAAGCTACTCTGGGGCTGTATTCTTGACTTCATTCAAACAACTGTCGTATACGAATGAATGATTCTGTCTTTTTCTTCCTCACGTGGTTAAAGAAAGAATAACAATACATTTGTATCCCAAAATTGTTTGAACTAGAGTTCCTCTAGGGAGAGTTGGGACACGTATTCCGCTCCGCCACCACTCGACTAGGGTCAACCGGAATAAGGAAGTCGTAACAAATCGCATGCGCGAAGGGAAGGCTGTCAAACCAACCCAACCTCGATTCAAAGTTGTTGTTTGTTGTGAATCGTCAAAGAGGAGGATTCGTTTTGATACAGGTATCTGCAACAAAAATCTCTATTTTCGATAAAATTTAACTGACTAAGGCACACAAATTTATAATGAACATACAATTCCTTTATTTATTCATGCCAGTAGGCCTCTGTTTTATATTTATATAATTTTGAAACTTTCCTCTCTAACAATCAGCATATTTAAATGTGCACAAAAATGTAAAAAATATATTTTTGTGACAGATGTATTATAAAGCGAAACGAAAAATTCAGTTACAATATTCATTGAATGAAATATAAA
>WSXT02003755.1:0-14992 GCA_011762715.2 Neuroterus valhalla
AGTCTTGAAAAAAATGGTCTCAAAAATTTTCAAAATGCTTCCCCTCTTTCATTTTTGATCCAAAATAGCTGGCTAACGAACTTGACTTTTGTTTTCGACACTGAAAGAGTGTACCAAGGGCCAATGAAATCGATAAGTTTTTTCGGAAGTTATCGTGCTAACAGACAGACATACATACATACATACAGTCAGCCAGACAGACGGACAAACACATTTGTAAAAACCTGTTTTTCGGGTTCAGGGGGTCTCAAAACGTGGACATTTGACAAAAACGGAGGGGAGAGGGGTCAAATTTTATACAAATCTAATACCTTCTCTGATGAGAATGTAAAAACCGATTTTCAAGTTCTCTGAAGTGTCTACAAAATGATAAATAGTTTGATTTATTCAAATTCCATACTTGATTTTTGGCCAAAATTTCGGGTCTTCCGGCCTACTGTGCAATAGTGGGATTATCGCATGAAGATTTCAAGCGTGCTTGCAAAGAGGAAAAACCTACAAAGTTGGCTCTAAACCTAAAGTTTTGGGAATCCATTCGGCTAACTGTTCCTATACGCCGCTCCATACCAAGAAAGTCTGCTCTTATTTTTTCGTAAGAAGAAGATAAAATTATGATTCCTTTTTGTGTTTCCGATTAGGTTCATCAAGCAGCCGAAATGCTGACGAGGCTTCTTTACTTGGATATCGCGGGTTTCCTGCAGGATCACGCATAGTTCGAAGTTATTACTTGAAATTTACATTTCCTGAATACTACTTCATGAGACGCAAAGATGGCAGATTAAAAAAAATCAAGAAGGACTATTATGATGTAGTAATAGATAAGGAATTCAAAATCGTTGGATTTTTCAAGCATGATTATGAATATGAGGTTTATGGAATATATCGGAAAACTGTTGAAGGTGTATTTCGGGTAAAAGTAGACGAGTTAGATGTAGACAGATTTACCTGCATGACTGAAAAAGAAATGAAGCAATTATACCCTGATAATATAAAATATAAGAAGCCGGAGGGAATATACAGGTACACAATTCTAGTAGACAGAGACTAATCTATCAGCCAACGATAAAAATAAGCACAAACCACAAGCAAATATGCTCAAGCTCTTTCTTTATGTACGTATGTATTAAGATCTGATTTCCGTTATGATATCCCCAAGTCAGAAATCACAAAATTTGTATTCATTGTAATAAATGAAACTCAGGAGCAGTGTGCTCAGATCGGAAACTCAAGCCAGTCACTAACACACGCGCGCTGTGTGTGAGCAACACAGCTCGACGTATACGTCGAGCCGTGTCTGGCCGTGTCACTCATACACAGCGCGCGTGTGTTAATGACTGGCTTCAGTTTCCAATCTGAGCACACTGCTCAGGAGCCGCAGAAGAGTGAGGGGAGGGGGACAGAGCCCCTCCAGTTGCCCAGGTATTTTTGTGCATAGTTTTGTCCGATGATCTTTTTTTTTTGCTCCTCTGATACCGTCGGTGGTTGAGCCTCCTTCCCGCCAGAAAATACCTTCCGTGGATCCTGATTAAACTTCTAAACATAATGGCCTGAATATGAGAAACATTCAAGAAAACCTTTCCAAACATTATAAAATTGTGTAGATTTATTCTTTCTCAGTAACATTTTCCTAAATCACAAACCAAATATAATATGGAGTAAGTTAAGCGGTCTTCGGACACGTACCAGTTGTCGGACAATCCTGTGTTCACCACAGTTATTAAAACTAAATACATTTTTGAATGTTTCATAGTTTCGTGTATCACTGAAGGGAAGAAGGTGTACAATTTCTTATTCCACTGTATTAAACATATTTCAATAGCTGGTTATCATTGATTGCCATTTTTAGGGTGTGCGCTATGATTTGTGTCAGAAAACAGCATATTCTTGTATTCAAGTGATAATGCATTCGAGTTGGGATTGGACATTAATGATCACACTCATCACATGTAGGGGACCAGAAATTTTTGGGATTCTCCGTAATAAAAATTTGTATACTAAACATGCAAAATTTTTAATGTGTACGGAATGAGGTGCAGAATATTTTGAACTTGCTAAAAGTATTCTTGAAATTTCAACCTCTCTATCCTTAGATTCATGTAGATTTCGTTTAGCAAGTTCCACAAGGTTGTAGCCACCAGTAAAGGACAATAATTTCACATGAAAATTGAATGAACTTTTCGTAGTAAACTTGATCCAAGCTGATATATTAAGTTTTTGCAGCAATAAATTCAGTACTTTCTAGCCGTAATTATTTTGAGCTTTTCACCTACTATTTTCACCCTCGAGTTTCAAGGGCTGCCTCGATATAGGCAAGAGTAGCATCTCCTGTGTGATCCTTCTGAAAGGCAGCATGCCACAACTTTCCGCACTGCCTTCAACGATACTTATCATTATTGTACTTCTGCTTATACGCCTGCCCTTCTAAGGGCAATTACAGAGACAGAAATGTCTCCGGAACCCCCTGCTTCGCCTTCTTCTACCTCTTTCTTCTGCCCGCGTCGTTGTATTAAATTCTTCCACACTGCTAATTACTGCCATACCTTCTGGTCTTGTGCTTTCTGCGGGCACAGTCACGCCACTGCCTCTTGTAAGCGCAGAGAACAAAAAGATGCCACTCCATGTTGTTCTAATTGCAAAGGCCCTCATTGGGTCACCTTTCGTGGATGCACGAAAGTTCCTCATAGACCTGGCACAAAGTTGAACGTAACCCGTCAACCTCCGAAACTGAAGCCTACCCTAATCCCTTTTCCTACACCTCGTAGCGCCACCAAACTCGTTTCATCCCAACGCTCTTCCGCTGATGTAATCTTAGCTCGTCCTCCTCCCAAAGTCCATAAGCATCCTCAATCCTCCGATCCTCTACAGGATCCGCAACTTTAGCAGTTTATTCGGGACTTCCTCTCCACCTTCGCTGTGGCCTTCCAGCAGCCAAACTCTCAGCGTTCATAAGAATAAACTCTCTATTCTTACCTGGAATGCTAACGGCATCTTGGTCCCAAAGCGATTAAAACTGTCTCTAGTTCTTAGCGACAAATCAATTGACGTTGTCTGCTTTACCGAGACTCATCTTAATCCCAATAAGAAACTCTATATTCCCGATTTCACTGTCTACAGGAAAGATCGTCTTTCTTCTGAAGGTGGCGGTGTGCGCTTCTTGTTCGAAACACTCTCCGACACTCAGCCATCAGCACAAACTACTCTCCATGTGAAGTAGTTGGAGTCGAACTTCACCTCCCCTCAGGTCCTCTTCACATCCTCTCGATTTACTCTCCTCCGAGTATCAACGATATTAAAAAAATTCCTGATCTCTCCAACTCTAATACCCCTACACTGATTGCTGGCGATCTTAACGCCAAACACAGGGCCTGGAGCTGTCTCAAAAATAACAAAAAAGGTAAAGCTCTCCTCAAAACTGCGACTCGCAATAACCTAACAATTGAGGTTCCGTCAGGACGCACCCCTTTCCCTAGCTCTTCTAAGCCAAATCCAATCTACTTCCGATCTGGATGCAGATGTTGAAGCCCTGACGAAAGACATCCAAAACTCTGCCCAATTCGCCACCTCAACAAACTGCATTTCAGCTCGCAAACATAAACTTTTGCCTGCCAACCGCGTTATTTTTCGTAAGGAAGACCAAACACGCAAACATTGGCAGTCCTACCGGAACCCGAAACAGCGCCAGCGTCTCAACTCCCTTCAGAGACAATTGAAAACTGCTCTCCATACTGTTGACACATCATCTTTCGACTCCTGCATAGCCGAAGCTGAATTGTACCCCAGAAGATAATTGAAAGTCATCAAATCCCTCTGTAATTGGAAATCTTACCTTCCTCCTCTTGCCAAAGACGGCCAATCATTCTCTCTCGACGAGGAAAAAGCAAACATTTTCGCAGATTCCGTTAAAATAAATGCTCCTCCTTTCCTAGCCACGACCAATTTTCTGAATTTCACGACTATGTGCCTAGGACCGCTCAAGATTTCTCTGTCACAGATACGGACTTTATTGCCACCTCTCCCAAAGAAATCTCCCACACAATCCGCGCCTTGAGAAATCGTTAAGCCCCCGGCAATCACTCCATCAGCAACAATGTTTTGAAAACACTTCCTCGCAAGCACATTGTAGCCATCTGCAACATTGTTAACGCAATGATGCGATTACAATACCTCCCCTCAGCCTGGAAAAAAGCTATTGTGATTTTTCTTCCAAAACCAGGTAAACCTCTCAGCTAAGCATCAAGTTTTTGTCCTATCAGCCTGCTGTGTACTCTCAGCAAACTAGCCCAAAAACATAATTCTTTCCCGTTTTGATGACTTTGTTTCGCAAAACAACTTTCTTCCTGACTTTCTGCACGGTTTTCGCATACGTCATGGAACAGCTCATCAACTTCTTCGTGTCCCTGAGTACATTGCCGAAAACCTTAACAAAGGCAGGCACACATCTATGTTTCTCCTGGATTGTAAGCAAGCCTTTGACAGAGCCTGGCATGAAGATCTAATTCATAAACTCAAGTTAAACTTTCCTCACTACCTCATAGCCTTAACCAAATCCTTCCTCTCGCACAGGAGCTTCAGAGCTCGAGTTGGAAAATCCTTATCGGATCCCAAACTTATAACCTCCGGTGTCCTCCAGGGCTCCGAACTCTCTCCCTCCCTTTTTAACGTGTTCTTTTACGACATTCCTGGCGATGAGAAAATTCTCACGGCTCGATACGCTGATGATGTCGGTTTCCTTGATACATCCAAGGTCATTGGCCATTGCTCGTCACGTCATAAAAATTTATTCCAATCGTCCTAGAATGGTACCACAGATGGAGTTTTGAAATAAACAAATCTAAATCTGAAGCTGTCTTTGTCTCACGTCGCCGGCGAAATCCTCCTGAGATTTTTGTTGACTTCATTCAATGGAGTCTCTCAGCAAAATATCTCGGTCTCGTTTTTGACAAACGACTCAATTGGTTCAAACAAATCCAAGCCATCCGTAATAAGGCCAACGGAGCCTATATCTCACTTAAACCCTTCTTCGATAATCTTATAGTTTCGCGAGCCACCAAAACTCGAGCCTTCAACGCCATAATTAGGAGCATCTGCACCTACGCAATTCCTGTCTGGGGCTCTGCAACCCCAAATAGTCTCTCCAAACTTGAAGGCACGTATATGCGCCTTTTCCGTTTCCCTCTGAATATTCCTTGGTTCATCCGCAACAAGCAAATTCTTGCGGAACTCAACCTCCCATCCACCAACAATGCCGCTCACACATACGCTGCAAAACTTCGTCTCTCAGTGGCTAATCACCCAAACCCATGCATCAAGTCACTTGCAAGCTATATAAGTAAAACTTCCGACCGTTCTAGAAGGCCCTGTCTTCTCGTCTCACAGCAAGAATCGAGTTATCTGTCTCTCTTATTTTCCCATGTTTCGCTTTATGCGCGAGTGTCCTTACGGTATAACTGTCTTGGACTTCCAATGTCGAAGTCCTTATTTGCTTTCTCGGTTCATAACCATGTTAGGATGGTAACCAGTCGAGGAGGGGGTCAGTCTGTAGGCGCACCTAGCGAATCCGACACTTCCCTCATTCCGAGGGCGTCTTTTGAAGATTTTCTCTCCCCGAACCCTTAAAAAAAAAAAAAGAAAAGAGGAACACGTTTGTCTGGATCTTGTGACTGAAAAGCACAGATCGCGGGGACGAATTAGTAGGAGAAGCCCAGAGTACCGACCTTCTGGAACTTGTCCAAGCGTTCTCCTCTCAAAAGAATAAAGTTCAAGTTATTGAATTTTTATGCAAGTAAATTCTCTCCAAGAGTGCCCAGTAGGGTTATATCCTTTGAAGCAGTCGAGAAAAGACTTTTTTGCGCTTAATATTTTGAGTGTGTCCGAGTCTTAGAGCCTTCGTATTGCCAAGGGTAAAAGTCTATCATTCTAAACGAGCTTAAATCTTAAAATTTCTATTATTGAAGGCTGGAGCCTCAGGGTTTCCAGAGAATATGGAATTCTCCAAATTTGACCTTCTCTTTTTCGAACCACTACCTCGTGAATAGAAAGGAAAGTTTGTTGATATTTACGATCTTGGGCTTGAAAACCTCTATCACCTGTCGAGAGCATGTGGCTCGTAAGCATTTACCTTACTCCCGCCTTCCCGACGAGGCGGCAGACGATAGACATTGACCGATGAGACTGAGTGGCCTGAGAACCTCATTTATAAAAGCGTAAGGCCTAGGGTGCCTTTTTCGTACTAAATAAATAAAACCTAAAGGACAGGCAATGTGATTGTAAGAGAGCATAATTTGAAATATATCCATTCACGAGGATATCCATTTTGTCTTGACCTGATGTCAAGGGACTTTCCTCAAACTTTGCGTGAGGGATCCCAATGTTAGGATCATTGACCTACTCTTTCTCAATACAGGTATTGCGTTTAAAGGGAACCTTGCGCCCCGTAGAAAAGAATTTTTTTTCACTCAATGTATTATTTCTAATTTGTTCCAAGGATAAAGATAATTGAATTGATGATTGGTTGATCCAATGTGTCCTCTGAGGGTTTACATTTCCCTCGAACCTCCCCACCATTCCTTTACACACCCTACCACTACCTTCGTAGTAAGTAAGGAGAACCTGCAGCTTCAGGTGGGTTCCTAACCACCAAGAAAAATAGCCCCAAGTGGTTAGAGTAACCTTTTTCTCAAGAGGTACCAGCACCACGACTCTCCGGAGATAAAAACTCCCCTACTAGGCAAGTGTTCACCGCGTGGGCCACCGAAGCTCTTCCAAAGTGCAAGGCAGACCACAGGAATCGAACCCACAACAAGCCGGCATGGGTCCCAAGCGTGTGCTCTAGCCCCCACGACCAACTGACCACCCTGATAATTGAATCGTATTAGTTTAATCATACTGATACGTGTATGAGGAGAAAAGATAGGAATAAAAGATATACATAAGAAACTGGTTGACAATCGACTAGTATTTTTTACCTAAGGGTAATTTTTTCCAAATCTACGCTTTTGTTCACATATCTATAATTTTCATATGATTTAGAATAGGGATTACAGAAGTTAATGTAAAAAGTAAGCATAGCTTAGGTTTATGTGAATAAATGTATTATTGATAATAAGAATCTTATTCCTAATCCAGAAGAAGCCCCTTTTTCTATGCGCTGAATGACTTTTACTCTTGGTATTGTAAAGTGACGTATTTACAGGTATAAACTAATGTCGGTATAATAGACACATGCGGTCCGACCTCTAGTATTTTCTTACGCTTTTTTCAAAAACCTAGAATTTAGCATAAATTTCACTTCATCTCCAGAACCTAGGGCAGAAATAACTTTAACAATACAAACAGAGTTCGAAAATAGGAGCCTTTGTTGGGATAAATGAACAAATACCCGGATAACACCGAACGTGTTGCAAATGTTTTGAAAACGTTTTCTGCCAAACGTTAAAACGTTTGTAAATTTTGATGAAAGAAACGTTTTCAAAACGTCGGATACTTCCGCACATTTTTGATACTTATACTGAACAAAACTTTTTACGAAGGTTTCAAAAACGTTTGATAAACGTCAGACCAAGCAAAATTTGAGCAGAGTAAATTTCCAAGCATCTCTGAAACGTTTCCAAGACATTCATCAAACGATAAAAAAATGTTTATCCAACGTTTGAAAAACGTCTATCCAACGTTTCTGAAACGTTTGCAAAACTTTTAGGAAAAGTTTTAGGGAGGTTTGAAGAACTTTCGAAGAACGCTTGATAGAAAAATAACAACTTTTTTAAATAGCTCATATCCTTTTTATAATATTTAGGCCATACCGTAATTTCTAATGATAACTTTTCCGTGTCTTTTCTTTTAAACATATGTTTCAAAGTCGTTCATATAGTAATCAACATAGTTTCCTGTTACTTGCGAGAAAGATGTCGAGGAATCGTAGTTCCAGTAGATTCGGTACTCCTCGTTCTCAACAATAGAATCCACTCCCCTTGAAGCGTTCAGCGGGGCAGGATCGCTGCCAACGCCATAAGAGCGGCAAAGAAGGTGGAAGAGCACTCTTAAGGCAGCGTTGTATACGCCATAGGTGCTCAGGGAGTGTAAGACACGCCCTGCACCTATCGATGGAAACCTCTTGACGTAATATTCTTCTACGGTATGATAAGGTGAAATTTGTGAAAGTTTCCGTGCATCATCTTATCTTCATGTAGTTTCAGGAAGTTTTTACCTCCGCTTTCTTCACCTGCACCTTGAAAAGTAAGGCATCTTGATGGAGTAATGCACTCTCCTTACTCCTGATGTTGAGGTTCAGACCAAGGGTTTCATCTGCCTGCTCCGCGGTTCTATTAAGGAACGTTCCTTCTCCTTCTCATTTCGTGATACCTGACCATTGCCAGGAGAGGATCTCTACCGTTTTCGATGATATGAACAGTACCCAGGATGATTCGGTTGTATAGGCATTCAAGATTGAGAAGTCCGCGTCCGCCTTTACGGCGTGCGATATATGAGCGCAAAACGGACGAGTTGATATGCAAGCTTTTCTTCATATGCATCATCATGTGCGTAGTAATATCATGGGCCTTGAGCTCGTTCTTCGTCCATGGAACTACCCCTAACGAATAGAGTAGGACTGGCACGGCAAGCATGTTAGTCACAGATTTCTTGTTCAACTACGACATGTTGGGCGACCAAATACGTCAGAGCAGATGTTTGTATCTGCTTTGGAGAACCTCCTTTACTGACTTTATATCTTGAATGCGGCTCTTGGGCACACCCAGAGATTTGTAGGTCTCTCCAGCGCTCAGGTGTCTAATAGCACTTCCGTCAGCAAGCTCAGGTTCCTCATCCATATCAGGTATTTGTCCACGTTTCAGCTGAATCTTGGCACTCTTATCCAACTCCAAGTCTAAACCCATTCCTCGTGTGTTCCTCTAGACGATTCTAATATCATCTTTGGAAAGTGACACTGTTGGTAGTCACACGATGTTTTCCAGAAGTAATAGTAAATCTGGTCTTCCAAGGAGGCATTAATCTCTCAATGCATCCTTTTATATCTGGATGAACCTTTAAGCTTATCAACGGATAGATGATAAGTCTATGGGAAGTTGAATCGGAAGCTTTCTGGTAATGAATCCAGGTCATCGACAGAGTGTGTTTGCAGACACTCCTGTCGATCAGTAGGTTTTCCCGTGCGACAGCCTGCCGCGCCTCTTCTCGATCCTCGTTGTTCGTAAATCTCACTCCATACAGGTCCCAACAGACCCTTGCCGTAAAAGGCTTACCAGATTTTATGTAGTCATTGACACACTGCATACGGGACGCGTTTTGTCTTGCCCAGCCGATGTTCTCGTTTGTTTGATGATAGCGCTTTTTGGTTTTTTCATCAATCGCTGGTTTGGACTTTCCATTTGAATCAGCAAAAGCTTTCGCCGCATCATAAACACAAAAAGTGATGGTACAGAGGTCGGAATCCTCTGAGAGTTCTTTACTAAGGGTGGCACCTATTTCAGCCAGATCATGGGGCTTGGAAGGAACCTGAATGTTAATGTTCCCTCCTTGTCCTGGAATCGCCATCGTCTCTTAAGGGAAGCATTGTTTCGACAGTTGGTCTCAATATCACTTCCTGATTTTCGTTCTTGCATTCTTAACACTTGCTGTAAAAGGTGCGAGAGCTCTGGGCGTTTCTGGCACCACAGAGTGTGTGGGCGCGCCATGTAACCTCTGCGGTAAGGGAAAGTACTGACATCATAGCAACAAAGCAGGTCATTATCAAGTTGATCCGTCCATAAAGAACGTCGATTTTCTCGCCGGTCCGTCATCGTGTTTCCATCTAATTCAGCACCCCGAAGTCTGGAACGATCGGCAACACTGCCCAAACCTTGTCGGTTGCGCTTCGCGTTCGATCCTTTTGAACCGCATTCATAACTGGATTGGGGTTTTGTGTTTCCATAGTTATTCCTTCAAATAGCTAGGAAAGGGATTATCCACCTTTGCAGAGCCCCACATGCGATAGCAAGGCTGTATACTCCAGGAGGTCGCATGGTATCCTTGAGACACCGTGAAGGACACCACATCCAGGTGCCATTCAGCTTTCAGCACGGTTGTTTACACCTAAGCTTCGGAGTTTTTACTTCGGGACCATCCCTGGACAATTGTCCGCGACTGCTCATTAGTTTTCGTGACCGTATTGAGCAGGAACCTTCGGCACAGGTCCCTCTATCCGCAACCTAAGGACGCGGACATGCAATGTTTTATAAAATAAAACATTGGTTTCACAACCACCGCAGGGTTCACCTTGGACCACGTCTTACGATCGTGACATGAGTGACCACATGAACGACAAAATCACAATAAAGGGGGGGGGGGCGAAACCCACGTGTTTCTTAAGGACAAGGAGCGACCCATGTATGACTGCTCTTTGCATCCATCCCGCAAGTGCCACCATGGCATATTTTTGTCACATGGGTATGGCTTTCAGGTTTTTAACCAGTGCAGGCGTCGCACCTCGAAGAGCATCGATGATGAGAAGAATTAGTTTAACCGAATATCCTTGATGATGATGCTGCAAGTGTTCTGTAAGATCTTTGTACCTCTCCTTTTTCTCGGTTTCCTTGCCTTTGATTTTGTAGTCGGCCAAGGCCGAGAATTCGATCACGAACATGGTTCGGTCACGTTTGCCAAGGAGCACGATTTCGGATCTTGTGCGTTGGATAGGGACCATTGTCGAGAAATCGTAGTTCCGATTGTCGTTTCGTAGTTTTGAAGGTCTGGGTGGATAAAAAAAATTGTATCTCATTTTGCAACCAAATATTAGGATGTGCAGTTTAAGAACTCATGTGATAAAATAGTAGACTGTTTTCGCATAGTGCCTTAATGAGTTAAGGTAGCATCAATTTCAAGAAATGGATTTTCAGTTTTTTTTTAGCTTTTTTAAAATTTCCAACCATTATTTTATAACACGGAAATAGATTACATTCACAAAATTATATTCTTTTTCACCTACTACTCTCCGATTACGATTATCTGGTCTAACGAAAATGAGAGCATATTAATAGAAAAAATCTTAATTTTTGAGAGAGAAAACGTACCAAGCAAAATATCACCTTACACCATGCCCCTTGGGGACGAGAGGAACGTTACAATAAAATTTCAAATGGGAACCTATGTAATTTCTTGCAGATTCCGATTCTTCATAGAAAAATACGTAAATTTTATTTGAAATTTTTTTGCTATTCCGAGCCAGCTGGCGCTGCATGGGCTTCAGTAAAAAAATTTCAAGTTAGCTTACTAGCCTCCAGCAGCTGGGGGTTCAGGTGTGTTACACATTTTTTCATGTTTTTTTTGACACCCGGAAAATAAAAATTTTTTATCACAGATATTTTTTTCCGTAAGATGCGTATTGTTTGAGATTGTGATAAATCATACTATATTCTGAGTCACTGAAATCAGCTCTTGACAGAAGCATAGTAAAATTCCTGCTACATGAGTAAAAAATTAGGCTAGGAAAAAAACATTGATCATATTCCTAATGACTCCTCCACGTTATGGACGCATCCTTCCATGTCTGAGAAAGGCTTTTTTATATCAGGAATAGCGCTCATACGTAAGACACCTGGGTAGAGCGAGATTCTACGCTTCTGTTCTCCGTACAGTCTCTTCCCCACTACAAAGTTTTGGGCTCAGCGGACTAAAAGAAGCAATCATTATGTATTTCCGGCTGCTGGATCCAAATCAGTGGTCAAAATAATGAATAAAACACGTGTTTTTTTCTACCAATTTCGCAAAGCGTAAAAAGCCGAGAAAATGAAGTTTTTAGAGGTAAGAAACAAAACGATCTCCAATGTCAGAATTTTGACCACAAATTCGGATTGAATTTTAATCTATAGGATGTGACTACTCTGATCGTCGGAAATATAAATTCCTTTTTCTTGAGATTTTGCGCCGTTCTTTTCTGTGCAGTCTTTCCTCCACCACAAAGTATTTGGCCCAGCGTACTAGCGGAGACAACTCTTATGTGTCTTCCGCCACCGAACCCAAATCTGGAGTCAAAATGAGAAGGAAAAACAAGTTTTTTCTACACATTCACCAATGCGGGAAATGGAAATGACAAAAAACGAAGTTTACTGATGTTAGAAAGAAAACGGCATTCCGACCACGGATTCGGATTCAGCGACCCAAAATCCAGTTCATAAATTGTTTCTCTGATTTGTAACAATAGTATCGAAATAATTACTAGCCAAGACTATCAGTTCTATTACAACGTCCTTGTGTCCCAAAAATACGTGAAAGTCGGGGAAAATTTTATTAATAACCATTTTCCCTTCGATCAAATCCAAGGGAACTTCGAGGTTCAAACATAAACAAGAAATTGCCAGTTTATTTAAAAAAAGTAATATTCCTATGAGAATTTGAAAGGAAAAATGTGACAATTTAGAAGGAATAAGTAGCCTTCAAATTGATATTGTACTGATTGTAATATTTGTTTATACTCTTTCCCTTTTACGAGCTTTAGAGTAATTTTTATCCATACAGAATGGTGGACGTGAAGTGATGTCTCAACTTGTATGATCATGTGCTGTTGTGTTCTACCTTTTTTCTAGGCACACAAAGGCGAGATCTTTTTAGTGTTCAAGTAATTCCAATCTTCTATTTTCAAACAGTAACTTATTTACACTTTATGTTTGTAGAGATGACGTAGTCTACTTACACGTTTTACAATACTGCCTTTTATAATTTTTAAAATATCAAGTTGAAAATGTGTTACACAGTCTCGTTCTTCCATCAAATTTTTTTATTTTTCACGTTCATTGTCTTTTTGAGCTTCTTTCGAACAAGACGTACAGTCATAAATAAATTTATGCTTTGCTCACAAAATTCTCGAGCAGTATAAAAGTCCTCACGTATTTCAATTTGAAAGCGTTTCCAGTTATGCAATCTCGAATCAGAAGCTACCACCTGAAATTCTACCTGAGATGGACTTTAATTCCGCTTTTGATGTTTCTGTCATTACTCCAGTAATTGCTGAACAAAATACCTTTCTTAGGCTCTTCAGATGATTCTTGGAACCAACCGAACTATTTGTCAGCTGCTTTTGGCTTTTGACAATCGCAACGACATTTATTTTTTAGCCTGATTCAAGGACAAAATTTCCACTCAAATTTTTGACTGTTGTGGGCAAATCGACATCCCCGACACACAATGTAAGTTTCGTCGGATCAGGCAGTTTCTCGCATCTTGTATGTTATCAAGGGTATGGATTTCACGGCTAGACCACTGTCGTGGCACCGATTCTCGACGATGTTCAGAGCATTTTGCATGAGTTCAATTGGAGTACCTGTTATATTGTATATTGACCTGTTACCTGAATAACGAAATTATATCCACAACCTTGTGTGTGAGAGCTCGTTTCATTCAAGCTACGAATCGAGTCATCAATAACGTAGCAAAAACCTGAGGGTAAACTTTGTTGCAGGTAGAATCTGAACGGTGTTTCCTGAACCCTGCACTAGGGTCCAATGAACCCCCTATGTGAGGTACTACTGACAGGTCCTGTTTCCAATATACGCCATGGTTTTTAGATGATAGTCTGCTTTGCATGCATGCAGGCTACCTGCATGTATAGAGTTGTGGTCTAATATTACAAGATGCAAATAACGCACCTTGCAATGTCCATACAAACTATGGCGTGTGATCGACCAAGCTGTCGAAAATTCGGTACAATTATTGTCGGAGACTCAGAGAACCCCAACTGGGTAGCAAGAACACAACCTAGGGTACTTTCCGTCGCAGGTAGCTGCACTAAAAAAAATATCTGAAATTTACTGCGCTGAGCTATGTGAAACAATAAGGACCCATGCTAAACGTGGTAATGTTACAGCTCGACTGTCACATAACAGTATTCGCGGTTATAACCTACCTGTACGAGAATTTGTTTATTTTTAAAATAGTATCAGCAAAGACTATTCTATATTTCAGTGAATATTTTGGTGAAATTGCAATGAAGGCCCTTTCCTCAAAAGTAGGGTTAGAAAGATAATGTTTACAGAAAAGGCTTCATTTTGGTCTAATAGTTGATAAAAAATGAGCAGAAGCTAAGATTTCGAAGCGTTTGTTTATAAAAAATAACAATAAACAATGACAAGAGACTCACTCGTTTTCCGCATATTTGCGTGATATTGTGCGATAAAGGAAATGAGTGCGATCAATAATGGTGCAAAATAGGTGCAAATTGCAAAGAAAGTGGTCAGAATTCATAGGAATCCCAACTGAAGTGATTAAAATAGGTGAAATTGCAACTGCAAAAGTTGTCAACATCGGAGGAGATGCAGTAACTGCACGACTTACGCTGCGGATACAATGTAGATACAAGGTGTTTCGAACTTTTTTTTATGGGTCTCATAACAGATTTTTTTTTTTTTACCGCGATTGCGGAGGATAAATGTTTGCTTTACAAGAAATACCTACTTTTCACGGTTCGTTAATTGGGAGGAACAGAATATTATGGATGGTTGTTTGAATTTTTACATTTCACTTCAGAAGGAGTCAAATTTTAAATGCCTTGTTTGCGATGTACTTTAAACTCTGAACGTTCTAATGAACGAATTATTTTTTCGAAATCATGTTTTATCTACAAATATTGTTCCAACTACAATTTTTCGTAATACATCATGAGTTTTTTCTGTAATCTAGGATCTGCATTGAAAATTAATAATTATTTTAGCACTTCTAGTTTACAAAGTCATCAGAAAGAAATTTCGTTCATTTGAACGTTTAGATCTTTGAGCACATTTTTTTTACTCAATCGGCCAGTATTATGCGTATGTTTTACCTTTGATACCTGAAAACAGTTACTTCGTGAAAAACTCAAATATTTTTCCTAACTCATCTTATCTCGTGTCCCACTTGTGCATCCACTCATTATAATCATATCCTAGTTCTATCAAATCTTTTTTAAAATTATCCCTCCACCTGATTCTTGGCCTTCCCAGTGGTCTCTTACTATTCGGTTTCCCTTTCA
>WSXT02003766.1:0-14991 GCA_011762715.2 Neuroterus valhalla
AAGAAATGTAACAAAAGATACATGAACCAAAAACAGTTTTGGTTTTGAATAATAAACTGTTGAATGTAACTAAAAAAGACGAGTTTTCAGGTAAATAGTAAAATCTTTATAATATAAAAAAATGTGAACTTTCGGTTTTCGAGCAAGCTCGAAAAGTTGTAAATATCATCCTGCAGGGCTCCCAAAAAGAAACATTTTTTTTCTTCATAGTTTTCTTCATACCTTGCATTGCTTGGCTAAACATTCTCAATTCCGTTTATATTTTTGATTTTGGAAATGCCACAACTCTGACAATTTTTTTTTAATCAAAAAAATCATAAGGATAAATTGTTCCACTTTTCACCCACTGCAAGAAACCGTACTTATAATTTTTGATTCTTGGAAAGAAAAGTCAAAAAAAAATTTCAAAATTCAGGCAACAACAACAGACAACGACGTAAAAACTCCTTTTTCGGCATCAAGAGGTCTCAAAACGTGGAGATTTCATAAATTCCGGGAAAGGCGATTGCACAAAAAACCAATACCTTCTCTTTATGATGAGGATGTGAAAAGTTCAACAACACATGAATAATAATAATAAAAATATATTTTGACACATTTGAATTTGCAGGTTGGTATACATTTGATTAGGGTAAAAATTCGAGCACAAACGAAAATTTAGGAAATAATTTTTGAATAATTTAAGGAATAAAAGAAAAACTCAAATATGAAACAGAATCAAATTTTTATCAAGTGATTTTAACATGTTTCTGGAAAATTAAAAAACATACAATTAACAATAATGAAATGTTCAATCACACATTCATAATAATTATAAAAAAGATATATACAAACTATCAAATAGTTGGATCGTTAACTCGGATGGCTGCAAAAAAAATACAAAAACCCTTCTTCAAATATTTTAAATGATTCAAAATTGAGTTAAAAAATTAAATGTCAATCAGATGAAAATTGTTGTATGGGTCACTGCAAAATAATGCAAAAAATTACTATTTTCATCTAGTTGTAGGAAAATATTTCTATTTTCGTGTTTAGAAAAAATCTGGTGAAGGGATCAGGAAAAAATTTCACGAAAACCTAGAACCTAAACCGATCAAATAAGAGGCCTTCTGCTCCGCACACATAAAAAATCACACACAGCCACTAACCTTTGGTAACACGAAACCTAATCCAGATCCACACGTACATATGGTAAACAGAGTCTTCTGTTATAGCTGATCAGGGCAACTTAAATGATAATCTTAGAATGCATGCCTGAAATTGTGTAAAATATTTTATTCTCGAAGCATTACAATTCTTTGCTCAGTAATATTTACTAAACACGCATGGAAGCTGCTAACATTGTACTGCACCAGGTTATTTATAGTACCGTTACCACACTACTAGCCGAAAAATGGCTTCGTACCAGGCCATTAACTTTTATTGTGCTGAACTAATTCTGAGCCCATAACAATAAAAAGAACTCTTTCACCTCGACAGAAAGTTAAAAATTCCAGGCAAAACACCAACAATATATTGTTACTATGAAGAAAGATAGGTAATAACAAATCAATTTTGAACAATTAGGTTTGCTAGATCACGACAATTATAGAAGTATGTTCTAATTCATTATTTAATTTATTTAATTATAAAGTTTTCCATCCTTCTTCTCCTACAGGCGTGTGATTGCTCACTTTCGCTCTTCTCCAGCGGAGCGGAAGTAAGCGATTTTATGACGGTAAAGAAAGGAAAAAGAAAAACGTTATAAAAGAATGAATGGAATCTGTATTCAAAAAATGGATATTAGGCACTCTAATGAATGTTATTATGAATAATAAGGCAAAAATACTTGGTCTGCGCTAATAGATTTTCAGTACACCTAACTACCCTTTTCAGAGCACCGTCTAGTATTACCTAATTTTCCGTGAAACTGATTAAACGCGTAAAGCGAAAACTCACTCTACTGTCGGACAAAGTAGTATGTAAACCTCAAGCTAAAACGGTCGTTCGCACCTTTCATGAAGTTGAGCACCTCGGCTTTGCCCCGGTGCTTAGCTTATACGCGGCGCGCAAACGCCCGCTTTCGCTCTCGGTGCATAATGTACTATTTTCATAAATTCCATCCAGAAAACCTAACATAAGGTTTATCAAGTGGATCTGTTCCGTTTCTCTTTTCAATCAGTTACATTTTTTGAATTCCACCTCCAAGATTGTGTTTTATAGGATCCCAAAAATACCCCATAAGTAGGAAATTTAGTTTTGCGAATTTCGAGTGCTGGAAATTATTTTTTGACGCTGCTTTTTTGAAATATCTCTAATATGGAGAACGTTACTTTTGACCAATAATCAGATGCTTCCGAAATTCGTTTCAATAATGACTGATTACTTATAGTAATTCCCTTTTTAGAGAAAAGTAGAAATTCTTTGTATTCCTGAATTCTCAATATTTCGGATTTTACAGTTAGAGGAAGATAATTCTTTGTTCAAGTTATCAAGAATGAATGATTAAATTATTTTTTTATTATTTGTAACACTATTCTCTCAGAATAATGTATGAAAGTTGCGATTTTTTCTGAAATTTGTAACGTTTCTCCCAAATTGAGGTAATAAATAATTCAAGTCAACTGTAAAGTTGAAAAAGTTTGAACATTTTTGAGAACAACAACTTTATACAACTTTTTGAAGGAAAATTTGCTATCAATAATTGAGCTGCCGGATCGAGGAAGGGCACATAAACTCATTTCGCTGGGAGTTGGAGGCCTGTAGACGCTCGGGTTTGAGCGACGATCGCGGGCCTCCCCACTCCCAGCGAAATGATTTTATGTGCCCTTCTTCGACCCGGCAGCTCAATTATGAAGTATTAGGATATTCATAGAAACATCTGTCTTTTAGTGAAAAGTGATATTTAATGTATTATGAACAACTTGTTTCAAAAGGAAACCGTAGGAAAATGATTTTCAGCGCCGAAAAACTCGCAAGACCAAATTAATCACTTATGGGTTCTTTTTAAACTCTATGAACCTGACCTATATGTGAGGATTCAAAATGTGATTTTCGATTCGCATTCTATCACTGATTTTGAAGAGAAGTGAGCCAGATGAACTCGATAGATCTTATATCTGGTTTCCTGATACAAGTTTAAAAAAACGTCTCCCATTCTAATGGGAGATTCATGTTAAACTTCATGACACTTGCGTAGCCTATAAATATATTCATATGAATTTTTGGACAAACAGTAAATTTTAACAATTCTTCGCAGGACTTGACTAATCCAGGGGCACCAGGAGCACCGTTCGGTTTAAGTCCGGTTATTTTGGAACCGAACCAGTGGGCCTTTGATAAAGCCACCGAATGTGTCCTCAGGTTGCGTATAGAGGGTCCCTGTGCTGAGGTTCTCTGCTGAATATGTTCACGAAAACTAATAAGAACTCGTGGACACTTGTCCAGGGATGGTCTCGAACTAAAAACTCCTAAGCTAAGGCGTGAACAACTGTGCTGAAAGCTGAATGGCACCTGGTTGTGGTGTCCTTTACGGTGTCTCTAGGATACCGGGCGACCTTCTGGAGTATGCAGCCTTACTTATTATTGCGTAGCTCTGTGATAGTGGACAATCCCTTCCAAAGCTACTCGTGGGAATAACTATAAAAACACAAGACCCAAATCCAGTTATTATTGCGTTTCAAAATGATCGAACGCGCAGAGCACCCGACAATGGTTCGGCCAGTATTGCCGATCGTTCCAGAGTTTGGGGTGCTGAATAAGATGGGAACATGATGACTAAACGGCGAGACAATCGACGTTCTTTATGGACGGATAAACTTGTTAATGACATGCTTAGTTGCTATGATGCCAGTACTGTCCCTAACTGCAGATGTTACATGGCGCGTTTGCACACTCTGTGGTGTCGGAAACACCCAGAGCTCCCACACCTTTGACAGCAAGTGTTAAGAAACCATGCCGTTAACTTTTCGCAAACAAGAGATTTACGCGGAACGCTTTCTACGGAACGATCCATGGATCGTTCCGTAGCTCAGTTGGATGAGCGCTCATCTGGATAACGAGAGGTCCTGGGTTCGGATCCCAGCGGAGCGGAGAAGTCGGTTCTTCTTTCAAAGAAATTTGTATTTAATTTTTTAATGAAATTTAATATTTTCCTCACACAGATTCATATACGTTTAAAAAAAATACGCATTCAATTTGCTTCCAGAATATTTCTGTAAGAGACAATTTTTGATCTACCTAAATCAATAATGGAACATGGATGCTTAAGTAAAATCGTTTTACCATCAGACGGAAACATGGCATTTCGTGGTTGCTTTGTTGATTCCCGTTTCAGGCAGTGACAAGCTCTCAAGGGAATTTCGCAATTACTCCCGTTGGCATTAGTCGTCTTAGGATGCGACATAGACGAATGAAAAATAGACAACTGGAAAAGCAATTTACAGTTGACAACTTTTTGTATTCTCAAGGTCCTCTTCCCGTTTTATGCTTATCTTGAATTTTTACGCAAAATAGGACTGGAAAAATATTTCATGGAAGTAATCTGGAAATTTTTTTTGACGGAGTTTTATCTCGATGCTGAGTTGAGAATCCTTAAGACGATGCAATATTAAGAAGAACTAGAATAACCTTTCCTTTCATACATTGTATTTAAAACACCGATTGTTTAGAAGCTCAAAAATAATACAATTACAATTATTGAAGATCTTCTAAATAAGAGTCATTGGAATTCTCCAAGGTATTGCTTAAAATTGTACCATTTGGAGAATATTTTCATGATGAATTTTGTATTTTTATATTCAATTTACGCATCTCACATAGAATAAATGTTCGTAATTTTAAATAATCAGGATATCCACTTAAACTTTGAACGAAAATCCCATGCTATTTTTCGTTTTTTCCGGTCTAACATAACATTCTTTCTGGTTAACTTTCAGAAGTTTATATTACAATTATACAAAAATTAACTGTTTTGGTATATAAATTTAGAAAAGAGTTAAATATAAGACAAAGAATGAAATAATAGGGGAATTAGTTCTTTTAGCTAATTTTATTGAAGGTACCAAATTCATAATATTCCAAGGGAAATGGATTGCATTTTCAACAAAATAGTAGATTTATTAATAAAAAAATATGATTTATCAAATAATTTCCAATAAAATAGTTTCAAAGTTTATTTTGAACTGGAAGAGATCGATTATCAACCATCTAGCTGATGGTTGACCTAACTTTAAAAATTAAGTAACTATTCTGCATGCTGCATTTTCAACCAACGAGTTTAATATTTAAAAAAAAAAATTAATCTTTTGGAAGGCAGTCAAATCTTCAAGGAAAAAAAATATGGATTTTCAATCCCAAAGCACGGATTTTCTATGCAAACATACGAATATTCTTATTCAATTAAATAGTTACATTTTAATACGAGACCGTAAGAACGACAGTTGGAAAAACAATAGAATGATTTAACCAAACAGTACAATTTTCAACCAGAAAGGTAAATTCTGCACCAAATATGTGAAAGAAAACTTTTAAAATAAGAAGAATTCACTCCCAACTCAAGATGGAACAGTCGAAATGCAAGAAAGAATATGCTTCCACGAAACAGTTGAATTCCCACCAAAAGAGATGATTTTGGGATTACAAATATGATAGTAGACTTTTCAATCAAAAATAATTAACTTTCAACCATAGAAGATAAATTGCGGAGGCTTAACCATTGTTGTAATCTGATGTATGTATATCTAATGTATATCTCGTATAATTCCATGTGATCTTTGTAATCCCTATGTAATCTTCTGTAATTTATTGTAATCTTGTGTAATCAGTTGTGATCTTCTGAGATTCCAGGTGATCCCTGCATGCTTAAGTGATCCTGTATAATCCTTTGTAATCCTATGCAATCTCGTGTACTTTCATGTAATCTTGTGTAATACCTATGCAATCTTGTCAGATTTATAGTAATCTTCGTAATCCTTATGCAATCTCGTGTTATTCTTTGTAATCTTTATGTCATCTCCAGTAAATTATTGTAATCTTGTGTAATCGGTTTTAAACTTCTGGGATCCCATGTGATACCTGTATGCTTAAAAGATATGGTAATCTTCGTAATCCCTATGTGATCTCACTTATTCGTTGTAATCTTTGTAATCCCTATGTAATCTTCTTCAATTTATAGTAACCTTGTATAATCAGATGTAATCTCCTGAGATTCCAGGTGGTCCCTGCGTGCTTAAGTGATCCTGTCAGCGCTGGATTAACCAAAAGGCACGGTGGAGCTAGTGCTCGAGGCCCCAGGGTACCGAGGGGCCCCTAACCCCAGAAAAAATTAAACAAGTTCATATACGTTACATTAAGTTCTATGAAACATAGGTTCAAGCAATGATAAATTGAACGAAAGATTCAGGAGGTCCATAATTGTAAAATTTGGGGAGAAAGTAAAAACGTTGTCATTTAAAGATAATTTTGATTTGTTCTCCTGCTCTCTTGAAAATTGGGATTCTCTTAGCCCTTAAGAGGGCCCCTTCCGAGACTTAGCCCCAGGTCCCGAAAAATGGTAATCTGGCGCTGGATCCTGTGTAATCCTGTGGCGTGCTCTTTCCCTTCACGCGTTTGCCAGAAGTTTAACGATTTCTACAAACACCGTAAATGCATAAACCTTAAGTGACCCGCCGGAGACTTTATGGTCATCCGCAATAAATGCCCAGCTACCCTTTCCCACGGACCCCGTGGGAGGGACTTGCCCTTTCCATCGGATTTTCCGATGAGAAGTGCCGGGCAGCCGGGGTGTTTTGACACTCTTGCCCGAACTAGTAACCAGCTAACAGCTCGGCCTTATGCCATCTCCGCGGTTTTCCGTTCTGCCGAGTCACGTGACACTTGTACCTTTTTGTGCCTTTTTGTATCTAATTCTAATTACTCTGAATAAATCGTAACTGGTTATTCACATACAGTGTTATTCAATATACCTCCTTTCACCTTGCGTTTCCGGCTTCAAATTGGTGACCCCGACGTGATATTTCAAGGTGAAATAAAAGTGACTTAGAACAGTAAAGTGTTTCGTGTTCAACTTATAGTGCCCTAGTTCAGTGCGATTTCACGATGCCCAACAGTGCAATTGACGGGGCCAACGGTAGAGCTGACGCTAACAGTGTTACGCCCGTGGTTAATGTGCAAACGCCGACACCCTTCCGTCCCCTCGTGTTTCTCGAAAACAGAATAAAGTGTGGTTTACGCTGTTGGAAGCGCAGTTCATTATTTCAAACATTGATGATGACAACGTGAAGTACTGTAACACGATATCGTGTCTGACAGAGAAAGCTATCGAAAAAGTTGAAGACGAGCTGACAAACCCACCACATGCTGACAAGTACGTGAACTTGAAGAACAAAATAATTGAACGCTTTACCGAATCAGAAAGCGCGCGTTTTCGTAAGATTTTGGATGGCGAGCTTATGGGTGACCGCACGCCCTCGGAATTTTTCCGCTACTTGAAGTCGTATGCCACGTCATCTATCCCCGAAGATTTTATCCTCGAAATATGAAAGGCTCGCCTACCTTCACATATTCGGACCGTGATGGCAGCTTCTAGCGAAACTGATATCGGCACAATCCTCAAGCTCGCAGACACAGTGCACGAAGTTGGCCCCGCAAAGCAAGTAAGTGCGGTCAGTAATTTTACTGAGCTAGTTGAGCAAATTCAGCAACTGACGCTCCAGGTGAACGCTCTCACGCAGAATCGCGGCCGCTCGCGCTCCCGCGGATCTCAAACCCAACCGCGCGACTCTCAAAACCGATCCGTTACGCCCGCGCCGGGTCGCGGCGATTCTGCCAATGGCGGGCTATGTTTCTATCATCGACGTTTTAAAGAAAATGCTACCAAGCGCCGCGGCCTCTGCTCCTGGACAGGAAACGATGCACGCCTACAGTGAACGCGGCAAGCACTGATGGATTGGCACAACGCCGGATTTATGTGAGTGATTTAAACACTCGAAAATTATTCCTCGTGGACACTGGTACTGACTTGTGCGTGTACTCGCGTAAGTGGCTGAGTGGAAAAATTAAAAAGTGCGAATATGAAGTTTTTGCAGCAAACGGATCAAGAATCGTGACCTACGGCAATATGACGCTCAACTTGAATTTATCGTTATGCCGGGAGTTTAAGTGGCCGTTCGTGATTGCCGAAGTGAGTTCCGCGATAATTGGAATTGACTTTCTCTCACACTATGGTCTCATAATTGGCCCGAAAAATAAGGCATTGACCGATAACGTGACCAGCCTGTCAACATTTTGATTTTCTGCTGGCGAAGTTGTGTCCGTTGTGAAAACTTCGATTGGTGCTTCAGAGTATCACCAGTTACTCGCACAGTACCCCGATTTGACGCGGCCACCCGTGTTTCGCAAAGAAACTTTCAAACACCGCGTGCAGCACCACATCAAGACGACCACTGGCACTCCCGTTTACGCCAAACCTCGGCGCCTGGCAGTCGACCGCCTGAAACAAGTCAAAGCCGAATTCGACATGATGATGCAACAGGGTATCGTGCAACCATCGGAGAGCCCCTGGTCTACGCCTCTTCACGTCGTGCCCAAGAAGGATGCCAGCCCTCGACCATGCAGCGACTACCGAGCTCTAATGATGATGTTTGGTTTACGTAATGCAGCGCAAACTTTTCAGCGTTTTGTTGACGAAATCATTCGCGGACTTGATTGTGTTCACGCGTACACTGATGATTTTTTGATCGCGTCTGAAACTGAGGAGCAACACTTAGAGTATCTGAAAATATTACTCGACCACCTCTCGACGTACGGTGTCGTGATCAATCCGGCGAAATGCGTTTTTGGTAAAAGTAAAATAACTTTTCTCGGATGCACGGTAAACCCCGACGGAACTTTTCCTATGCAAGAACGCGTCGAAACGATTTCGAACTTCTCCTTGACTACTACGGTTAAAAGTTTACGCCGTTACCTCGGGATGTTTAACTTTTATCGCAGAGTTGTCCCTCACGCTGCCAAAATTTTGCAACCGTTGAACGATCTACTAATGGGTAAAAAGAAAAAGAAAAGATCCTGTTAATTGGTCTGATAAAGCCCGCAATGCTTTTAATAACTCGAAAAGTGCGCTCGCGAACGCGACTTTGCTCGCGCATCCCGTACCCGGTGCGCCTCTCAATATCGTTGTAGACGCGTCGGATTTTGCAATCGGCAGTGTATTCAAACAACGCGTAAATGGTGCATGGCAACCTCTAGTCTTTTATACAAAGTCGTTGACGAATAGTGAACGCAAGTATAGCGCGTACGACCGTGAACTCTACGCAATTTACTGTGCTATTAAAACTTTTCGACATCAGGTAGAAGCTTCGGACTTTATGATTTTCATCGATCATAGACCGATAATTTATGCTTTCAGTCACAATTTAGACAAATGTTCTCCGCGCCAATTTCGCTACTTAGACTAAATTTCTCAATTCACCACTGATATCAGGCATATCAAAGGTTCCGAAAATTGTGTCGCCGATCCATTATCTCGCATAGAAGCATTTTCGTTGTCAGTTGATCACGACACTCTCGCTTCCGCTCAGAAAAACGACGCTGAATTACGCGACTTACTTGTGACCAATAAAACATCCCTTAATTTGCGCAAAGTGCATTTTCCGGATCAAAACCTGCATTTATATTGTGATACTACGAACGACGTCGTACGGCCTTTCGTCCCGGTATCCTTACGTCACGTGGCATCCAAATCGCTGCATAGTTTATCACATCCAGGAATGCGCGCCACTCAAAAACTCCTCACTTCGCGTTTTGTTTGGCCTTCAATTAATAAAGATTGTAGAGACTGAATGCGTGCATGTATCCCGTGCCAGCAATGCAAAGTTACTCGACACGTTCCTGCTCCAATCCAACAATTCGAGAAATTAGCTAATCGTTTTGAACACATTCATATAGATATCATTACTATGAGTTATTGCCAAGGTTTTAGATATTGCTTAACATGTGTCGATCGCTTTTCTTTCTGACCCGAAGTTATTCCAATGGCCGATATGCAAACTGTTACTGTCGTGAAAGCTTTGTTATTAACTTGAATTTCTCGTTTTGGTGTTACATCGCGAATAACCACTGATCAAGGACACCAATTCCAATCAGCGCTCTTCGTCGAATTATGTAAGCTCTTAGGTACCAAATGCATTCGTACGACAGCTTACCATCCTCGAGGAAACGGCCTGGTCGAAAAAATAAATGTCACGATGGCAGCGATTGGGTCTCTATTTTGCCCATTGTCTTACTCGACAAGCACTTAGCGAACTCACCCTTCGTATTTATACATGACGACACTGTGCGTGGCCCATCCAATCCGCCGTATGACGGACCGTATAAAGTCATCGAGCGTAACGATAAATCTTTTGTTGTCAAGTTTAAGAATAAGAAGTTTCGCGTTTCCATCGATCGACTTAAGCCTGCTTTCATTCTGTCTGATGATTTAGAGAAACTCGGCGAAGAGAACAAAATGTACGGCGACGGTGATAATTATGATATTGGTGTTCAATTCAACCGCGAAAATGTCACGCCTCCGATTCAAGATGTTCCTGCACCTGTTAACAAACCGCAGCCAGGACCGCCGAATCTGATCGCAAACTGCGAAAATCAAAGTCGGTCAACGACTCGCTCGGGACGAAACATTCGTTTCCCAGAACGTTTTCAAGCTGGTTTCAAGTAGACTTAGTATTACATCTATTTGCTTTTGTACTATTCTTATGTATTTTCCACATGCATTATTATCTAGCAGCGGAATTTTTCATGTATGTTCTTTTCTAGTATAGTAATTATATTCAAATTTTCTCTAGGTAGCGTTATCACTGGTAAGGGGGTGATGTGGCGTGCTCTTTCCCTTCACGCGTTTGCCAGAAGTTTAACAATTTCTACAAACACTGTAAATGGATAAACCTTAAGTGACCCGCCGGAGACTTTATGGTCATCCGCAATAAATGCCGATGGCCGCGCTCCCGCGCTAATGAGCTTGTTTAAGGAAAAGCGCACGCCTGACCTTCGATTTTATTGATATTAACCCTCGGTCCCAGCTACCCTTTTCCACTGACCCCGTGGGAGGGACTTGCCCTTTCCATCGGATTTTCCGATGAGAAGTGCCGGGCAGCCGGGTTGTTTCGACACTCTTGCCCGAACTAGTGACCAGCTAACAGCTCGGCCTTATGCCAGCTCCGCGGTTTTCCGTTCTGCCGAGTCGCGTGATACTTGTACCTTTTTGTATCTAATTCTAATTACTCTGAATAAATCGTAACTGTTTATTCACATACAGTGTTATTCAATATACCTCGTTTCACCTTGCGTTGCCGGCTTCAATCCTTTGTAATCCTATGCAATCTCGTGTACTTTCATGTAATCTTGTGTAATGCCTATGCAATCTTGTAAAATTTATTGTAATCTTCGTAATCCCTATGCAATCTCGTGTTATTCTTTGTAATCTTTATGTAATCTCCAATAATGTATTGTAATCTTGTGTAATCAGTTTTAATCTTCTGGGATCCCATGTGATACCTGTATGCTTAAGGGATATTGTAATCTTTGTAATCCCTATGTAGACTCACTTCATTTGCTGTTATCTTTGTAATCCTTATGTAATCTTGTGTAATCCATATGAAATCTTGTATAAGTTATTGTAATCTTCGTAATTCCTACGTAATCTCATGTTATTCGTTGTAATCTGCGTAATCCTTATGTAATCTCCTGTTATTCATTGTAATCTTGTGTAATTTATTGTAATCTTCTGAGATTCCATGTGATCACTGTATTTTTGTGCGATCCTGAGTATCTCATGTAAGCCTATGAAATCTTGTGTACTAAAGGGATCCTGTCGTTAGAATGAAAATAGGGATATCTGCAGTTTCTGACCCAGCACCTCCACAAAAAAATCGATTTTTTGGAAAAAGTAAAAGAGCCCAAAAATTTTAATTGGTGCCCAAAAAAAGCCCAAAATTCTGAGCTATTCAAAATACCGAAATCCGATTGTGGAGGTGCCAGCTTAATGGACCTACAACACGATGTATTTGAAATAGGTATCAATTCTGTTATACCATTTGATTTTGTGACTCGGAACTTGAGAATCTTGATTGAAAATTAAATATAAACCTTATGCTGGAAAAAAAATTATTTATTTCATTACGAAATAAATCATGAATTTTGCAAATTTTCATATACCTTATTCTCAAAGTATTCTTTTTAATGTATAATGGAGTATGTATATACTATGCATAGTATACACTTCAGTTTTTAATATTATCCGATATAGCCGAGATTATAAATTATTTTTTTGGTTAAAAACTGAACTGTGCCCTGGAAAATTTGTGTTTCGTATTCGATAATCCAACTATTTGGTTGAAAACTCTATTGTTTCTAGTTGAGTTTCGATTCTTCCTGTTTGAGAACTTGTCCATCTGGTTGAAAATTCAACTTTTGATTTGATAATTTTACTATTCTGTTAAAACTTCTATCATTTTATCGACAGCTTAACTATTTTGTTAACGTCTTCATTTTGGGTCCTATAATCAGCTATCTGGTTAGAATTACCACTAATTTGATTTGAGGTTTATTCTTCTCTGATTTCCAGAAGAACTCAGGAGAATTCAGAAAAAACGGGGTTAAAAAAACCAAAATTTAGGGTGAATCCCAATTAATTGTGAATGAGTTTCGATTTATTGAGAAAAGCCAAAGCATGGGAATTTTGCATTTAGGATTTAGCTAATGGAATTCGATGATTGATACGCTTGAGGATTCACGGTCGGCTAGAAACACTTCAGGATGAATTTAAAGAAGTTTGATGAAATTCAGCAGTTTTTTCAGAAGAATTCAAATGAATTTAAAAGAATTCATGAATAATCAATGGGAATTGAGGATTATTTTTTAGATGAATTCAAATCAACTGCCAGATGCAAAAAAAGTCCAAAATATTTCATCGATTAGGAAAACTGTAGTGAATTTGATTCATTTCGAGGAACACGAGAGAATTCCATGGAATTGATTCGAAGTCAAGATGAATTTAAAAGAATCATGAGACAATTCAAAATAATTCAGTTGAATAGAACCACATGTTCGAAATGCAAAAAAATTCTTCCAAGTTTATGGGCTTTCAGATGCATTTCGAATAATCAAGGCAACTCCAGAAGAAGACAAAAAAATTCAAGAAAATTGAGAAATTATCGACCTAAATTCATGTTTTACTTTATCGTAGATAATTTAACAATCTAGTGGATTTTTCTCCCTCTCTTGATTAGGCATTTGACCCTTTTTTTCGAAAATTCGTTTTTTTTTGTTGTTTATTTCGACTGTGTTCGATTCAAAACCAAAAACTTGTTCGGTTGAAATTACAACTATCACATTCTTTGTTGACAATTTACCTTTTTAGCTAGAAATTACTTGTTCATTCGCAAATTGAAATATAACATTCTTTGTTGAAAATTTATAACTTTCTTTAGGAAATTTATTCATTTTGTATGTCAAAGGGAATTAGAGTGTATGTTTTCCCGCACAATCTTATATGTATTCCCATTTAATCCTGTCCAATCTTAAGTAACATTTTTTAGTCTCATGTAATCCTTTAATCTTCTAATTTAGTGTACACGAGAAATCAAAGTTAACCCCTCGATCAATTTTTAAAAAAATAAAATGAATTTAAGACCAAAAGATATATTTTTGATACAAAAATATGACTTTCCAACAAAACAATTGAGTTTTTAACCAAACAATAAAATTTATTAATCAAAGAGATGAAATCTCTACCAAAACTTAGATAGTTGACTTCTCGATGAAAAATAATTCACATTCAACCAAGGCACAAAATTATTTCAATGAAAAAAAGATTACTTTCCTACAATAGGAGACAAAACTTTCAGAACACACTTGAATTTTCAATTTAAAAATCTGACTTTTTATGACTCTTTATCAGAAAAAAAACTTTTCAACAAAATTGTTGGATTTCCAACCAAATAGTGAAACTTTCGACCAGTTGAAATCAACTCTGAACCAAAAATATAATATTAGACTATTCAAAAACAGAGATTGAACTTTGAACCCAAAATAGTAAATATATAATCTAAAATAAAATTTCATTTCGATGCCTCCTAGCAATAAAGTACTATCTCAGCGGACAGAGCAATAAAGTCCTATCTCAATGACAATTCAAAACGTTACTATCTTCGCGGTCAATTCAAGAAAGTACTATCTCATCGGCCAGTGCAATAAAGAACTATCTCGCCCGTCAAACTTATAATTTCAGGTTATATTCGTAGAATTTTCTTTTTCGAATAGTTTATGGCTTATTGCTACCCTACAATAAACAATCCGACAGAATTCATTGGGAAGCCATTGACGTGAATTGTGGGCTTTACGAAGATTGTACTTTTTTCCAGAATAAAACAAATTTCAACTTAACCGTTGATTTATCAAGCCAAAAAACGATCTTTCTACATAACAGTTCAATTTTTAGCCCGAAGTTTGAACTTTGAATAAAGAGTGTTCAATTTTGGAACCAAAGAGACGAATTTTCTTTGAAACAGGAAAAATTATAATTACTTACCAAGATGTTGGATTTTCACATAAAAAAGTCGAATTTTGAACCTACAACAATGCACTTTTTTTAAATAGTTTCATTTTTAAATAAAATGGATGAGTTTGTGCCAAAATTTTGCAATTTTCATCCAAGTTAGTACATTTTCGATCAAAAAAGTTTAATCCTTCACGGAGCAGTTTCACTTCCTTGGTGATGAAGATGAATTTTTGAATGAATGAAACAATGCTGAATAAAAGAGTTAACTTTATCGCCAAATTGTTGAATTTTCAATAAAATTTTTTAATTCTTAACAGAAAAAATCTGCCCGCTGCGCGGGCACATTCTCATAGCGCGTGGCTCGCTTCGCTCGCAAGTTTGAGCGCGCCTAAGGCGCGCGTCATTCGGATCTCGCGCTTCGCGTTCGATGATGTATTTACCTCGCGCTACGCGCTCGG
>WSXT02003777.1:0-13385 GCA_011762715.2 Neuroterus valhalla
TGAATAAATTAAATCCTTCAATAAATAATCAATTTTTTAACATGATTAAAATAAGCCTATCTTTATAGGAAATTGTTTAAGCAATTGAACGAATTGCATCTAATATTGGATATAAAGATTTTAAAGATCAACCTTTCATTATTATTATATAAACACATCTTCTTAAATAATAATAAATTCAAATTTATATAAAATAAATCAGAATAATAAGGAATTATCAATGATATTATTAATATTAATATTATTCCTAATACTGGAGATAATAAACAAAATATATAATTTAAATTTTTAAGTAAAAGAAGTTCTTTGAAAATAATTTAATTGCATCTCTAAATGGTTGTGAAATTCTTATGAAACTTACTTTTTCTGCACCTTTATACGAATTTGAATACATCCTGATACTTTTTGTTCTAATAAAGTTAAAAAGCAATTATAATATGGAATTATATATATTTGATTCCTAAAATTAACACGTTTATCTGTATTTATATACTTAATTATATAATTCATTTGTTAATTGGAGAATTTTAACTTTACAGTTTAACAGTTCTAATCAGCCTAAAATTAATAATTTTTATTCAAAAATAGATTAAATAAAACATTAAGATTCATGATCTAATTATAGAAATAATAAATTTTCTTTTTTATATCATTACTGTGATTATTAATAAAATATATGATACACATATAAAATCATAGTTTATAAAATAATAAATCCTAAATCTTTTTATAAAAAATCTTATTAAGGCAGGTAATCTTATCATTATTATTATAATAATCATGAAACATAAACTCTTTTGTTGAAAATTCGTCATTCTTGTTTGAAAATAATCATTTTTGGTTGAATTCAAAACTGTTGCTTAAAAATCTTGTTTGGTTCTAACTTCAACTATATTATGATAATTTTTCTTGAAAAAAAGGATTTTTTGCAAAAATGTTTTGATTTTTAATGAACTGAATGAATCTTGATTACAAGAGATGAATTTTTAACAAAATACATCAATTCTTTAGCAAATGTTCCAATTTTCAACTTGAAAAGATGAATTTTCAGCAACAAATTGGAAACCTATTAAATTTTCATCCAGAAATATTAATGTTCAATTGGAAAAGATACTAATATCCAACAAAACAGTTAAATTTTTAACCAAAAAGGATTTCCAGTTAGGCAGGAACAAAATTTCAACTAGTATTTTCTACAAAAGAATCAAATTGTCGATTTCTCAATCCAAAAAGACGAGTTTTGAAGTATGAATTCCAATAAAAAAATACCCATTCCAACCAAATTGTTGGATCCTTTACACAAGAATTGAATTGTCGACCAGAAAATATGAATTTGGAACCTAACGGTTGGATCAAAACAGTTCATTATCTTCTGGATTACAAAGATCTGAAGTATCGATTGTCGCCAAACATACATCTTTCGTAATTATTACTGCTTCTATATTCTCATTTTGTGGTACCAATTGAAATTTATTCATATCGTTGGTCCTAGTTCAAGAATATATTATTTCTCGAACGTCATATACAATTCATAATATATTCTTTAATTCTCCAAATTTCAGAGCAGATATAGGCGGAATCGTCGTGAATCGCAGATTCCGAATATATCGTTTTTAAACTTTGATATTCGGAATTACGATTTTTCAAATTTTGATATTAACATCTGTGAAGTAGAGTTCAAGTAGCTTGCAATCATAGTCAGAGGTGATTGAAGGGTCATCAAGCGACAATGGAGCCCACGCCCCGTGAAATTTGGCGACTAAGTCTGCCGAGTAAGAAAGGTACAAGCGTGAGGGGTAGTGGTCACTGGAAGGGGAAGGTAACCCAGGTACTCCGCGCGCAACTGGGCTATACCCTCACTTTATATGAAATCAAGTTGAATGTTTTCAACTCTTACCTGTCCTGGCGGAAAGGATTCTCCCTATCGTAATAAAAATTAATCCTCATTCATGCTAGAACCTTTTTTCGAATTATGATACAGTATGGAAAATTGTAAGAACCGTTGAACGGGTACAGCCCAGTTGCGCGAAGTACCTGAGTTACCTTCCCCTTCCAGTGACCACTACCCCTCACGCTTGTACCAATGGAGCCTAGCTCCGTCTCAAACGTCATACTTTAGAAAAGTCTTTAGGACGTAATAAACGAAATATAACTGTAGTTAGAAGAAACATCGTTCGTATTTGTACGTTTATAAATTCAATAGAACTTGATACTCTAGTACTGATTGGTTTAATACTAAGTACTTTAGTGGGACCCTCAAGGTGTTCTGAAAGGTAATTTTTTATTACACATGCACTGTAGGTGCAATAAGAGTTATTCCAAAACATGGACATAGAAATTAACGGGACGGAGCACAAACCTGGGGGGTCTGGCAACGCGTAAGTAAGGCAAACGACGCACACCACGCATGCCCTCCCCACTTTCTTGGAGGGCTCTCAGCATGTCCAGTGAACCAAATGAGTCAGCGCCAATCCAGAGTCGTCAAGGCGCCCTTCAAGAGAGTGGGGATACCTCACCTCTCCCGATCTGTCAAGTCAACCCGCTCGCCTAAGATGGGACTTTGTGCTCTGTCCCGTCCCGTTAATTCTTACGTCCATGTTCCAAAACGTTACGCCTCTAAACAGAAACATTTTTCTATTCTAAACGGAAGAGAGAGTGATGATGGGTGCTGCGATGAATGTAGTCGATTGTGGGCCGGAAGGTTAAACCAAGTAAAGAGACTTTTTGTTCACACCTCCTAATGAAAATTCCTTTGGGAATACGAAGTAAAAAAATTTCACGTCTGAGGTAGATTGCGTCTGAACAAAATGGTTTGGATTCTATTTGACAAACATGTTGAATCCGAAATCCATCCCGTTCGATCCAGAATATAAAAACAGCGCTCCAACAGTCACTGCCTTTCGCATGCATGCCAATTCGTCATGGGTCAGATAGATATCAGAATTGATATTCCGATCCAATATAATCCAGATAAATCTTGGTGGTCCAAACATTTGATACTTTCTTTTTAGTACTCAAATCATTTCCAAAAGATAAGATAAGATGAGAATAGGCAGATGTAACTATAACTTTTTGATTTACTTATTGTTTGACAATTAAAAATGCTTGCTTAAAAGTGTCAAATCACGACAAAAATGTTCAATTATGTTCCTTATCACAAAATGTGGTTGGGAGGGAAGAATGTTCAATGAAAAATCTACGTTCATAGCAAAAAGTCTCGACTCTCGAATAAAATGGTTGATTAGGATTCAAAATGAATCCATTATGAAAATTTATACCAAACTGCTAGAGCAAATAATATCTAAATATGTTATACAAGTATCGTTCATTATTACACAAAATGTGGAGATAAGTTGAATGATTTGAATAAATTTATAGTCAGCAAATATCATACACATGGCAACAAAGTTCGATGAGTCTATTTACCCATGATAAATTTTCTGGCATTTAGGGGGAAGATGGGTGGGGTAACGCTAGTAAGCGTTATTATTATGAGACACATTTTTTCAGTGTATAATCTGTTAAGACTATTGTTATGAATTATAAATATTTTGGGTTATTTATGAATATAAATAATATATGATTACACAAATATTGATCCATCGATGCATTTTTACTTTATTGTCCGATAGTATTTTGCTTTTCGAAATATTTATGAATAATTTTGATTTTTAATGCCGATTATATTTTTTTCAATTGAATATTGAAAAAAATTTTTTATTGTGTATATCTTGATGAATATTCATTCCACTATTTACTTATGAATATAAATAATAGATAATTATACAAATATTGATCCATCGATTCGTGTTTAATTTTTTGGCCAATAGTCTTTTATTTTTCTAATTATTCATTAATACTTCTAGTTTTTAATGCCATTCATATTTTTACATTCTCATCATAATGAGAAGGTATTGGTTCTATGTGAAAATCGACTTTCGCAGAATTTATGAAGTCTCCACGTTTTAAGACCTCCTGATTCCGAAAAAGTGGTTTTTACTTTGGTGTGTGTCTGTTGTCGTCGTTGTCGTCTGTATACTCCATAACTTTTGAAAGACTAATCGGGTTGGATTTCCCTTTGGCACACGTTTTGAGGGATCAAAAGAAATGCTAACTTTGTTAACCAGCTATTAAGGATAATAAATGAAAGAGGGGGAGCATTTTGAAAAAATTTTCGGACTTTTTTTTCCAACACTCAAAAATCAAAAGTACAATTTCTCGTTGCATGTTAAAAGTGAAAAAATTTATTCTAATCATTTTTTTCGATAATAACAAAATTGTCAGACTTATGGTATTTTCAAATACCATAGGCGTTCGATGGTGATCTCACTTCGCGCTCCGCGTTCGGGTATGAATTTACCTCGCGCTACGCGCTCGGCCTTTGTGCCTTGCTACAGTTGCATAAAAAGCTTGTAAAACTCAAAAGCGAAATATCGACTACTTCACTTTGATGAGTGTGAATTATCGTTTTTTAAAGCTTCTCCGGTTTTAACGGATACATTCTCATCGCGTATCTCGTGCTGCGCACTCGATTACAGTTTGTCCAAAACGGTGGAGGAATTTTGTTGCCTAATTTTTTTCACATGTTATGTTTTTTTCTAGAAATTCATTTTTTAATTTTTAATTTTATTTTACCCGATCGAAACACAAACTACGCGTCCGATGGGAAAAATGATAAAAAATTAAAAGATATTTTTCGGGTGAACAACTTTTCTCTATCAATCTTCCGTGTTAGCCTTAGTAATATTTTCAAAAATTTTATTATTTAATTTTTATAGTTATTTTTCCTGATTGAAGTAAAAACTACATATCCTGTTGAAGAAGTTGATTACACATTTATAAACATTTTCCTGGTAAAGAACTTTGTGTATTTGATTTTTCCTGAGCTTCTGTCAATTGACCAAAAGTTCATTTTTTTTCATTTTTTAAATTGTATTTTATAAATGCAAGAAAAACTACTTGTCCTCCCAAAAAGATAATTTTACTAAATTTATAGATCTTATTTTGGTGCACAATTTTAGTTCATTCATATTTTCACGAACCTCACATGGTTTGAACAAAAAATGAATCTTTCTATTCTTTATTATTTCTTGTGCACCCAAAATTTGAATTTTCGATTTTGAAAGAAAACTCGAAAAGTTGTAAAGATCATCCTGGAGGGCTCTCAAAGAAAAACATTTTTGTCTTCAAATTTTTTTCACATCTTGCCTTGTTTGGCTATAAAAATGCTCATTTTTGTTTATATTTTTGAATTTTTAAAATACCACAACCCCGACAATTTTGCTTTTATAAAAAAAATTCATGAGAATAAATTGTTTTACTTTTCACATGCTATAAGAAATTATACTTACAATTCTTGAGTCTTGAAAAAAGATTCGAAAAAAAAAATTTCAAAATGCTCCCCCCCTTCTATTTTCCATCCAAAATAGCCGGTTAACGAACACGACTTGCCTTTCTGGCCTCTCAAAATGGGAACCAAAGCACTATCGAATATGATCATTCATTCGAAAGTAATCGAGTTCTAAGATTATTTTTCATTTTTTTTGGAGAATCAAAACTGGAATTTTGTTTTTTTTTGAGAAAATTCAAAAAAGTTGTATTCACGATCTTGTAGGGCTCCCAAGAAGAAACATTTTTTCTCTGTGAATTTCTTTTCAATCTTGCGTTATATGGCCTTAATTTCTCATTTTCTTTTCTATTTTTGAATTTTGAAAATACCATGACTCTGACAATTTTGTTTTTATCACAAAAAGTAAGAGGATAAATTGTTCCATTTTTTACCTACTACAAGAAACCGCACTCACGGTTTCTAAGCCTTGGAAAAAAAGTCCAAAAAAATGCTCGAAATGCTCTCTGATTTCTCATCCAAAATAGCTGGTTAACGAACTCGATTTGTCTTTTTGATCCCCCAAAATGTGTGCCAAAGGGAAATCCAATCCGATTAGTCTTCAAAAAGTTATGGAGTATACGGACACCAACGACGACGACAACAGGCAGACACCAACTAAAAAACTACTTTTTTAGAATCAGGAGGTCTCAAAACGTGGAGATTAATTAAATTCCGCGAAATTGTATTGTCACACAAAACCAATATCTTCTCATTATGGTGATAATGTGAAAATGAGAATTTTTGGCCAAGTAACGCAAGATTGAAAAGAAAGTCAGAGAGAAAAAATGTTTTATCTTGGGATGCCTACACCATCGTGAGTACAACTTTTTGAATTTTCTCAAAAAATCGAAGATTCCAATTTTGATCGCACGAAAAATAATGAGAAAAAATCTGTAAACTTGATAACTCTCGAAAGAATAATCATATTCGATCGTGCTTTGGCAACCGTTTTAAGGGACCAAAAGACAAGTCGAGTTCATTGACCAGCTATTCTATTTATTTATGAACATAAATCATAGGTAATTATACAAATATTGATCCATCGTTACGTGTTTACTTTATTGGCAGATAGTGTTTTATTTTTTATGTAACGTATGAATACTTTTAATTTTTAATGTCATTTATATTTTTTTTCAATTGATTTGAAAAAAAAAATTTCATTCATTGTACATATTGTGATAAATATATATTTTATTATTCTATGGATTCATTTTCATCATTTGTCATTATCGTGTAACGATTTCTTCATCACTTAATTAATTGTTAAAAAGTTCATTAAAGTGGGAAATAAGTAAATAAATATATTTAGTTGACAAATTTTATCAATTGATAATGTAGATAATTATAATGATAATTTTGTAATCGTGTAATCAAAATTAATATTTTGTTTCTCAAATCTAGAAAACGCTGAATAAAAATTTCCAGAATACTATTTCATCACATCGTGATCAAACGCCGAACAAAAAATGGCATAGACAACAACCTTACCGGTTTTTTCCATCGAGGTACCTAATTTATGCTATCAGTAGTCAGAATAATAATATCGATACTATAGAGCAAAAATAACAACGAATTTGAAAATTTCCCGCTCGACTGTAACGCCGCCTCTAGGATCCAAACATAGACGTAAAAAAATGGCAGATTTGAAGGGCCAATCTGTCAATCATAAAAAACTGCACATTTTGGGAGAAACAGAAAATCGAAAAGCCTTTTCCTACGCAATGAAAGCGTGAAATTATAGGTTTTTAGCGCATAGTGTTAAAAAAAAAGAAAAACTCCTGGTAAGTTCTCAGTGTGGTGTTAAAATGTTTCATCTAATGAAAAACGATTTAAAGGCTTTCAAGGCTAATGTTTAGGGAATAGATACATGGCCGGGAATCTTTGATTTAGCTCTCATCACCCGGCTGGTTTATTTTATGTGATAAGCAGACGACGCTGCTTGTTCACTTGCGTTGTGTCTCTAGTAGTCCCGGAGCTGGGTATGTTCCCGTATGCATTCAAGAGGCAAAAGATAAAAACCAGTTAATCTTATGGATTTTGACCTGCTGAATCCAATGATACTGGTTACTTTTACACTAAGTGGATAGGTTTTGTTTAAAACGCAATTGCTTAAACAAATATGAAAGAATGGTTGTCCTCAAGAGGACATATTATTATCAAAAATATGGACAATTTTGAGCGTTAAAGAATTCTTGTAATTTTTTCGTTGAATGCATATTTACAACATTATAAATTTCCAAAGTTCAAAATTTGACGTTTTTTGCAAACTTTGAGTATCGATTATTCTTGACCTATTGAATTTTTTTAAAAATTAAATTGACAATTTGTTCTTGGAGAGTTTCTCTACCTATTCATTATATGCAAACCTTTCATTTACCAGTCGGAAGCCTAGTTATCGCAATTTACAGGTAGCGCCTAATGTGCGCGTGACAGTGCGTTTGGCTCCTATGGCTGGCGAGGTACTCACGGCCCTACTGAAGGAAGTATAAAGCCAAACGCACTTTGAAAATGTATGACTTTGTAAATATGCATTTACCAAAAAAAATTACAAGTAAACTTTTATGCTCGACATTGTCCATATTTTTCAAAAAAATATGTCCCGTTGAGAAAAACCATTCTTTCATATTTTTTTAAACAATGGCGTTTTAAACAAAACCTATCCACTAAGGGTAAAAGTGACCGGTATCATTGGATTCAGCAGGTCAAAATACATAAGATCAACTGATTTTTAGCTTTTGTCTCTTGAATGCATACAGCATTAATCAGCATTAATGCATACATTGTTAATCGCGCCGACCTCATGGGCATATGCTTCAGAAGCCGAGAAGTCGTGCTTCGGAAGTTATAAAGCCTGTTTGGAGTATATGGAGGCTTGCTCAGAAGGCCCTGGAGTGCTGCTCGAAAGTTTCTGTTGTCTATGAGTCTGCTAAAAGAGCTCTTCCGAGGGATGCATGTCAGGTACATACGAGAAGAGAAATTGATTCGCGTAGTTCATTATCGGGTATGTCAATCCGTCATGAAGATCAGGAACCTTGTCACTTCTAAATCAGGGTCAACTTCAAGTGGAATTTACTTTGAATTTGATCTATATTGAATCATAATTGATGACAGCAATTTCAGAAGTAGAGCCAACTAAAGGTCCGAAAGTCGACCCTAGAATCTAACATCGGAAGTGTTTTGAAACGAGGTTCACATGCTTCTTCTGGTAATGTTGAAATTCTCTGAAAGGATGTTCTCTATATAGAAAAATAGCGTCAAATTAGCGAAGGTTTCTGAGGTGTAATTGAGTTTTGTCCCATTTACTGAGGGCACCTTTAACACTCAAGCAGTTAAAAAGAGACGAGGAGGACTCACGAGATACATAAATTTCACATAAAGGACGTGATACATGTGCGATATCCTCTCGCACGATAGCGCGTTTCCTATCTCATACATCAGCGTATGGAAATAGGCGCGTCGCCCATGAATCATACAACCTGGTACACAACTCTAGCTTCATGCAATTTTGCGAAAATTGTTTCCAAACAGTCTCACCGGAACTGAAACCGCATATCACGATGATCTAGTTGGTTGAGAGCGAATAAGTAAAAGTTTTTCTTAGAATCCATTACACATATAATATGTGAATAATCTCTCAACAATACTTGTAGGTTCTCATATACCTTCTATTGTTTGCACAAACACTGGACGTCATTCTGCTCGTTTTGCTTTTTCTTGTATTTTTACCTCGAAAAGCGTTAATAATAAATAAATAAAATGTTTACTTCTTTGCGAGAAATTTTTGAGAAAAGTTCAACAATTTCATTCCAAATATAATAATATTGAGTGCCAAACTGTCAAACAGGATATAAATATGACACTCGTATTGCAGATTTTCAACAATGATCTACTAAGAGTAGCATAAGTGGCATACGAACTCTGAAATGTTATTGCTTGTTCGAATATTTGGTCAGCTGCGCAAAGAATCACATAAAAAAGACGGAGCTTACGAATGCTTACTGGAGCGATTGCGAGATGTTTGATATGATAATTCTGTTTGACAAGGAAAAAAACAACAAACTTTTAGTTTAAAAACTTCTGGAGAAAAAGAAATAAGCCATATCAGTATCTTCAAACTTTGTTGGCTCTTCAAAACCATAAGGGTTAATTTTTTAGAATCAAATTCTATCCCTCAAAAACCTTCATCTGTAAAAATTTAATACACAGCGCATATCTAATTACATCAGAATTTCTACTTGTGGGAGCTTCACAACCCTCTCCACTCGAATGCCAACTTCCGAAAACTACTCCTGATCCCCGAAACTGATCTCCAACTAAAACAACGAATTCCACGAGAAAAACTTATCAAGGCCTAGCAACACACTTGAGCTATCTTCCGACGACTTAACAATATATCCCAAAATGATAAGGCTGACTTATAGAACCGTAAAAAAAATCTGCCAACTGCAATCAAATGCAGAAAAACGTATTTTGCGTGGGTTTTTCAAAAAATGTGACTTTATGATAACATTTTTACATTCTCATCATTTATGTTTGAGAAAGTATTAGTTCTGGTTTTACGCATCAAAATGCTATGTAAAAATCAAAATATTCAATTTGACGCTCAACAACGTGAGACACGTGAAAACGTTAGGGATTGTAATTATAGCTTTTTAAGAGACTTACAAATTGTCTCGAAACCATATTTTGATACGGATTGTGGCTTTGGTTGCTATTATAAAAAATTGTATGAAACAATCGGAAAATCAAATTCCTAACATAACAACGCAAAGTATGCAAAAGTTTCTTAATTATGACTTATGGCTTCCTGAAAGACCTACAAACTATCTCTCAACCATTTTTTGGTAGAACTCGTGGTATTGGTTCCCAATCGAAAATGCTATGGAATAATGTCTGTCAGATATCAAGAGAAAAGCTCGAGTGTCACGATGAAAATGTTTACCTCAAACCTTCAGAGCTTTGAGAACTAATGAATAAAAATACTGTTAGCATTTGGTTCACAGTTGTCTTTAAGAGGAAACACCTCATTTCGACTTTACGGAGCCCGAGAAAATGCAAAACTCTGATGAGCCTAATTGAATTCTTCATTTTCCAATATTGTATGTAGTGAGGATAAATAAACCTCCATTCAAAGTGTACGAAATGTGTTGTAGAATTTTGGTGAAAGTCAGTGAGGAATTGAATTATTCTGGTGACTTTCGAAAATTATTGTTTTTCACTTCCAAGAATAGTACACTCATCACGCGTTATAGGGCCGATATCGAGGGTTGGCTGTCCTACAACGAAAATCAATTCAAATCCAGTTCGAACCAGATTTGAAGCGGCGACCAACTACGCTAACGTAAACACTCAGGACCGTATGTACAGTAGGGTGGTCCAAAAATGCATTACAAAATTTTTTTCGAATTTTTATGCGGAACGCCCGAAAATTTATTCGAATCCACAAAAAATTAATGCATTTTTTCTATTTTGAAAGAAAAAAAAAATTTAGAGGTGCCGGAAGCCCCGTGAAGCTTAACACGTATTTACCATTAGAAAAGAATACGTTTTTGTAAATTTTATTTAGAAATCTCAGTATCAGATGAGTCGAGTTCGAAATTAACCATTTCTATTCACAATTGATCACAGAATGCGAATATAATATTACTTTTCAAATATCACCCCCATAAGTCTGTTTTATATGGTCCCAAAAAAAACCCATAAAAGAAAAAATGGGGTTTCCGAGCTTTTGGCGCCAATTATGATATTTTGGGGTTTTTCAACGCAGATTGTTTCAAATACAATTTATTATTGTTTCTAGCAACTTTCTTTCAGACAACGGTTAGAAAGTCAAGGTTTTTTCAGAATTTTTCAACTTATTTTTAACGTGTCAGCCAAGACGAGGTAATCATCAATTGAACTTAGCAAAAAGAATTGTTTAAACAATTTGTTATTATTCATAATAATATTCTCGTAGAATAATTTCCTTGGAATTTACAACTTTGTGTCTACTTTTCACTTGAAGTTGCGGTTTTTTCCTGAAATTTCAAACTCTTAATCAATTTTCAATAAGAGTGATGTAATAATTTATTCATGTTGGAAAACAAATTATTTAAACAATTTATTATCATTGCTAATCATATTTTCTTTGCTTAGTGATAGAAACTTGCGGTTTTTTCTGGAATTCCAAACTTTTTGCCCACTTTTCACTTGAAGTGAGTTAATATCTAACTGAATTTGACAAGAATAATTATTTAAACAAATGATTATTGTTCATGGCTTTCTTCTCTTAGATTAGTGCTAAAAAGTTGCGGTTTTTTCTAAACTGTTAAGCTTTTTGTCAACTTCTCACTTAGCGTGGTAATAATTGATGCGAGTTAACAACATGCTTATTTAAACAATTTATTATTGTTTATGACCATTTTCTCTTAGATAAGTGCTTGGAAGCTGTGGTTTTTTCTGGAATGTTGAACTTTGCTCTACCTTTTAAGCTGTGAACATATAATAAATAAACATTCGAGAGAATCATATTCCAAATAGTATTGTATTGTTTTAAGTAAATTATTTTTGTTCTTATCCCCATGTTAAAAAAAAATCAATTCAAACAAAAAAGCTGAATTAATTCAGTAAAATTTGAATTTCGAATTTCCTACTAAAATTATGGATCTTTAACGCAAAAATTGAATCTCTAATGAAGTAGTTCGATTTTCAACCAAAGAGTCGAATTTTCGAAATGAAAATATAGATTTTCAATAAATAATATGATAGTTGATATTTTAGAAAAAAAATTTTTTATTTGAAATGAAAAACACTCTAATATACCCAACAATTACATCAATTCAATCTAATTCAATCTAATTGAATTTCATTCAAATTCCATTCAGTGCAAAGTTTAAAATTTCAGAAGAAACCACAGCTTTTCAGCACCTATCTAAGAGAAAATGGTTATAAACAATAATAAATTGTTTAAATAAGCATGTTTGTTAACTCGTATTAATTATCACCTCATTAAGTGAAAAGTCGACAAGAAGCTTGAGACTAAAAAAAAAACCGCAACTTTTTAGCACTAATCTCAGAGAAGAAAGGCAAAAATATTTACAATTTGTTGAAACGATTATTATTGTTAAATTAAATAAAAAATTAACTCACTCCAAGTGAACAGTAGGCAAAAAGTTAAAAATCCAGAAAAAAACGCATGTTTCTATCATTAAGCAAAGAAAATATTATAAGCAATGATAATGAATTGTTTACGCAACTATGCAGTAATAATCTAGAAGAAGATAGCTATAAACATTTACAATTTGTTTAAACAATTATTTTTTCTGAATTATATAAGTTACTACTTACTTCAAGTGAAAAGTGGACAAAAAATTGAAATTTCAGAAAAACCGCAACTTTGTAGCATTATTCTAAGAGGATATTGTTTTATTTATCAACAAATTGTTCAAGCAATTATTTTTGTTAACTATCATCGATTAATACATTGCTCTAACTGAAACGTTGAAAACAAGTTGAAAAATTCAGAAAAAACCCTAATTTCTAACCCTTTTCTAAGAGAAAGTTGCTGAAAGGAATAATAAATTGTTCAAACAATTTGATGAATATTAAATTATCAGTGTAAAGTAGTATTTCAAGTATTTGGAACAATCTGCGTTAAAAACCGCGAAAAAACCTAATTAGCGCCAAGAACTCGAAAAAACCCTTTTTTTACTTATGGGGGTTTTTTGGGACCCTATAAAACAGACTTATGGGGGTGATGTTTAATAAGTAATATTTTATTCGTATCCTGTGACCAATTGTGAAGAGAAATGATGAATTTCAAACACGATTCATCTAATATTTAGATTTCTGAATAAAAATTACAAAAACGTCTTTTTTTCTTATGGGGAATACGTGTTGAACTTCACGGGGCTTGCGGCACCTCTAAATATATTTTTTTTTTCAAAACAAAAAAAAATGCATTTATTCTTTTGTGGATTCGACCAAATTTCCGGGCGTTTTGCATAACAATTTTTTG
>WSXT02003788.1:0-29898 GCA_011762715.2 Neuroterus valhalla
GTGAAAAAATGCTGAAAAAACTGTGATAACATTTATAGAAGCTCCCTAAGGTTGATTGCAAAATGATGTTTGCTGCAAGAAGATTCTTCTAAAGACAAACAATAATTCTATCAACCTTAAATTTGAGAGGAGATTCCGAATATTTTGAAATGCATCCTTTTGATACAAGAGGACATTTCTCTGAGTGGAAAAGTACCTCGTTGAACATCAAAACTGAATGGAATGAAGTTTATATCAAAATAAATTTGATGAAAAATTTATGTAAAATCATATCAATCGAGATAAAATAAGAAATTTCGGGATGAAAATAAAGTGTGATAAAGGTCAAATATCATTCTTAAGAAGTTTTTTCAAATAGTTCTGGTTAATGTATTAGAAGAGATCCGAAAAACAGAAGACAAGAGAAAAAAGTAGAGCGGGAGAATTGTATGTCGCCTCTATTTTCTTTCCTGCTATTTTGTTGAGGATTTTTCTTTATTCCAAATACGCGAAATTGCCGTGAATTTCTTCATCTTATTCTTAATTTTTCCATACTCTTAGGCAATAACATATTATGAGAAAAATGTACTTCAGGGGTGAAATCGCTTTTTCCAAAAATTATACACTATCTGAAATAATAATTATTCAGAACCGTTCTAGGAATTAATTAAATGAGAAAGAAATACCTCTCGAATCTGTGTTAAATAGAACGCATGAAGTGTAAAATCCAAAAATCTTGAAACAAGGACAAGGTATTTGATTTCTCGTGTTGCACCCTTCTTGTTCACTTGTGTCCTCAAGGGAGCGTTTACCGAGGATAATTCATATTTATGATCGACCGTTCTATCAACCCCACTTCGTTCGTATACATTTAATTGAGACGTCCGTATCGGAGGCAATAGGGTGCGAACATCGTTGTCTCGAGCAGGGGAGAGAGGACAATACATCGCGGTCGATAGAGTCGCAAACTGATTCGTAAGGCTGTCGTTTCAATCAACGCGTTTGCATGTATGATGCCTGCGAATGTCCAGTTCGTTAATTGTATGTATCTTCGATTTATGATCATCCACAGAAAATCATTCGTGTGAAATTTATCAAATCTTGTTTTGGAGAATGAACATTTTCATTGTGTTAATTTGTTCTCGTCTCTCAAATATGTTGCTACTGAAAACTACACTCGATTCGGTGTACTTTTGTGGTATGGCGTTCTTTAATGAGCGTACACGGAAAGAATATGAACTGTAAAAAGTGTAGAATTGGTCTAGAAGTCTTGAACGGGTACCACAATGTTGGAGATCTTGAAAGACTTTTGATAAGAGATTCCAAACTTTTCAATACTAAATGCAAACGAGTCTTGTAATTTTCGATAAGAGTCCGGAAAAAAAGTTTTGTACTCAATATACTAAATTTGAATGAGAGGCCAAATCCAGTTCACGATGGATTTCAGAAAAGTTGTGAATGTTTCCAATTTGGTTCAAAAGGATATGTGTAAGTTCCTAAAGTGAAAATTAGCGCGCTGGTATTACAGAAATTCCCAGACAGTCTAGGAAAATATATCTGCGCCTAGATATGCGCAGTCGGCATCAAGCCAACAGTTCGAAACGTTCGAAATTAAGATGGCTCTAACCAGCAACATATTAGGCTTGTCCTTTAATGCGAAAAACGAATAATGAAAAAAAATCTACCTCGAAATCATAAAAGAAATCAGATTAAATTCTTAACCATGCCTCACTGCAATTTTTCATGACATCATTTTTTTGTTTCCAAAGATAATTCAAAGAACATGCGAGCCGAGTGAAGTTCAAAAAGTATTATTATCAAGTAAATTTCAAAGATAAAAAAGGAGGTAAAAATGAATGCAATGTCTTCTTTTATAACTTACTAAATGGATTCTTTTAAACTGAAAGATGAATCTTGAAAAAATGAATTTTGGACAAAGTAATTCAGCTTATAACCAATTTGTTAAGACGTAAGAAAATGGATAAAAAGTATTCTTCTCAATCTCATACAGCATATCCGGAATGTTGAAAAAATATTTTGAGACTCTCTATAAGAAGTCTGGATGTTGAATGAATTTTTCAGCTTCTTGAAAAATTGTATTATTATTCCCGGATGTAAAGAAGTTTGGACTCCAACATCTCTCCATATTCTTATATCACTTATAACCAAAAAGTCGATTTTCATAAAGAGCAAAATAAATTTCCCGCCAAGAAGATATATGCGGTCTCGAAAAAGACGAGTTTTCAAGAAAATACATCAGTTTTTAATAATATTTATCATTTATTATTATGTAATATAATATAATAATCAAATATAATTCATTATTTTTCAATGAAAGAGTAAATTTTCGAACAAAAATATGAATTCGTACAAAAATGTGGAATTTTCAACTCGAATATCTGATTTCTCTAATAAGAGTTTAGTTTTTGACAAATAGTTCAATATTTGAAGTGAAAATTTATTTTTTGAAATTTAAATTCGAGGAGTAAGAAAAATACAAATGCAAATGCAATGTCTTCTTTTATAACCAACAAAATGGATTTTTTGGGCTCCAATTAAAATTAATTTTTATATGTGCATTTAAAGTTATTCAAGAGAAATATATTCAATAACTTCTCCTATAACTAATTGGAATTTAATAGATTTTGAGCTCCACTACAACTAAGTAAAAGAAGATGTTTCAACAGAAAAATTTCATTTTTAGACTGGAAGGTGAATCTTGAAAGAAGAAGATTAATGTTGTACCAAAAAAAAAAAAAACGAGTTTTCAAGAAAATACATCAATTTTCAAGATACTTGTTGTATTTCTAAGCCAATGAGACCATTCATTTGAAGAATATTTGAAATTTCAACCCAAATATATAACTTTTCAACAAAAGAGTTAGTTTTCGAACATAAATTTGAATTTTGTACGAAAATGTGAAAGTTCAAACTCGAAAAAGGGATTTTTCGACAAGAAAGGTTATTTTCTGCAAAATAGTTCAATATTTAAAGAAAACTTCATTGAATTCTAAATTTCAGAAGTAAGAAAAATATAAAAATAAATGCAATATCTTCTTTTCGAACCACCAAAGTTGATTTTTTGGGCTCCAATCACAATTAATTTTTATGTGTATATTTCAAGGTATATCAGAAAAAAATATTTATCATACTTATATCATCAATCTTCCAGCACTTATAATATTCATTCAAGCTTGAGAATTGAAAAACTAAAAATAATACAATGACACAGTTATAGTATAACATTCAGATAAAATACATAGAAAAATATTCGCCGTTGAAGTTGTAAAATAAAATTTGACTTGGGGCAACAAAAATTTTAAACCCAGCATTGGTCGTTCCTCACCAGCGGTAAGAATTTTTCTTGTTCGTACATGAGGGGAAAAATTAGGGGCAAAATTGTGATGCAGATTTGTTTATCTTGGCGTCAGGGCCTAGGATTTTTTATTTTATTCGATTCAAAAACAAGTCTGATGAACAAATCTTCAAGGATATTAGACTTTTCAAATAATGCGAAAAGTAAAACGTTTCGTCCTGAGCTGACTCAGCCCTGCCTTCGATGCTTCAAAAATTGAATTGCCACAGAGTCGATTACATTATTAACTTTCAATTCTCACAAGTTATAAATTCTTATTATATAAGACATTTCGGTAAAGCGTGAGTATGGCTGCAGTTTCGAAAATGAATAACCTTTTATATTCACATTTTCACTTCAACTTTCCTTGTTCCGAAAAAGAAAGTCAAAATGTATCTATCTAATGAAAAAGGCCTACTTTCATTTCTAGAAGACACTCCTTTTTCATTTTTCCTTCATGAAATAATTTTCAAAGTAAATGACAAATGAGTTACTGCTGTGAATACAAGTAGGTTCTAATTGCACCCAACCTCTCAGCTGTTGTTTCCACTGAATTGATCCACTTTGAAATCAGACTTTAAGGCTTCGGGAGCCAGTGTGCTAACAGCGTATGTGTATATCAAACGGACAGTCATATTCTAATCTGGGTATGCACATTCACAACGCTTGTAAATTAGAGAACTAAGTTATAAAACGAATCCATAAACTTGACACCAATCCACCCAACACTGAATCATTATAACTGTATGCACGACGCTGGAAGCAAAGATTGCAGATATTCGGTTGGGAAATGATTAACAAATTTCAGGATAACTGAAAATTTTTCAATTCTAATAATGAATACGAACGACCAGCGACAGATATGTATATTATCCTACGTACAGCCTTTATTCTTTAAATGCCACACGTCTTGAAAGTCGCATACTTGCCACATGGGGTCTTTTGTACCCCAGCCGAGAAAAGTAGCAATAAGGCTGAAAGTTTTGATCATTTCGACCTTGTCATTTTTTCACATGCAGTTTAACATATTTTTTAACATGCCATTAGGTCACTATAACACAAAATTTATTTTTACATATTTAAAACAATCATGGAAAACAAATTTAGCAATTTTGTGTTTTTTTTTCCTGTCGTGCATAACTTTTCCAATTTCTGAAATTTCCCATTAATCTTCCAGGGTTGCGTGAATGAAATAGTCAAGTTTGAAATAAAATTAATGCCGTCCAGCCATTTTTCAAAAAGTATATTTATTTCGAAGAAAAATGACAGAAATTTTCGAAAATTTTTACGCATACAAATACTGTATCTAACAATGTTTGGTAGTTGTGCAAAAGTAATAGTTTATTATTAAAAATTGTTTTTGAAACATGAATTCAATTACTATGTACATTTCAATCGGTTCCAGCATATTCAATCGGTACCGGCACATTCAACGCACAAGTATACGTGGAAAATAGGCTGGGGTACTTTTGACCCCATGTGGCATTTAAGGGTTAAACATGCTTCGAAATCTTTCAGAAGCTCACGAAATCTTATAAATTTGATTTGACCAACCAATATAAAATTTTATAAACGAAATACTCATCGCGGGCTTTTTCACATTGGAAAATTTGTTTTCGCAAATAGTGCTATGATAAATCAATTTAATATTTTCTGTTAAAGTAATGTAATGTATGCGCATATAATTATAATTTTCAAGAACAAATTCAAATTTTAAAATTATTTTTCGAGAAATAAATAGAAGGATGATGTTACCATTTTTACTGTTTCTTAGCATAAATCATTGCCGGAATGTTTCTCCTCTCAATGATTGATATCGCCACATCAGAATGAAGTTCTGATTTTCAAATCAATAATCATCAATGACGAAAAAATAAAAAAAAATTAATCTGTTATGCACTATTCAAACAAAAAAGACATCATTGATCCTGGAATTCTAGAGTCAGTTCGATAATTAAACTTGCAACTGCAAAATTTTATAAACTAATAGCAGAAATTAGTTTTGTAAGCTTATGCGAGGTTACCTGCATCGGCGACACGATTCACATTGATGACATGAGTTTTGAGAGAAAAATATTTTATTCCCCGCGTAAATATTCAAAGTTTGATACTTTTATTGAATAAATTATTCATAACTATTAAAGATAATCACTAGAACTTGGTTCAAAAAAGAGTGAGGGAGGAAAATTAATATCTTTTCTAAAAAGGCTTGAATATGAAAATCAATAAAGCTAAAAAATACTGAAAATGGTAAGAATAATTTCTTATCATTGATTTGAGTTTCACAAAATGATTTAATGCAGTCAAATAATCACACTTCTGCTTCATGACTGCAGCTAATTCAACCGAGAGTTTCCTTCTTATTGGAACTCAAAATGAAATATTTCCAGAATTTCAATGGTTTAATTGTTTGGATTTGTTTGATTTTCTAAGTCCAAGACTCAATACAATTATCAGGATTCGGGAGCTGCACTGTTTTCCACGACCTTATATTATTTAGCTTAGTCCTTCAATTTTCAAAAATTGTCGACATTTGATTACCCTATTGCATAAATTATTTTATATTTCGGAATGTCTAGCAGATCTACGCACACGGCTCGCTTCGCCCGCAAGTTTGAGCGCGCCTAGGGTGCGCGTCATTCGTATCTCGCGCTTCGCGCTCGGCTACTCAAGGCTCTACTGACCTTAAGAAACAGATTCTCATTACAATACTCGCCACCGATATTTGCATCTCGCGTAGTTTGTCTACCAAATTGAATTTTTCATTGCTTAAGAAGCGTTGTCACGATTAAAACAGAAAATGTACGTCTTGTTGAAAAATAGTTGAAATAAAACTTGATACCTTTCTAAGAGGAACAACTTTTCTATTCAATATTTCTTAATATTATTATTATTATTATTATTATTAAGCTGGAAAATGGTATTCTTCTATTTTTCTAAGTGTGTTATCGTGATTAAAACGAAAGCTATTCGGTTTATCGAAAAATAGGGAACACTAAATTTGTAGATTTTTCTAAGGTTAACAATTACGATACATTTTTTTTTGTATTTCCCATAGTTTTGCTGAAAAATGACATTTTTTATTTTTGGTAACATTTTCCTTGAATTAAACAAAAACTGTGCATCTTATGAAAGCGGATATATTTTGTTTTGATTTTTCAAAAGGCTATTTCGATGGATAAAACCAGAACCATTGGTCAAAAATGGCTGCCTAACGAACTCGTTCTCCCTTTTCGGTCTCAAAGAAGTGCGCCTAAACACAATCCAATATGATCATTCTTCGAAAGTTATCGAGACTACAGATCACAGACAGACAGACAAACGCCTTCGTAGAAATCGTTTTTTTTCTGATCCAGGGGGTCTCACAACGTGGAGATTTCATTAAATCCGCGAAAGTCATTTTTCGCATAAAAACCAATATCTTCTCATTCAGAATGAGAATTTAAAAAATGGATTGCTTAAAGAAAGGAGAGGCAGTTATTGATGTTACAAGAGAAATCAACACGCACCTCAGTAGCGTGTATAGCTATTGTTGAAAATGGGAGAATATTTGTACAAATGACTTTGAATTGAATAATATTTTATTTGAATTTTATTCATAAGGCTTGAGTTTCTATAAGCATTTTTCTGATAGGTATACCCTGGGTTCACCATTTTATTTTTCCGATAAAAATATAACACAAATTCATAGACTCTGAAATAAATATTTAAGGAAGAGAGATATATTGGAAAATTACTTGCGATATTTATGCTCTTATTTATGAATGTGTACTGAATTGTCATCAGGGATAGTTAAGCTAAGGAAAAATACAAATTATTTCCTATCCAATAATACACAGATTGATACCCAAAAAACGCGAAGTTTAAAACTGTTGTGGTAAAAAGAGAATACGTATCAATCAGAAGAATCTGATGAAAACTCAAACATTGCTTCTGAATAAAAAATTGAATAAGAAGAAAGACTTTGCTGCGAGTCGAGGCTGGTTTATCCAAGGATCAGATTTTTTATTGTAGAGAAACATGTGTTAATTTTAGGATGATAGTATCTAAGAGTCTAGTATCCCAAATGAAAACTGCAGTAATCCCTCTGACACGTTCAAAATTTCTCTCATGATCAAAGGCTCCTCTGAACAACCTAGAGCGCTGAAAAATTTCAACATGGTTAACCTCCCAGTAGGGTAAATATACCAGTGGTCGGACAAATAGTGTTCTTCTCATAATTAAATTATTGTAGGCACTCATTTGTTTATTTTTTCTAAAAAAGGTTCGCATTTTTGGACTCTGTATTGTTGAAGTTATTTCTGCTCTTAATTTCGAAGTTTATGTGGTTTCTACAAAAAAATGAAGGTTTTTCAGAAAAAAATGAGAGAGCACCAGTGGTCGGACAAGATTTTCAGTGGTTGAACAGCATATATCTAATAGTCGGACAGAATTTTTATGATACGAAACGTTTTATTCAAAAATAATTCAGCTGTTTATACATCCTTTTAAAGTACCCAAAGCAACAGTAATCTCTTAAAAATGCTTTTTACATCAAATCGAATCAATTTTACTGATTATTTTCCAATGGATTGTAGATTTAATGCTTCCACGATGATCCATTATGATGAAATAAGGTATTTCGGGTTTCGATCGTGTACAAACTACAAATTTTTTTTTTTTTTTGTAGTTTGTACATGATCGAAACCCGAAATACCTTATTTTCCAATTCTTCATCCGCTATAGGGCACTCCATTTTTTAGGTTAGTTTTATTCCATGCGTATGTTTGAATTGTAATAAAGTGTTTTTGACAGCAGAATCAGTTTCTCGGAAAGTTGAATTATTCACGGATAAGCAATAAAAGGTACAAAAAAGTCCACATATGATATGGACTGTCCGTCTTCACAAGCATGCAAGTTATACAAATTTGAATTGCGAAGAATTTCGAAATTTTTAAGTTTCCCACATTTGATGAATGCAACCAATCAAGTTATTTCTCAATTCAAATACATCTCAAATGATATTACAAGAACCCACTGTTTCCTGACACAAAACACAGCGCACGATCCCAAAATGGCGATCAATGGTGACTAGCTTTTGAAATACATTCAATACAGTGGAATGAAAAATAGTACACCTGTTTTTTTTTGCCTTGCGGGATACTTTGAGATTTATTTGCTTATGAAAACTTCCGAAGGATGAGGGACTCCTTCTCAAGGCCATTCTTTGGATAGATAATGCTTCTCATAATCCACGAGAAATTGATTTGCAACACGGCGAGTAAACTGGGAATTTTTACCAAATAATATGTCACTATGCACCCTATAAATTAGGTTAAATAAGAAAATCTCTAGAGGCGGTATCGAAATTCGCTAATGTGATCTATACAGTAAACTCACTGGAAGACGGACTAAACGTTTTACAGTATTTGAAGAGCATGAACATGGAGGACGTAGATTTCTGGTCAGCTGCAGCAAGGCGAGAGGTCACTATTGACTGCTTCAGAAAAGCTCGGAACAAGATTTTACCTTACAGTTCTGAAAATGGTCTTTCTATAGCCAGTACCCTGAATTCTTCAGCATCTTCTGGAGATTCCATTGAAAAATTAGTGCGTCTTTGCAGAAGAATATCCGGTTCCTCAGATTTGACCAATGATATGTCAGGAGCCTTGATAAACTCTCACCTTGCCCTTTCCCTTCTTCACACTGATTCCTGTAGATAGATTCGATTTTCTCATTCAATCAGGTATGGGGAAAGAGTGGAAGGGGAAAAATATTTTTGATATGGAATGGTGCACATATCGCGAATCTTAGTCTCAGACTTTCGCGATGGGTAGGAGGGTACTGTATAATATTTGGTGAGATTGGACTATCCTGAGGAATTTTGGACTCTCCTTAAGAATCCTAATCGATTCTAGAGGATCCTTAAGCACCCAGGTCGGAAGGAAAGCTTTAAGAATGAAATTGATGTGGACGCCTATTGTGAATTGGAGTACCTCCATCTGTTTGAAATTTTCCGTCAATCATACTAATTTCTTTTGATCGAGTACACTATCTTGTCATCATTGTAGTTCCTAACTTTCGCACCTCCACACAAATTTTCTGGAATGATTGAATTTTATTTCTTATTCATTCTATTCAGAAATGGAGCCTGATCTAGCAAAAACTGTTTCTCATTCACTAAATTTAATAAAATTTCCATTTTGTTCCTTCTCCATATTACTTTCGACATACTGTTGATTATTTTTAATTACGTGAATGCAAGGAAGATTTGGCCCTTGCTTCATATTTCAAGATAATTATTCAGCTTAGAATTGTATAGAAAAGTTAAGTTTCTGAACCCAGGGTATTTTGGCATGAAAATATTGTGACACGCTGTACGAGCCACCGAGAATCCAGCATGTTAAAATGTCCAGTCGAATGCATACTTTTAGTGAATGAAGATATCCCCTTTCATTTACACAGTGTAAAAAAATTTCAGGGGTTATTTCTTAGAGATGATAAGCATCTAAAGTTATGAATATACACTATTTAATATTTCAACATTTTATTCCTTGCATACTCCTCCACGCCGCGTCGGATTACCTGCCTGCGTATAGTATTACAATAAGACTTCTATTCTAATATGCTAACTGACTTTACCTACGTGCAACAGATACCATCCTTCAGAGGAGTCCAATTACTTTCAAGCAAATTTCGAAACAAATGAAATAACTGTCTTGATCAACCTCATTCTTGTTTTATTTAGTATGGCATTAATGAATGTGCATACTAAACCTAGCCTTTCTCGTTCATAGCACACAGATTTTTGTAAAAGCAACCACGCCACATTTTTTGTCCGCGCCGCATTATCCACTTTTTCCATCATTCAAATCCTTCACTCATCAATGGTAGGTACTCTTTGCTCTCTTCCCGGGTTCTCTCTCTGAAAGAATCAAATAAAAATTCTAAAGTTTCATATACATTTTTGGAAAAACATGCATGTCTCATTCATAAAACATGACGTCTTTTCATGTTTGAAATACTTACATATTTTCGTGTAAAAGGTCTTGGAAGTATTTTATATATTACCATTTTAAATAATACGAATATTAAAAGATATGAGTTCAAACAATTTAAAAAAGACAAAAAGTTATCCAAGAAGTCGTACTTGATTATAGAATAATCTCTGTAACAATTTTCACACTAGTGAATATTTTATTTTGCCTAAAAAGTATGCTTTATGGTTCGCTTCGCTTCAAGTTAAATTTTGCATGTAAAGTGCGACAAAGCAATCGAAAAGTGTTTGCTCTGATGCAAGAGTACGCTTATCCATTTAGTTTTTAGAGCTCCCTTTCGCCCCACACAGCTATTAAATACTAATTCCATTAAAGCCGGGAAGGGTTGTGCCGCCCATCTCTGACCCATATTTCATGGCGAAAGCTTTTCAATCTGAGAAAATACTTATGGATCTAGCCGACTCTCTCCCCCCTCTCTCTATCCAGCCCTATCTCTATACCAGAACGAAAATATGGAAGCCACTCCGCCAGAGTAAGCGATATTCGATGGAGAAATTATTAGAGGCGAAAGATCTTGTTTACGAGCTTTTTTTACCGGAACATAAAGAACTGCTGATCCAATCTTCGTAAAGAGCAGCTTTCCATAAAAAATTGACTTAACAAATGACCATCACAAACAATTATATTAGGTGATATCACACTTAAGTCAGATACAGGAAAGTGCTCAGAAATAGGCTGGGAAGACAGGTGGTGGAAAAGGGAATTACAAAGACAACCAGATGGAGTTAAGGAAAGGAATAGATATCACAGACAACATCTATGCGCTCAATTTTATAGTTAATAGGAACTTGGATAAGAAAAGAAGAAAAACAGTTGCACTGTTTGTGAATTTTGAAGCAGCATTTGACTCCGTAAACAGGAGGCTATTATCAAAGTCCATGAAAGAGAGGAGAATTGATGAAGGGTTGATAGATAGGAGAAAGGAGATATTTGTTGGAAAAAAGATAAGGGTAAAGAAAGGAGAGAGGACAGGAGCGGAGTCCTTGAAAAGAAGGAGACTTGGGTAAGTGTGCCCTTTTGAGCCCTCTCCTGTTTAATAGCCTTCTAGCAGACTTGGTGGAAAAGCTGGGAAGGAGGGATAAGGGGAGACATTATTGGAAACAGGTGAATTCTATATCCACTAGCATACGCGAACGATGCAGTCTTAGTGGGAAGAGGGATGAGTCCAGTGATAAGAGCGATCGAAAAGTATGTAAGAGAAAAAGATTTAACGTTTAATGTGACTGAGACCAAGATTATGTGTTTTTAAACGAAGGCATAAAATAGAGAATGAATCGAAGATTATGAACGAGGAGGTAGAGCTGGTGGAGCAAGTTAAGTGATAAGACAAGTATGGGGTATAGGCAAGAGAAGGTTCAAGGCCGAATGGAGGATGTGAATGTGGATTTTCGATGTGCTTATGTTCAGTGTTGAGTATGGTGGTCCAAAAATGCATTAGAATTCTTTTTTCTCGAATTTTTATGCAAAACGCCCGGAAATTTGTTCCAATCCACAAAAAAATAAATGCATTTTTTTTTGTTTTGAAAAAAGTAATATTCAGAGGTGGCGCAAGCTCCATGAAGTTTAACACATATTTCTCGTAAGAAAAAAAGACGTTTTTGTAAATTTGATTCAGGATTCTCAATATTAGGTGAATCGGGTTCGAAATTCAACATTTCTCTTCAAAATTAGTCACAGAATGCGAATAAAATACTATTTTTCAAATACTTTTCAAAGATTTTTGGGACCCTATAGTGTCCCAAAAGCCCGCATAAGTGAAAAAATGGGGTTTTCGGATTTTTGGCGCTAATTATGATTTTTTGCGGTTTTTTAACGCAAATTGTTTCAAATACATAAAACACTACTTTATACTGATAAATAGACGTTAATTTGAATTATTTAAACAATTCATTTTAGTTTTTAGCAACTTTCTCTTAGAAAAGGGTTAGAAAGTCAAGGTTTTTCCTGAATTTTCCAACTTTAGGCCACTTTCCACTTGAAGAAAGTAATTATTTAATCCGATTCAGCAAAAATAACTGTTTAAACTAATCGTAAATGTGAATAGCTGTCTTCTTCTAGATTAATACTACATACTTGCGGTTTTTCCTGAATATTTCAACTTTTCATCACTGTTCCATGAAATTCAAGTAATAATTAATTCATGTTAAAAAAATAATTGTTGAAAAAATTTATCGTCGTCGCTAATCATATTTTCTTTGCTATGATAGAAACTTGCGGTTTTTCTGAAATTTTTAACTTTTTGCCCTCTTTTCACTTGAAGTAAGTTGATATTTAATTTAATTTACAAAAAATAATTTTATTGTAGAAACAAATCATTATTGTTATAGGCTCTCTTCAAGTTTGCTTTACCTTTTTAGTTGTGAACAAATAATAAATAAACATTGGAGAGAATCATATTTAAAAAAATATTGTATTGTTTTAAGTAAATTATTTTCGTTCTTTTCCCAATGTTCAAAAAAAATTAATTAAGACAAAGAAACAGAATTCATTCATTGAAATTTGAAGTTCAAATTTTCTACTAGAATTATGCATCTTCAACGCAAAAAAATGAATTTTTAAGAAACTAGTTCAACATTCGACCAAAAAGTTGAATTTTCGACCTAAAAGTATAAATTTTCAATCGAAAATATAATGGTTGATGTTTCAACAAAAAAATTTAATTTTAAATAAAAAACACCCTAATATAACCAAAAATTAAATCTATTCAATTTAATTGAATTTCATTCAAACTCCAGTCAGTGCAAAGTTGAACATATCAGAAAAAACCGCAACATTCTAGCACTTATCTAAGAGAAAATGGTTATAAACAATAATAAATTGTTTAAATAGGTATGTTTGTTAACTCGCATTTAATTACCCTCACAAAGTGAAAAGTGAACAAAAAGCTTAAGAGTTTAGAAAAAACCGCCTTTTTAAGCACTAATCTAAGAGAAGAAATCCATAAACGAAAATAATTTGTTCAAAAATTATTTTTGTTAAATTCAATTGAATATCAACTCACTTCAAGTGAAAAGTGGGCAAAAGGTTAAAAATTTCAGAAAAAGCCGCAAGTTTCTATCATTAAGCAAAGAAAATATTATGGGCAATGATAAGAAATTGTTCAAACAATTGTTTTTGATAAATTAAATTGAATAATTACTTACTCTAAGTGAAAAATGGACAAAAAGTTGCTTAAAACTATAATAAATTGTTTAAATAACTCGAATAAACGTCTATTTATAAGTATAAAGTAGTATTTCATGTATTTGAAACAATCTGCGTTAAAAAAACCGCAAAAAAATCATGATTAGCGCCAAAAATTCGAAAAACCGATTTTTTCACTTATGGAGGTTTTTGGGACCCTATAAAACAGACTTATGGGGTCGATATTGGAAAAGCAGTATTTTTTCTGGATTGTGAGACTAATTGTGAAGAGAAATGGTGAATTTCGAACTCGATTCACCTAATATTGATAATTCTGAATAAAATGTATAAAAACGTCCTTTTTTCTTATGGGAAATACGTGTTAAACCTCATGGGACTTGCGCCACCTTTAAATATTTTTTTTAAACAAAAAAAATGCATGTATTTTTTTGTGGATTCGAACACATTTCCGGGCCTTTGCATAAAAATTCGAAAATAAATTCTTTGGTCCACCCTTGTGTTGAGTTATGAGGTTGAAATCTGGGGATGAAAAGTGGGAAGTCTGCATGAGAAATTTCTTAGATGGGTGATGGTGATGAGTTGGAACTGTCCTGGTTATATCCTGCGGGGAGAAATAGGAAAAGAGAGCATGATGGTCACGCAGCTGAAAAGATCATAGAATCCTGAAGATATACTAAAAAGAAAAAGGAAAGGAGGATTGCTCATGCGTGTGTCTGGGAGATTATAAATAAAGAGGAGAGGGGTAACATGGAATCGCTGGAATGGTAGAAGGAAAGATGCGAAGAAATGTTGAGTGTAGTATGCATGTAAGGTTAGGAAAAAGCAGAGACTAGAGGGAGAGATGAGGGAAAGGCAAGGAGAGGAAAGGTATAACACTTGGTATAAGATGGTCAAGGGTTTGTGAAGTATGTAGGGATGAGCAGGAGTCATGATTGCATGTGTCGGAAAGGAGTACAGGTGAAAAAGGATGAGAATAGGTATAGAAGTAAGTGTATAAGGTATAGGTAAGTGGAACGAGAAGTTCAGGGCAGGCTCACGATGGTTGCGAGCGTCTAGAATTGAGAGTTAATCCAAGACGATATTGCAGGAAATAGTTGATAAGGTGAGGAATAAGGCCTGTAGATAAGAAAATATGTATATGTTTATGTTTATGTAATGGTTATGTGAAGACCCTTGAACTCTTAAATGAAAGACAAGTAAAAATAGATGAAAAAGATGAATAAGAAGAAGAAGTAGATATTATGTGATTCAAAAATTCTTGCTTGAACACGAATACTGGGAGCAGCATTATATACATTCTTCCTTTCTCACTTCTTACGTCCGGGCGCATTGAGAATACGAGGATGAAACGTATTCCCGGCAGTAGAAAAGACCGTGGAAGCTGGCTTCCTGCCGTACACGAGCCATGAGGTTCCACCATTGTCGAGGATTTCAGGGTGAAAGGAAACCGCGGAGAATAGAGGTCGCCCAATCGCGGATTCGCTGAATTCTACCAGAGTTTAGAATACGTACTATGTTCGTGGTTATGTGAAGGCACCCACACGGCTGTTTGAGACACGAGGAGGGAGGGTGGTTTTCTCTTTCTAGCCAGATTAGCATAAATATGGCGTCTTAGAGCGGGTCGTTTGTCATCGTTAGCAAAGCACACGCTTCCTGGGACTCGCGCAGTCACACTCCTCTGAACCGTCGAGCTGTTCTATTCCCTCGGGATACTAGAGTAGCACCTTCAGGAAGGAAGCTCTGATGTTAGTGGCTTTTCTGGCTACGAACTACTAGTCAGACCTGCACGTGTGATTCTCACGTATGTGAGCACGTTTTCCGTAAACAGATAAGTAGTAGTACCCATGGCATTAATTAAGCCCAAAGTTTCAGTTGTGCGTGCTATTGTTTCATTGTTCGATTTCTCTGGTTTTGTGCATCCGGTTTGCGGCATTTCCCTTAAGTGAAAGGTGGCTCAGCAAACCAAGTCAAGCCACATTTTGCAGGTTATTAGTTTGTAAGGCAGAACATTTCAAATCATTCGAAAAGGAGAAAGACAGCACGGTACGTTTAGAACATCATAGCAGGGCGTTACAGACAAAGTCGGTTCAAAAAAATTGAATCAACTTTATACGAGAAAAATTGTACACATCACACGAGACCACCGATTATTTTCATGGAAATTTTACGGAAAAAATCGCGAAATTTTGATTCCTAAGGGACCCGTATATTTTCAAAAGAAAAGATTCTGATTTTTCTGAGGCATCTAGAACCTACAAAGATGATACTAAATCAGTAACTGGGTATTTCAACAAACCATTATTTATTCACAAATCGAAGAATGATGACAGTATCCAAAGAAAATGGTTGTTGTACTCGTCTTCCAAAAACCACATAATTTTAACACATAAAAATACCCTGGCACATAGGCAATCAATGATGACTTATCTGACACGAAGTAAAGCAGTTGGTAGAGTAGATATTGAATAATTATCTCAACATTGAAAAGAAGTGGATAACTGGAGAAATTTACCTAAACGGATTGTAGCTGTTGTAAAATTTTTCGCATCGAGAGGGCTTCTGTTTTGCGGTGACAATGAAATCCTAGGATCTCCCAACAATGGAAATCATTTTTGATGTGTGGAATTATTGAGTGAATTTGATCTATTTCTTGCAGATCACATATTTAAAGAAATTTGGGAATCCTGGAAAAGTTGACATATCTTATTGATCAGCGAGTATCTGTACTGAGCTTGTTGACGTAATGGGAAAAAAGTTCCTAAAAAAAATTATAAATGAATCGAATTTGCAAAATATCATTCCATAAGCGTTGACAGTACGCCTGATCTGTCTCACGTTGATCAGCTATCTTTTATAATTCGGTACGTAAAGGACTGTGTTCCTGTTGAGAGGTTTCTGAAATTTATACCTATCAAAGAGCATAAATCTGAGGATTTAGCGGAAACCGTCTTGAACTTTTCATAGAATCATGATATTCCCGTAGAAGATTGCAGAGGACAAAGCTACGACAATGCTACAAATATGTCGGGTAAGTATTTGGAAAGAAAACGTCCACCGCGGGTAAAGAGGCGCTGCTGTATCAACACAAAATGGCTGCGGCAGTGCTCCAGCATGCATATGATTCTGAACCATTCGGAACGTTCATCAACAACAGAACTTTCTACAACAATACTTTTTACTGTAACAGTACCAGTTCCAAATTTTGGTACTTTGTGGAAACCAAAATTAGTGTTGGCATTTTGTTCGGAGTTACAATTAACAACACAGCACACACTGCCTTTGTGAGAATAATTTCCTTTTCTATGGTTTCAAGAGAATTCCGTTTTTCATTGTTTTTATAATCTTCATAAACTTCTCATTTACTGTTAACTAATTATTCCGGCACATGATCAATCAGTGGCGTAGTAAATCAAGTGCAAGGCGCCTGTGAACAATGCTACACGAAAAATTAAAAATAAATCTAGAAACTTGTTCATTTACTTTCCTTGTACATTCCAACAAAAATAGTGCTCTGTCAAAGTCATAGGGGCCCCATCATCCTAATGTGCCCAGGGCCTCCAATAGGTTAAGAACGGCCCTGCCTACACGTTGGTTCAGAAAATGACCAAAAACGCTTATTTTATAAAGAATTTTCCCTCTAATTTCTTCGGAGGAAGGAACTACTTTCGATTAAACTTTCTTTCACTGCCCACAGTGGCCTCGAACCCGAAGCAGCCCCGCTCCGACAGGAACTTTCTAATCAATTTTCGTGCGTAGTAAAAATATTTATCCGATTTAATTTTGGTAATCGAATACGATAATTCAAATTTGAAGAAAAACTTTGAGATATCTGCTTGTTCCAATTTGGAGAAACTCTAAGTTTGTGCTCAAAAATCAAACTTTATTCAAGTATTTCCTTATTATGTACGCACATACATTCATTATCATATATTATGTACGATTGCATAGACGGTAACACAAGAGATACTGGTGAATTCTACGCGTCTTTATCCGGACCCCATGGACCCCCTTATCAACGATTCAAATTCTCGGAATGACTTATACTGAAGGGATTAGTATCAAAGTCCTTTTCTCAAACCTTTTTTGTCTTACCTAATAATCAGCCAAATGTAAATTGACTCGTTTTGCTGTACAGCATTTGAGGGTCAATCAAGATAATGGGTTGTTATACACTGCTTTCCTAGCTTGTCTGACAAGTTATTACAATTTATTGAATATCTAGTTTTTATTTCATTCCACATTCAAGAATGAAATTCATATTATATCTGCGATTCTTTTGTCTTATTCAATCTCAGAGACTTTTCCTATTTTCTCAAGTATCACAATTATCTGCTTTCAGCACAGGAAGCTTCACGGTCCGATTGACATAGGAACCGACACTGAAAAATATTAACTGAGATAACTAATTTGATATTTAAGATCTCCGTAAATTGGTTAAAGTTTAAGTTATTCGTAGCCAAATTGATGTTTTCATCTATATTAGCACCTGCAAGGATGTCAAATACTGTGGATTTTTGTTTTTTTCAGATGTTTTGAATTCCTCCCTGGTAATATATAATCGGTTAAAATTGTTGTGTGTTACTTCGCGGGTTGCTGATAAGTTTTGGTTGTGTGCATATGATTTCAATCATATATGTACCTACGAAGAAAAACAAATTCGAAAAATGAGGACTGAGCCCTCTATTCCGATAAAATCAGATCCAGCATCAATTTTACTATTAGTTTGCATTCCTAGTGAGTTATTGAAGATTGACCATCTTATCCTCCTGGTCATTTTAGACCTACTTTATCTGTTTGAAATCCAGTGGGCAAATCATGCCGTTTACAAAATGGCTGCTTTTAATAATGAAAAACGAAAACCATTGTATTCAACGATTCGTTCACGAGATGTTAAAGCAACGACCGCACCGAGCAGATAGTTTAATGTGAATTTATTGCGATCCAGATTATGTGGCCAGAAACCAGAGACGTGTGCTATGCATGCCGTCAAACACCGATAGCTGGATTGGAGTCGCCTCAATATCTATACATGCATTGTGTATTATAAGTTCCAACCCAGATCCAACTGAAAGTTTGGAGGGTGCTCGTCAGTGTTTTAAACCGCCAGAGTGTTCTAAAGCTTTAGGGTTGGCTGATCCCGATCAAGATCGCAGGGAAGATACTCAACAAGCATACCCATGAGACTATAATTTATTTCAGAGTGCACGATTTCATTCTTAAAATTACTAATTTGACAAATTTATTTTCCCAATTCATAGGCTTTTTTAAATTGAGAAATATCTTACAACTTTCGCCAATATGTTAAAATAGAGTCTACATTGTTTTTCCGGTCTCTGATTTTGCATTTGAGATTCAGATGTAGAATAACTGATAATTTCATATTGGCATTTTTTGGTATTCTCTTATGTCGAATACAATAGATTGTTGAGGAAATTAGAGTAAACAAGTTTACAATAGACGTTATTGAATCGACTGCACGAACATTTAGTTGACTCAGCAATAGGTCGCCACATAGGAAGAGCAAATTAATCTTGTTGAATACATTTTGCCACAACGGTGGCTATGATTCTAATGCTACGATTAATTTCTCCTAAAGCTACATTGTAATGTCAATTATTTCATGAAAATATGAGAATTCATTAAAAAATCACCCAACACTTTCCACAGTTCCTTCCCGAAACATATATAATATGCATAGGGAAAAATGTTGAGCAATTTTTGGGTAGTTCCCAGATAATGTAAATCTTGACTCATTCGCAGTCAGAACCGACGTATGAAAATAATGTAGATTTTTACTGATTGAAATTCGGAATGTAAAAAATTCTTCGCTTTGCATGAGTTAGAAAGTTTTACTCAGATGAATTCTGGATAAAAATATGTTGCAATTGCACTTAAATTAAATGTTAAAATCGTTGATATATTAGAAGAAGAATCATGGGAATTTGGGAAATTGAATTTGAAATATAACGTATATGCATATACAATCTGATGTTTCAGAGGAATGTTTTAAACAATATTTTATAATACATATGATACAAATATGTTATAAACAATAACCTACCTTATTTTGAAGGAAAGATGTTATTTTTCCGACCAGGGTAATTTATATATTAATTTAAGATTGTAATTCTATCGAGAACTGGTCCGAGAATCATTCTAGAAAAATTAGAAAAAATCTGCCGCGGCCCGGATTCGAACCGGGATTCGCCACTATACATGAATAGGGAGTTGCCAATTACGCTACCCGAGCCAGTAATCGATAAAATTACCGTCAGAAATTATTATACTACCTAATTTTATTGATGATATTTTACTACAGTTGTGTGTCTCATTCTAGCAATATTTGAGTATTCAGTAACATTACACTGTTGGAAATTTCTTGAAAATTTACTCATCTTTTCAAATACAAACATATCTGAGATACCAATAAACTACTGAATTGAATGAGAATCACGTGATTTTTATTTCAAAATTCACTAACACGTGTTTAACCTACAAACTCTGTGACTATCTTCTTTAGCAGTTAAATTCCAACTCGTTCTGTAGCTCAATGCAAGAACAGTCAACTGCCGAATTTGAGGTTAGGGATCGATCCTCGTGCGGTCATATTCTTTCATGCATACAATTGAAGAGGCAGTTCATCAAATTTTTCTATTCCTCGTAATTTTTTAAATGTTTCAACGAGGCCTCAAAGAAATCAATTATTTCCTTCTAAGATCTATAGTAGCTATCATTGGATTGGAATGTTTCTGAAAATGAGGCTGGTGATGTTTTGTGAATTTTCAAATCTAAGAAAATAATAAAACAATAATTTTTTTAACTATATGCTCACTATGATTCCTGAGAAAATATCCAAAACTTAGTAATAAAAACGTTGTTCTTGCATTACTAGGATGTCAAGCATTCGAAAATCAAAATGCATAGGTACATATTTGAATTTGACACCTGAATGCTGCGCGTCACACAGGCGGCGCCAGTGATGTCCTTACACGGATATCTCTGACATTTTCATTAGTGGTTCCTGTGTATTTTCAGTTGGTGTTAAACCATGTATTAACCTAAGGATCACTAATGAACATGTCAGAGATATCCGCGTTCAGACATCACTGGGCGACGCACATCGACTGACGGCCATGATAGAAGTTTGCTACCATTCTGCCAAATGGTCACTTTTATATAGACTAACCTATACGAAATTTCTGTATACACTAGAACAAATTTGCATATTATTAAACGATTGTTTATAATTTTTCAATCTGATCCAGTCTGAGCAAACAAATACCTCCTTAGAGGGCTACTACTACTAGAAACACTACTAGAAAGTCTATTAGTTGGAAAGGCTTTACGCTACCTCTAATGCCCCGACTAACTTTTCCAACTAGTTTCCCATTATAAATAAAAACAATTAAACCACGAGTTAGGAGGAGGGATGGAGTGGACAGGACTGTAAAAATAAGAAGGATGGAGAGTCACAGGAACAGGAAAGCTTACCAAAAGATGTATGGATTTTACGGCAGTAAGAAATGTATGCGAAGATGAAGATTATGGAGCACAATAGTAAAGCGTAACTCGTTTGGATCCAGCCCCGCTGGGTCTAAACATGCTTATCCTGGCATATATCTCTTGCTTCTTTCACATCCATGCATCTTTTCATACAAGCTCTTGTGTTTCTACGGCTCTTCATATTTCTCCTCTCAAGGGTGGGTCTCATTCACACATTCTATCCATTCCTTCTTTGGTCTGCCTCTGGGTATGCTACCATTCACCGTGCCTAGATACACTTGCTTTGTTAATCGTTCTTCAACCATTCTGTCAACGTGACCGAACCATCTCAGCAAATTTCTTTCACTCTTGTCAAACAGCGTTTTTTCTACACCACATTTTTTGAGGAACCACTCATTACTCACTTTGTCTATAAGCGTTTTACCGCACATATTACGCAGGACTTGCATGCCGATTGCGTTGAGTTTACTCTTGTCCTATTCTTGATACGCTCAGGTCTCGATATACCGTACAGGACAGTTGGTGGTAGCACAGAATTATATATAGCAACTTTGTGAAATGATAAAAATAGTTTTGATTTCGAGCGTAGAAAAAAAGTCCAAGAACAAAGTTTCTCAACTTTAAAACAAACCTTCCAGATTTTGTTTAACCATTTATTGAGGAGACCTATAATAGCTTATCTCTGGTTGCAATACTATTTACTTCATCCTAATACACTTGCTTTGATGATCATCATCGATGCATTTCCTCAACATCAACAAACCACCTTGACAAATTATTCTACGCCGGAAAGCTGAAAGCTGGGCTGGAGTAGTAAAACTCAGAGAGGAAGAAGGGACACGGGTAAGAAAAATGGGCAACCATATTAATGCGCATCTTTGGTTTCTACAATAGATGGTCGACGTCTTTGTTCTTCTTATTTCTATACCTGTGTCTGGTTGAGACTTCGTTTTCCTCGCGTTGTATTTCACATTACTTTAATTCATATGGTAATTTACGTGGGCCGAAAACTTTTAGGACAATGGAAGAGAGACAATATACCGAAAAGTAGTAGGGCGAATACGATATTGAATTCGCCCCTTGCGGCGTGTCTGTTATCGACAATGTCCGACCGCTGGACCGGAAGTCATTTGCTCGAACTGTGATGAAATTTATGAAAGTTTCAAAGGATATCAAGATAATTGGTAATAATCTAGACGCGGACAATACTTGTGCTTTGATTCAAAGGTCATTGGAATTTACCTTTCGAACCACATATACAATGATGTGATGATTAAACCGGTTGATACTGATTATTCCAGCTAAGTTGAAATGCAGTTTGGAGTAACATCTACGTAAGTCGATGAGGGTTGAGGAACTTTGATATTTTTTCCTATCAGGAACAGTCTGAGAATACTACTTCTGGACGAAAATTCGCACCTTACGTTGCACACTTCTATACTACACAACTTTTACTTCAAGTTGGCGTAGGTATTCAAACGAAACGATGGCATAGGCACATATGGTGAAGAGTTCCACGTCCATTTCGAAAATGAGTTCAGACTCAGTGGTTACCTATAGCACGTACTTACGTATATTAATGATTCATGAGTATTTTCCGAGACCTTCGAGATTTTGATCCAGGAAATTTTCATTGAAACACGCTTGACGCGTATGATTGTACACACTTGTAAATTGTTTGTTCAAATGACCAGGAGCATATTATTTCTCGTGTACAACTCTTAAACCCTGCTAGCCATTGGGTCGGCACTGGAGCTGGAAACTTATAAATATAAGTATTGAATAATTGATTATTCCTTTATTTGAAGAATTCTTACAAGCAATCCAAACGAAAGTACAACTCTCTACTATGCAAACTTCAAGAGGCAGTACAGTATCTTTAATTGTATCTGATGTTAGATGTTATTAATATGCCAAATTCCATTTTTTACGTATAGACGAACCATTTCATCATTCTGTGAAGAATATTTTCAAAAAAAAAATCATCGTATCCGTCTGTACATATTAACTTTATCAAATCGCTTGTCTTTGCTAATCTCAGCAGTAATACTTCAAAAGTTTCTCAGTTTAGTAGTTCTGGGGTCCATTAATGACAAAGAAGATTCAAATTTCATACCAGAAACTTATAATAACTACGTTACATAACTTTCTACAATCAATCGATAAAGAGAATCTATATTTGAAGCCGAAATATCCGATGAAAATCTTAATCTTCATGATTTGCGAACTCAAAAGCCACTAAACCAAAAACTCCACAGGTATTCACTCTACACTCTTTTGGAGCATTCAGAGTTCAGTTATATCCGCTCTATTAAAGGCTCTCTCCAGAGCAAAAAATGCACAAGAAACTCTTTGTTTACTTGGAAAGTTTCGTCTATGATCAGTCCTGAATTAAATGAGTGATCCGCAGATGGTCTTCTGATCTTAATAATTAGTGTTTCGGTAAATATTCTGCCCGTGGTACGAAGAAGGATAAGGGCCAAATAATTAGAACAGTCATTTTTTTGTCATTTTCTTTGTGAATTAGAACGATGAATCTATAATCTCCATGTTCCAATCATTTGGAACTTCAACGTTCTCAGCGCACATATTTATAGACTCGCTCAGCTACACAAACAAATGTCTGTCACCGCCCTTACAGCAGTTTTACCTTTCTTCAGATACTGAGTTACGGATATATATTCTCTGATATCAATTCTTATTTACCCACTTACGATAAAAATGGCACAGTTATGCTCCATAGCCTCAACTTCAAAAAATGTCTTCATAAAATCACTCACAGAGTCTTTCACTCCGTTTGTATAACATACGATTCCACCATGAGCATTCTTATTTACATTTACATTTTCATATTTCATCCTGCTTTGATTTAATCCTAGCTTTCTTTGACTTATGGTATTTGCTTTTCTGAATCTCTTTGACTTGAGGCGATCGCGATCAAACCACAAAAGGCGCGTGGAAACGAGATGGAACTTGATTGTGAAAACTAATTAAATTCAGTGGCGATTTTATCCAAGTTCTTCATAAATGCCTCAACTGATCTCCCCAATTGCGTGAAACTGACAAATGCATTCAGTGTACCGGTACGTAAAATCCACATACATGTTGTAGTAAAACGTCAGACTTCACCAGCTTGAATGCTTTGGCTATATCCAAAAATTTTATTGTTTGAAAAAAATCATTAACGTGGAGAAGAATGAATATTTCTAGACGATCCCAGCTCGTTTTTTATTTGAGATATTCCTTCAGGAACATAGTTCCTTCAGGAAACTATGACTGCATCTGATTTTGGATGAGATGTATTCAATTTAAATTTGAATAATAGATACAAAAATGTGTAATGCATTAACCATGTCAGGTGTATCAACAGACAAGTAGGAGAAGATGGATTCATTTTTGCAAAGGGACCAATGCGATGAGCCGTTCCAAGTTATGGATACGTTGTCTCTGTTTTCTCGTGTAGGTAGGATAATATAACGGGGCATAACAACGGCTTTAACACGCAGTGGTCGACCCCGGACACGACCTCGGACCCTTCCCGGATGAATTACACCTCTGATAATTACTGTAAATTAATGCGCCACCCCTTGCAAAGCTACGGAATGCCTTCATTCCAAACAAGTCGGAAGTAAATAACGGATAAGAACGGTTCTTACCTGCTGCAAAGATTACATCTTTCACACAACACTTTATACTAATATGGGGAGTTTACAGATATACAAAAAATATTTATTTATCAATTATTAAACCAGAGCATCACAATTTAGTATATTTAATGGAATAAAGAAAAAACTGCATTCATTATTGTACGTATGAAAAAATAGCAAGTCAATGATGCAGACAGTAGAAATAATTTCCTAATTTGGAAGTTGACACTTGGGAGATTTTTCACATTTTTGCGAGTGAATACGCCGTGTGAAAAGAAAACGAAAAAATATTCCAATTAAATAATTTTGGAAACAGTTTAAAATGAGTTTATCTGAAGGTTTTGTTGCACCAGATTACACACAGTTGGAGTTCTGTTTCAAGATTCGACAGTCCCTTATTTGTATTTTTAAAGGTTTGGATGATTTCTTTTCCACTACCAGAAATTTCTCTAATCATACATTTGTGACAATCGGTGAACAACAAGGGCTCAAAACATTGTGGATCATACTGCCGTACAAAATAAAAAGGTACATAAGTGACATTTTCATGAAAAATTAGTTTTTTGTATCACTGGATTCGTTAGAAAAAGCTGCATCTATGTTATTAAAAATTATTAATTATAAATATTTATTGCAAAAAACGACAACTCAATAATGAGGAATGTTGAATAAGTTGAAAAATACAACAGAAAAAGATACACAAAGCATTTTGCGTGTCCTGAAATTCGCACGCGGCATCTGATATGTCATCATCGTACAAATCGAAAAGAACCGAAAGTGCTTTGTGTCTTTCTTGCCTTGTAAAAGTGACCAAGAGCGGAGCATATTTACAAACTAAAAGTAACGCTTGTCCTTGCGTTTGTTATGGCTTTGGAGATGTGTTCTTTTTGCCTTGTATTTTCGACTTTTCATGACTACTTAAAAACCTTAAGTCCATTTTCTAACAGAAATAGTTTAAAAAATCAATTTTTTATTGCACAATATCAAAGAGCGAATTATTTTAACTCAAATAGTGTATCTAGATCATTCAAAATTTCATTCGATATTAAAGTTCTTTGAGCAGATAGTTTTTCTCGATTTTCTCAGTTCGCGATAATTTTTTGGTTAGTGAAATTTCTTTGATTATACTATATCTTTGGGCTGAGTCAAGCTAATATTTTAGTTTATCCAACTTAGAATGTTGCTTAATCCACGCAAATATTTTGCTTCCTGCATGAAAATGTTGCAGTTCATTAACAACCACTTGTTTTTTTAAAACTAAGGTGGGATAAGGTTTATTTCGGTTTGATTTAATTGGAACTTATAGTTCATCCAAACATAAAGGATCCAATACAATTGATATTGTAAATGGCTACGTGGAATCAAAAACCTTTATTACGGAGTTGCAGGTAACTGCACACTGACTTGAATCATCCTGAGTATTCTTTGTACTATCACATAATCACACAAATATATATTTTTCATAACAGACAAGGTGTAGGGTAATGCACAAGCAAAGAGCATCTCTTTAATATATAAAATGCTTTTGATGAATTATTCCATCACTGATCTTAGAAAAAAATAAGAGAAGAATATACACTTTCCAACCTTCCATTTGATTCGGATTCCGGATCCCTCATTCTGATAGAGATCACCTAGAAGCGAACGTATTACTCTTTTTTGTGTGTTTTCTTTTTCACAATGTTACGAACTCTTACATGTGGACCCTCATCTGCAATTAAAGTACGCGTTTGTTCCAGGTGCGCATGCGTCCGTCACTTTCTAGATGGTTCCAACTTCATATTTTTGTATAATCAACTGAATTTCTCCCTTGATTTGAGTGAAATGCTTTCTTGAAGTAACTGGTATAGGGGTGGTCAGTTGGTCGTGGGGGATAAGGCATGCGCTTTGGACCCACGCCGGCTGGTTGTGAGTTCGATTCCCGCCTCGCACTCTGTAGGAGTTTCGGCGGCCCACGCGCAAGGAGAAAAATGTATAGTCAACCTGACCATCTAGGGTGTAAGATTGACCATGTTCCAGGTTCAACTATGGGACAGCACGCTAGATGGTGTAGCGTACAATCCGTGGAGTGTAAAAATTTGAAGGTTAGCTTCACTATCCTAGAGTGTAAAATTGACGATCCTGGAGTCCTTTGTAAAAAATGGCGCTTCCTTCAACATGCGTGCGCATCACACAAATTGAAGATGGTTAGTTTGACTATCCCAGAGTGCAAATTCCGTATCCTAGATAGTGGGCTTTACCCTTTGGAATCGTCAAAATTAGTAAAATCAATATATTCAACTTCAAAAACCTAGAGTGTGGATCCGATCATCCCTGAAAGTGAGTCTGATTTTCCGCAGATGGTTCAGCTGAACATAAAAGAAGAGTCTCTCTGACTAAAGAGAAAAAATTATGGATCGTACATGATACGCTCTGGAAGGTCAAACTGACCATTTATATTTTGACACTCAAAGTTTAACATCCCATTTTTTTTCATGCGGTGAACACTTGCCTAGCTGGGGTTCTTGGTGGTTCGTAACCCACCTTAAGCTGAGGGTCCCCCTTACTTACTACTGAGGTAGTGGTAGGGTTTGTAGAGGAATAGTGAAGAGGTGCGAGGAAAACGTTAACCCTCAGGGGACACATTTAATCATCCAATCAAGTATTTGGTATATTCAACAAAGAAATATGTTCAATCAATCCAATATTTTATAAAATCAATAAAATGGTTCAACTCGAAATTTGTATTGATAGATAAAAACGAATCAGGTCCAGAGAACTCAAATTTCGTTCCGTTGACCAAAATCATTTATGAGATGAATCAGATACAGTCAATCAAACAATTTTTTTGGATAAAACCATTTTTCTTTTTGGTTTCGAGTGAAGTGAACAAAATATATCCGAAATCAGTTTATAAAGGTAATACAATGTTTTCTAACTCTAAACTCTCCTTTTCTAGAATAAAAATTTTATTAACTTCACGCCCTCTTATTCCTGGGCTGGATCCAATGTTTTGAATTTTTCTTACGGCCGTCTCGAGTAAAAATACTCGAGTTGGTTAAGGCTTGAGTTACCCCTCACGAAGCCAGAGGCGAGAAATGCCTAAGACAAATTATCAAGTACCGCTCCTGGCCGCAAGCAATACTTGATTCTGCCTGACATTCTGAAGATTGTTTATATTATTTATTTCCAAGGAATATATTTTTTATGCATTGGTCGATTTGTTTACCTGTATGAAGTATTTTATTTGAATGACTTTGAATTGTCTCGCTCGCGGAAAGGAACGTCCTGCCCACGAGCAAGATATAGCAGTATTCAAGTTGAATTCAAGTCCAACTTAGTTCAAATAAAATCAAAATCACGATGAAGCTCACAGCCTTAGGCTTCCTATTTCTTAATAGCATTTCACTCTGGAATATTTTATCTCCTTTTTCCATTAGTTTACAAAGTCTAGTTCGATCTTTGGAAGAAAAACTTTTATTTCAATTATTCAAATAACTCTTCCTCCTTGGCAGATATGGCGTCAAAAAATCAAAATTCAACTTTCGTGAACAAAGAAGAAATAGAAATTTATTTATCCTAGAAATTGAAGAAGTGTTCATCTACACTTAGCAGGTAAAAGAAATGGTAAGACCAAAACGGAAGGGGGACATAGAAAGAAAAGGTTGGTGGGATGAGGAATGTAAAAAAGGCAAAGATAAAATAACGGAGAGTGTAAGAGAATAGAGAAGAGGGGAGATCAGCAAAAAGGAGTATAATAGGAGAAAACGAATTTATGAGGAAATTTTGGACGAGAAAAAGCAGAAAGGGAACGTAAGATACATGGAGGAGGTAGATCAAGCAGTAAAGGAAGGAAAAATATAGGAGGTTATAAATAGGGAAAGAGGAAGAAGGAAGGGAGTGAATGAGGATATAAAAATGAATGAGTGGACGGAGTATTTCAAAGGTCTGTTGAGAGGAGAAGAAAAAAAGTAGAAGAAAAAGAAAAGAAGTTTATAGAAAAAATAGAGGAAGATACAAATAAACATAAGCAGGGAGGAAGTAAACCAGGCAATAGAAAGGCTGAAAAGAAATATAGCAACAGGAGAGGATGTGATGAGAATGAAGCTCTAAAGTATGCGGCGGAGAGGAAGGTATGGGAGAAGATATGTGGAGAACATGTAACAAAGTATGGGGAGGAGAAGGGTGGCCTGAAGAATGGAGAACGGGATTAATGATACCGCTAATTAAAAAAGGAGAGGGTAAAAAGGTAGAGGATTATAGAGGTAAAACTCTGATGTCAGTGGAGTTCAAGATCTATGCAGAAGTGCTCAGAAACAGGCTAGAGAGTCAGGTGAAAGAAAACGGACTTATCCCTCACAACAAGGCGGGCTTTGGGAAAGGAATGGGAACAAATGATAACATATACGTTCTAAACTATCTAGTGAATAAGAACTTGGGTCGGAAGAGAGGAATACTTTTAGCCTTGTTTGTAGACTTCGAAGCAGCGTTTGACTCAGGGAACAGGAGGGTGTTGTGGCAAGCAACGAAAGAAAGAGGAATAGATGAGGGCCTGATCGGAAGGATGAAAGAAATATTTGTGGAGTCTAGATTCAGAGTGAGGATAAAAGAAGTGAAAGGAGAGGAATTCTGTACAGGGAGAGGACTCAGACAAGACTGTCCATTAGGTCCGCTGCTGGATAATATTTTGTTGGCAGACATGGAGGGGAAGCTAGAGGAAAAAGGGAAAGGAGGTACGATCCTAGTTAGAAGTAAGTTTTAATCTTCAGCATATGTAGATGATGTGGAACTATTAGCAGAGGACGAAAGAAGATTGAATTTGATGTTGAGAGGGTTTGAAGAGTACATAAGAGAAAAAGATTTAACGGTAAACGTTAGTAAGACCAAAATAATGTGCTTTAGGAATAGGTGGAAGAAAATAGAGTACGATTGGGAATTAGGCGGAGAAGCGATTGATCTAGTGGAGGAATTCGGTTACTTAAGGTTTTGGTTTGAATTCGGGGAAGGTAACGAGCTGCAAATAAAAAAAGGATAGAATGTGCAAGAAAAATGATGGACCAAGTTTGGGGCATAGGTAAGAGAAGGTTTGAGGATGATTGGAGGATGAGAACATGGATGTTTGATGTGTTGATGTGGGCAGTCGTGTGGTATGGAGTAGAAGTTTAGGGGTTGAAGGAGAGTAGAATGTATAGACAATGGTTCGCCCACCTGATTGGTCGAGGGGCGTGGCCTAGACATTAGTTCGCGCACCTGA
>WSXT02003789.1:0-14991 GCA_011762715.2 Neuroterus valhalla
GACGCGCGCCCTAGGCGCGCTCAAACTTGCGAGCAAAGCGAGCTGCGCGCGAAGCGCGCGATGAGAATATGCCCGCGAAGCGGGCAGATTTTTCGTAAGATACTTAAACCTCTACTGAGAGTTTTCTTTTTCCTGAGTGAGGCTTTATTCAGACTTTTCTTTTCCCTAAGTGAGGCTTTTTTAAAAATTTTTTTTCAACCGAGTATGACTCTTTTCAGAGTTTTTGGTACAATATCTGAGGTTCTACTGAGAGTTTTCTTTTTCCTAAGTGAGGCTCTATTTAGAGTTTTTTTTCCCGGAGTGAGGCTCATCTCAGAGTTTTCTTTTAACGGTGTGTGGCTCTTTTTAGAGTTTCCGGTACAATATCTGAGGCTTTACTGGGAGTTTTCTTTTTCCTGAGTGAGGCTTTATTCAGAGTTTTCTTTTCCCTGAGTGAGGCTCTTTTAAGAGTGTTCTTTCAACCGAGTGGGGCTTTTTGCAGAATTTTCGGTACAATATCTGAGGCTCTACTGGGAGTTTCCTTGAAAATGAGTGAGGCTCAATTCAGAGTTTTCTTTTCACCGAGTGTGGATCTTTTCAGAGTTTCCGGTACAAAATCTGGGGCTCTACTGAAAGTTTTCTTGAAAATGAGTGAGGCTCTATCCAGAGTATTCTTTCGAAATCAAGTGATGCTCTATTAAGATTTCTTTTAAAAACTGATTGGGGCTCTCTCAAGAGGTTTTCTTATGATTGGAGTGAGATATAATCTTTTTGTAGAACTCGTGAAAAGTTGAGACTCATTCGGATTGTCATATTCGTGAGCTTCTAAGCTTGTGAGGAGGTTTATCCTTAAAATACTTTAAATATAATTGCTGCTTTTATAATTCTAATGAGAAACTAAAGGAAGTGTGAACCATCTAATGGATTGTGAATACACAATTGTGTTACAGTTTTTTTGAATAACCGTGATTTGAGTGAAATGTGTGTATTTTGACTTGCGGGCACATTCTTATCGCAGTTATATAAAAAACTCAGTTATAAAAAAGTTGTGAAACTCAAAAACAAAATGTTGACAACTTTAATTTAGTAAGTGTGAATCCCCGTTTGGCAAAACTTCTCCGGCTTTATCGAATACATTCTCTTCACGTGTCTGGTGGTTTGGACTTGATCAAAGTTTGTCCCAAAGGTGATGAACTTTCGTTGCCTAATTTTTTTTCACATGTTGTGTGGTTTTTCTAGAAATTCAAGTTTCTAATTTTTTTCATAGTGGATAATAAAAAAAATATTCCTACACATGAATATACGCAAGGAAGGCCAGTATTTGCAACGATTTTTGTGGCGTGGATGGCAAAGAAAATGCGAACTGACAATATATACAATGACTTGAATGATTTTTGGAGCTTCAGGATCTCCTCATATGGTACAGCATAATAGAAATAGGAATGCGCTGGATACATTTAAAGGTGGTTTTGAGATCAGAGGATGGGCAAGTAATAGTAGAGAAGTATTGTCACCAGAGTCTTTAAACAACGGAGCAATCAAAATAACTATGTATCAGAAACTTGTGGAGGGGATCTTAGGACTTATATGGGACCCGGTAAGAGACATAATTTCTTTTGACTTGTCTCTCAGAAGAATCCCGGAAAAGGTAGAATAAGGACAAGAGATACCCACCAGATGGGATTGGAATTGGGTGGGATGACAGATTTTTGGGCAAAGAGTATAGAAGATGGATGATCTGGATGAAAGGTTTTCCTGAAGCCAGAAATTGTGAACTGCCTCGGTGCTATGAAAATAGTAGAGGAAAACCGGTCAAAACGGAATAATACTTTTTTAGTGATGCGAGCGCACATGCATATTTAGAAGTAGGTTATAGGAGGAACTATTCACAAGATGGGAGGTATAGAACATCGTTCTCAGCCAGGAAAATTCGAGTAGCTCAATTGGCACAGACATCAATTCCGAGGATGGAATCACATGTGGCTCTTTTGTCAAGTTGGCTCGCTTAAACTATAGAAGAAGAACATGGAAAGAAATTGAGCAAACGTTATTTGGACCGCAGTTTTAACGTGAAGGGAAGCAGAAGTGGTCACCACATCTGCGGTATAAAGATATAATAAAACCTGTTGGAGAAAATAAATTTGAGTATGTGGGTACACAATTTGAAGATACATCTTTCGAGCCACCCAACGTGGAAAATTTTACCGAATGGTTAAATCGAATCCGCAGTACAGAATGGGTCTTCCTTCCACCAAGAATATGGATTGAGAGACACAAATAAGAACCCACGACGGGGACGTGGAAGCTGAATATCTATGGATGCTTTAAGTTCAGCGACAAAGTTTTGCAGTTGAAAGAGACGCTGCAAAACAGAAAAAAAAAATTGCTGGAGAACAGTGGGTTACCAACCTTAAGATCATTTCAAACAACAACGGTTTATCAAGAATAGACGGACGATTAGGTCCCGCAAGAGACGTATTAAATGATACAAAGTCACTCATCATATGAGACGGCTGACATCGTTATACCAAGATGTTAATACAGTATCAGTGGCGAACAAATTACGCCAGAAATTCTTGATAATCAAAATAAGGCCGGCCGACCGTCAGATCAGTAACTGATAGATGTCAGTGGCGTCGGAATCGGAAGGTGGAACCTCAAACACCTCGAATGGGCGACTTGCCATCTGCAAGGCTTGGCCATCACGAACGTACGTTAACCTACTGTAGTTTAGATTATTTTTGCCCTGTGTTTGTAGATGAAGGAAATAGATCAAGACATCTTTCACAACGAAATGACCGACCTAAGTATGAAGTGGTGCTTCATTCCACCGGCAAATCCGCACATGGGTGGGAGTTGGGAAGGATTAGTTTTTTTTTGTAGGGGGGAAAAATCTTGCATAAGACACCCAACCTAGAAATCGTCTACTCTGATGAGTAGGCAATTCTTAGGTTGGGTAGTGTCAGATTCCTACTGACTAAAACCTCGCCTCTCCTGCTAACCCATTCCCCCGGAAACGCTGTCGCATTACTTCAGGGATATGAGGATAAGGCTACTACGCCGTGCCTAGGCGTTCCGCTGTTTTGGTAACTTGGACCACAGTCTCCTATGTTAGCCCTACCAAGATGTACGCATCGTCCTCTGCAGTGCGACATTACCACATAACGGGCTCGTCGGCCTTCGACATCCCGACAGGGCCCAATCGCCTAGTACCTCGAGGCTTCACCTTTGGCGCCGCCTCTCGGTACGCTCCACACCTTACGGTTCCTGGAAGATGATCAACCCGAGAACCTTTACCTGCCGCGGCGCAGAGGTACTTTCGCACTCCGTGGACCTGTGTCCCTCTTTTCCGCAACTCCAGCAGCACGCCTTTCTATCCGGAACGGCGCAGCCTACTGCTATATGAACGTAGCCATCACAGCGGTAGCATTGGGTCATCTGCACCTTCCTTCTTACACAACAGGACACCCACCCGACTTTTAGGTGTCCTGCGCGAATAAGCTTTGCGGTCACGTCTTCATCTATATCAACGAAAGCCTTGAGATTACCCCTGAAGGCCTTTCTCGTTAGGTCATAACATCCTGTGAATTCGTCGAGGTCAAGCACTCCGGCCTCGACGCGAGGGACCAGCTCGCGGACCCTCCCATCCTCGCCAACTGCTTCCTTGATGGCAGCGGACAATTTCGCTCTGCCCCTGCATCACTTTCCACATCCGAGAGGACGTCTCCGTCCCGCGTTTTCTGGATGCCCTTGGTTTTGACACCAAGAGCGTCTGGTTCCACCATCCTCTTAAAATCACGGAGGACCTCGGGATAGCTTGAACCCTCGGACGGTTTAATAAGCACCACCTCGGGACGAGCTCGCCTCTGGCCCTCCTTCTTCTCCTTCGACTCCTTTTTCATCACTGCTGGTAGTTTCTCCATGATGAAACTCAAGGCCATAGGTATAGGTACCTGCCCCCGAATCTTCGCCTTCTTGGGGACTGCCCTCTTTGCGCCTGATTCTGTGGGACTCAGGGTGGGTTCTCTCTGCCACTTTCCTTGGGTTGAGACGAGAGTTTTCCCGGTGTTCTTATTCGTCTGAGTCCTCTGCTTATTTACATCAGCCTCTTGGCTGACAGAGGCTGCCAGTACTACGGCTGCTTCCTCTTCTCGTTTGTCCCCAACGATCTTCCTGTAGAGGGAGTATCGATAAGATAACTCCATGCTCAACCGCCATTTGCGGTCAAACTTTATTTGCTGCAGAGTCTCAACTGCTTCATTTAGTCCCTCTCGGATTGGCATGTGCATGTTCCTAGATGACTTGCAGAAACTCACCATCTTGTTGATTATATCCTCCATCTTGTTGAGGTTCTCAACCTCTATCTCCCCATACTCATCCCCGACGACAGTATACTGTTTCGCTTGAGTTTTGGCGTCAAATATCTCGCTCCATTACTTTTCCATCTCCCCGATTTCCAACTCTCCACCAAACGTTTCCTCACTAAGGCCCTTCTCCGTCTGATCAGCCTCCTCAATCGTTTTTAGAATAACTACTCATCTTTGATTTTTTAATCGCGGTTTCTTCCCCTATTTGGTTTCTGTCCGCCCCGGGTATTTGATTTCCCCGGTACCATTTATTTCTGGGAGGCATTTACATATCATCAACCTGGGGAGGCGCCCGATGGGAGACCAGCAACGCCACATGGGTGAGATGGATAAGTACGAAGTGTCAAGGGTACACTGTCAATACTGTTAAAGGAAAGAGCCACTAAGAAAGAAACTATATCAACATTACTCGCCTAAGTGGAACACATTATAAATCGTTGGCCAGTTTCCGCACATTTCACTTTCGATGAATTCTTCTTGCGAAAACAGTGGAAAATAGCTCAACGATTAGCGGACATGTTTTATTCTCGCTCGCCAAAAGAATATCTTCCTTGTTTGGAGGTAGGAAAGTGTTGGAATCAAGAGGTGAGACCACTAGCGCCGGGTGATGTGATAATTGTAGTAGATTCCAATCCACCTCAAAAGATGTGTTGGCTTCCAAATAATTAGTATGGTCGCAATGATAACACATACCGGGGTGGAGAACGTTGCCAGCAGAATGTATTATTGATTTGATCACGATGATAAAAAAGATTTTTAGCTTGAGGTATGAGAAAGCTCTTCAAGGTTGCGATCATGAAGAACCGGGAACTGAGTCCTTAACTCATATATTCCTGATTTTCAATAATATATAACTTTGCATTACTTTCAATTTTCGAATGGTTTTTCATCTTCCGTTTCACAAAAATGGTTGCAGACAATTGACATCTTCAATTACGCAACGTCGGATAGTTTTTATCGTGAAGCGGATTTGCAACCGCATTTTCAGCTTTGTATGGAATTTTTGATTATTTATTTTCACCTTTTTTTTATCTTACTCTAGATGAAACATATCTTTGGGATTATCCGTGATGGAGTATTTTTATGAATGAATTTGTGGATGCATCTCGACGCATCAAGAACTGAACAAGTGAAGGTCCAGAGGTTGGTTTCCTCCCGGAGATCATCACGAAGGATTGCACCCATTTCAACCAGATCATGAAGCTTAGGAGAAATCTGAATATTGGTGTGACTCCTAGTCCTGAAACAGTCATCATCTTCTGAAAGATAGATTATTTTTGCAGTCGGCCTTTACGCCGATTTTCATTCTTTGTCTGCAGCTCGTTATTGCTCGTATATTGCAAAAATTATTGTATTTTTATTTCTGAATCTCTGCGACACGTAGAACAAATATAACTGGTAATCCTCATGACGTAGAAGCGCCTCAGAAAAATAACATTCCCCCCTTCAATCTCTGTGATCTATGAGAACGAATGGGAAAGCGACAAGTATTTCTGAACGGAAACTTTACTTGGAGAATACTCATTAGTTTCACTTTGATAACGAATTTCCAAACATACATTGGTTTTTTCGAGACAGAAAAAATGAATTTTGCTGGTATTCTGGTCCTTGCTTTAGTAGTTCTTGTTGATTCTAATGGTAAATATATATTATTGTAATAGACCTTTTAATGTTCAACCTTACTGGCTAGCGATATATACCCTTTACATCACCCTGGGAAACTCTAGATATTTTGGGTACTGCTGTTTTTTATATAAGCTAATGGTCAGCAACATTTGGCAGAGCTTTTGTCAAGAAACAAGGATTTTCCATAGATACTTAACTGACCCTCTAACAATTTTTTTAAAATCATTATTTCGTGTCTACATTGTAAAACACAGTCATCAGAATAACTATTGGAGTTTAAAAATGGTAATGTTGAATTTTTCTCGAAAAATGCGTGATGAGTAAGTAACGAAAATATCGTGTATATGTGAGTCAAATGAACGCACAAAAAGTCGACGATTTAAAGGCTGTATCAATAGAAAAAGATATGATCTTGAACCGTTATCTCTCAAGTTCAAAGATAACACAGCCACATAGAAAAAAAAGTTTTCGATCCGGTGGTGAGACTTTGTTATTTATATGTATCTCGGGTCGTCAAAACCGAATCCAAAGTCCATTTCACCCATCGTGTCAGATTTCCGACATAACCTAAATGAGTCTACAAAGACACCCTTAATTGAAAAATATTGCTGAGCTGAGTGCCAGAACACGTAAATTGAATGTTTTCAAGTCACTAGATAACTGGAACATAATCCGAAGTTCGTTTACTTCATCTCGTCATGTTTTCGACATTACCTTAAAAATCCTTCTTAGACACCCAGAAATGAGAAATAAGGCTGACCTAGCGAGTCAGAAAATGTTCGTGATATTTTTTTGTGGATCGTAAAAACCGAATTCAGAGTCTATTTAATCCCATATCGTCAGGATTTCTGACTTGTACCCTGTAAATCTCATAAATGATAATGTCAGAAACCTGAAGATACGCGACTAGCTATCAATGATAAAATAAACATGGAAACTGATATATTTTTGAATTTGAAAAATTTCAAATCCAGCAATAATTGAAGAATAAGAGTTTGAAGGAAATCTTTAATAATATAACCATTTTTTTCACTTATCTTTTTCGGATGAAGGCCTATCTGTTTTGTGGAGAAATTCCATTTTTTTTTAGATTGAAGATATGATTTTCTTGGTAGAAAAGTCCTCTTTGAAGAGAGAAACTCCTTCGTTGAGAATTTATATTTTGGGTATAGGAATTGGTCTCGTTATTCAGAAATTCAATCTTTTTTGGTTGTAATTCAAACGTTTTGTTTGAAATAATGCTTTTTTGGTTATTGATTTAGGTTCATCTAAATTCAACTTCTTCATTAAAAATTGAACTGGATACGAATTCCGGTCATAATTTTTCACCGTTTCGAACTGTGCCTCCTTGTGTTTGGAATTCATCTTCTCCTAAATAAAAAATCCTTTTTCTTTGTTGGAGTATTATTTCCTCGGTTGAAAATTCATCTTTTGCAAAAAAAGCTTTTTTTTCCTCTTTCATTGCTATTCGTGTTTTGAAAATTCAACTTTTCCTTAGAGAATCGTCTTTGAGGCATGAAAATTCACATTTTTATTTGAAAATTATCCTATCCAGTCTAGGATTCTTCTAATCTGATGAAAATGCAAATACATAGTTGAGATTCGAACCACAGTGGTGAAAATAATCATGATGTATATTCAATACAATAAATATAGTACATTCGAATAAACTTTGAATGAAATTTCAGTTTTTCAAATCAAAAAGGCTAAAAAGGTGACGTATTCCCGAAATATGTGAAACAGGTGGAAAAATCCCTTCCAAAAACTTCGGAAAGTTTCGGATAAGTTTTAAGATCCTGGCATTGGTCCCAATTTTTTACAAAACGTGATCCGGTTCTTGTCCTCCGGAATCTATCCGGGAGTGTCCAGAACTTGTCCGACAGAAGGAGCACGAAATTGAATCTGATTTTCATCCGGTAGAATCCGAAAGTTGTCCGGTGTGACGGATTCAATCAATCCGGAAAGAATCCGTTTGATTCCGCGTTTTGTACGGTATAACGGATGATATTAATCCGAATTGTCTCCGGTTGAGTCCGTTTTTTCTACGGTCTGAAGGATGTGATCAATCCGAATGGTGCCCGGCCATGTCCATTTTTTGGACGGTCTTTCGGAAGTGATGAATCCGGATCGTGTCCGGTCGAATCCGTTTTTTGTACGGTCTGAAGAGTTCGATCAACCCATACATAGAAACCAAATATATACACTATGCAGTATTAAACATTAAACATAATTTCATATTAATTTGAATTCCGAATTGACAACATTTGAAATTATATATTCGTGTACTCTGAAAACATATGATATTAATTAATCATAATCTGAAACAGAAAAATCGGGTTCGTAGAAAACGAAGCTGGCAATAATCGAACACGCGTCTTCGAAGTAGAAGTCGGACGATGTTAAATTTATCTACAGAACATTATGAGAGATGAGAATGAAAACATCCATATGACCTGAATGATAGAAAGTACATTGGTTCCAATTGATTTGATCCTTCATTTATCGACGTGGATGATAATTTCATAAATTTTAAAACCGAATGCTTGATAACTCGACTTAGAAAACTTCGGAATTGAAGTGAAAAGGGGAAAATATCCTGTTTTTATAAGGTCAAAACTGGAAATAAATTCCAAAAACATCTATAGGTTTTCCTTTTTATTCCAATCATCATTCCCATAATGAATTACAACTCGAAGCCGCGGTTTATTTTCGGATAGGACCGGACTATTTACGGAGTTGATGTTTTTGAACTGTCAGGTTTCAGATTTAATCGGACCACTTTCGATTTTCACTTCAACAAAAATAATCTCAGATTCTGAATGCCGGACCATTTTCGAATAGAGCCGGACTATTTCCTGAGTCTATGTTTTTGACTAGACAAATTTGGGATTTAACCGGACCACTCTCCGTTTTCACTTTAACAAGAACTCAGCCAGACAAATTCCAGATTCGTCTTGTAAAGTTTTTGGATTCAATCGGACCTTTTGTTGTCTTCACTTTAACAAAAATAACTCAGGTTCTGAATTCCGGACCGATTCCGGATGGATCTGGACTATTTCTGGAGTCGATGTTTTCGAACGGACAGATTTCGGTTTTAGTCGGACCACTTTCCGTTTTCACATAAACAAGAACAATCTCAGATTCTGAATTCCGGACCGATTTCGGATGGAGCCGGACTATTTCCTGAGTCTACGTTTTCCAACGGTCGAATTTCGGATTTGATCGGACCACTTTCCGTTTTCACTCAAACAAAAATAATCTCAGGTTCTGAATTCCGGAACGATTCCAGATAGAGCCAGATTATTTCCGGAGTCGATATTCTCGACCAGACAGATTTTGGATTTAATCGGGCAACTTGCCGTTTTCACTTAATCAAAACTAATCTCAGATTCTGGATTGTGGATAGAGCCAGATTATTTCCTGAGTCTAGGTTTTCGAACGGACAAATTTCGGATTTGATCGGACCACTTTCCGTTTCTACTTCAACAAAAATAATCTGATTCTGAATCCCGGACCTATTTCGGATAGACCCGGACTATTTCCTAAGTCTACGTTCTCGAACGGATGAATTTCGGATTTATTCGGACCACTTTCCGTTTTCACTTCAACAAAAATAATCTCAGGTTCTGAATCCCAGAACGATCCCGGATAGAGCCGGACTGTTCCCTGAGTCTACGTTTCCGAAAGGAAAAATTTCTCATTTGATCGGACCACTTTCCGTTTGCACTCAAACAAAACTAATCTCAGATTCTGAATTCCGGATAGAGCCAGACTATTTCCTGAGTCTATTTTTTCGAACGGATAAATTTCGGATTTGATCGGACCACTTTCCGTTTTCACATTAACAAAATAAATATCAGGTTCTGCATTCCGGACCGATCCCAGATAGTGCCAGACTATTCACGGATTCGATGTTTTTGACCAGACAGATTTTGGATGTAACCGGACCACTCTCCGTTCTCACTTTGATAAAAATAATTTTAGGTTCTGAATCCGGTTCGCATTTCGGATAGAGCCGGACTGTTTTCGGAGTTTATGTTTCGAACGGACGGATCTCGGATTTAATCGGACCACTTCCCGTTTTCACTTCTACAAAAAAAATTTCAGGTTCTAAACTCCGGACTCATTTCAGATGAAAGTGGACTCTTTCCGAAGTTGAACTTTATTGTCCAGATAGACTTCGGACTTAGTCAGACAAATCCCAGATTCGTTTCGTATAGTTTTCGGATGAGATCGGACAGGTTTCGGAAAAAATTCCTAAATCGGAACGATTCCGGAAGAGTTCGGATCATTCCCGGGATCCGAAATTTTTAGAAGGGATGTGAAATCTGTGATGACTGTATTACATTAAAAAAATTAACATGAAACATAGTCCTTTCATGAGAAGCTTTCTCCCGATGTTTCAGACAACCGTATACGTGAGTTTGAACCGCTGGGACCCCTGTATGTTCCTGGATCTCGTGGTTATAGGTTCTTCACAGTTCTACCAGAAGACATTCCTGATGTTTGCACCAGCAAAGGTAATGGCGAGTTTCCTCCCGTACGAGATCATTTACGTGTTGTAGCAAAGGATAATTACATCGTTGGATGGTTGGAAGGTCTTGTTTTTCATTCAATATTCAATGCTAGAGGCGACAAAATCTTCAAAAATGTAATAAGTGGAACGACCCATATAATGAGGTTTCAAAATCATATGGAAAGACAAGATAATGATGAAGATTTTCCACGCATAGATGAAGCTATTCGGGGTCGTTCTCTGAGTCCGCCACCCCAAGGAAGAGGAGGCGAAGGAAAGTAATTGGAAATTCGAAAACGAATGTCAATGAAATGATTTCGACGACTTGCAAAAGATTCAAATCAAATGATTCTTCGTTTAAACCAATGTCACTGACTGCACCGTGGCTCTCAAGCTGTCCGATTTCGAAAGTTATTGAAAGACAAACCTGGTTTGCGCTCGGGTTGGAAGTCTTTTATAAACTTTTTCTTCTTATAATGATCTTAGCTATTGTGAAACAACAGGTTATGATGTCAAGGGTAGATGTCGGCACTCGATTATATTTAAAAAAATTTTATTCAATGCATCATGCTTCGTAATGTAACAATAATGTGTAATCGTTAAGTACCTTCTGTAACAATTTTGAAACAGCACTTTTCCTAATTTTATATTGATAACCATTTAGCTTTTTTCCGGTAAGACTGCAAGCAAATCGTTCAAATTTTACTGCTATAAAATAGAAAGATCTTTCCAAGTGCATTTTAAAATTATTTCATATTTAATAAACCTCACTTCCCTCCTATACCTATCCATATTCCTTAACCTTGGTGATACGCAAAGCAAATATTACTGATAATGATGATGACACAAAAGATTCGGTAACAGACTCATTTGCACTGAAACGATACAGAATTTCCCCGTAGACATTCTTTTTTTTAGATGGGAAAATGAGGGGTTATGGTACTCTGGTCGTCGCTTTAGTGGTTCTTGTTAGTTCTATTGGTAAATATCTAATATTAAAACCCCAAAAAAACTTTCAAAAAGGAAATTTGTGAAGGTGAGTGAAATTTCGTGATAAAGTTTTTTTTTTTAAACCCAGATCCGTCGCCTACGCTCAGTTGAGAATCGTCTTCAAAAGTATGTCAAAGCATATTGATACTTTTATAATTCATAAAAAGGGAAACAACATGAAATGCCGGCAGATGAGAGACTCGATATGCCTGTGTCAATAGTAACTGGAGAAAAGAGATAAAAAATTTATTCTTTCTGACAAAGTATCAAATAATTTGCAGTGTCGGACGGTCAACCGCATTATATTTATTTCAGTTCATGAAGAACAATATTTCAAATAGTATTTATATCATCTTGTTTTCCTTTTCATAATTTATGAAAACATCAATATCCTTTGACATACCTTTAGAGACGATTCTCAACTTAGCGTAGGCGACGGATCTTCGGTTTAAAAAAAAAAAAAATATTTTATCACGAAATTTCTCTCGCCTCCCCAAATTTCCTTCTGGAAGGTTTTTTTCTGGAGGAAATGGATATTTTTGGAATTCTAACAAGATTTTATGCTTGCATTGCAAATGAATAATCCTGGCCAGTGGCCACTGTTAATTTTATTACATAGATCAGAAGTTACCAGTAATTTTTCAAAAATTTCAGGAATTCCCACAAATTTAATATATTACCACAAATTGTATGTATTCCCACAAGTTTTAGAAATGACCACGAATTTCGTTAATTACCTCACATTTCATAAATGAACACACATCCCATAAATTACCACATATTTCATTTAATGCAATACAACCAATTTTGTACATTCCCACAAATTTCATGAATTCCCACAAATTTTATAAATGACCACAAATTTCATTGGTTACCACACATTTCATAAATTACCACACATCTCATGAATTACCACATATTTCATGAATCATCATAAATTTAATGAATTACAACAAATTTCATAAAGTATTACAAGTTGTACGAATGACCACAAATTTCATTATTAACCACACATACCATACATTACCACATATTTCATAAATTACCAAATTTACCATAAATTTCATTAATTACAACAAATTTCATGTATTACTACAAATTTCATGAATTCCCACAAATTCTATGAATGGTATGGTATGGTATGGTATTGTATGGTATGGTATGGTATGGTGTGGTGTGGTGTGATGTGGTATGGTATTGTATGGTATGGTATGGTGTGGTGTGGTGTGGTGTGATGTGGTGTGGTATGGTATGGTGAGGTGTGGTGTGGTGTGGTGTGATATGATGTGGTGTGGTGTGGTATGTATGTATGTATGGATTCACGGAAGGAAAAATATGTATCCAAATTTATAGATTTGTGGAGGCAATCGTTCATGTGAAGAATAGATACGGTCAGAATTAAAAATTTTTAATACTGACGGACCTGCGTAAGGAGGTCACACGACCTCAAGTTGCGGAGGGAGGGACCCTCTTCCAAGGGTTCCCGCTGGATACCATTACGAAAGCTATTGAGCAGAAGCACACAAAAATTTAGCGATGGTCTCAGAAGGAGAACTCTTAAGCTAAGGCGTTAACAATCGAATCGAATGTTAAAAAGCTCTTGACTGACGTCTTTGGTCATTTATTAGATTGGATGATTCAATGTGTCTTCTGAGGACACACATTTTCTTCGTACCTCTCTGCTATTCCTTCACGCATCATACCACTACTTTCGTTATAGAGGGGTACCTACATCTGAGAGTAGTTTTTGAACCACCAAGAACACCAGCTTCAAGTACTTAGAGTATCCCTTTTCTCTAAAGCTATCGTCACCACTTCTCTCTGGACATGAACACTCACTTGCTAGGCAAGTGTTCATCCGTAACCAGCCGAAGTGGGTTCATAGCTCATCCCTTAGCCCCCATGAGCAACGGTCATATAGTATAGTGGTCAGTATCCCCGCCTGTCATGAAATAGACCAGGATTCGTTTCTCTGCCAGAGAAGGTCACTTTTCGCGAAGACGAATCTCATTCTCTCAATGCATGAAAGTGTAAACCTCTTTTAAAATACTTGTATACTTATCTGAATATGTAGAAGCATGAACCAAGCTTCTTGTTTTACGAGTTTGGAAAATAACTCTAATTTCAGGTCTCGCTTTTATACGGTACAGAGGGTGCGAGCACATAATTATACATTGCAACTTGAGACTCTTTTGTTACATTCATAATTCTAGAAAAAGCTCGTAAATTGCCTATATTTTTCCCATCCTCATTTATACATATAGAGATCACTGCATCTATCTTCCCGTCAGCAGTATATGAACTTTAAAGAAACGTGGAATAATCTATTAGCTCTATCCTTTCTTCGTTTGATGATCATCATCATCTGCGAATCATCAACAGATTTTGACATAACACTTGTTCATATTGATCATCTGTTATACCGTAACGTTTCCTTGTCTGATGACTCCCCTACCTAGATTATCGGGAGACCTACTAAACTATGCGGAGCACACTTGCATGCGGAGCTCTGCAAGGGAAGTTTGAAGTTCCAAAAATTATTTTGTTGGAATAACAATTACGAAACAGCAGAACGTTCGACTTCTTCAGTGGACGCCTAAACTTAGGGATGACTTGCTGGATGGCAATAATACCAGCATCATCTCTGATCGCGGAGGATACATGGATTTTGAACATTTCCCAACAGACGTTGCGAAATCGCGCTAACAACCTCCCCCAAATTTTTATGAAAGATTCAGTATCTTCAACAGAGCTTCAATAAAGTTATAAACTTTATTGTTCTGAAATATGAAGAAATTATCTCTCTTTCTCTCTATCTCTCTCCCGTACTCTGCTGTACAAATAGTCTTACCTAATGAGTTTCGAAGATGTTATTTTGTTTGCAAATGACGTATCCTCACAAGGCTGGATAGTTTTTTCTGTTTATTCCTAAATCCCTGCCACACGCTAAGCAAATATTATTGATAATGATAATGACGTATAAATATTTTGGAAAAGTGAAATTCGTCCTTTATTCTATCCGACTTGGGAGGGGAAATGAAATAGTGAATAATATTTATGAATAAGATACGTTGTTAATATCCAATAGCTTTACCGGGACATCTGTTTTCTTCAGCCAGAAGGGAAATGGAGGTGTCTGTTAGTCTGGTCATGCTATTAGCGGTTATCGTCAATTCTATCGGTAAATATTTTAAATAATACCATATCTGGGTATATCATTTATCTCGCTCATTCTTTTCATGCTTGTTGAACATTTTTTCCAGAATCACTTTGTTCTCATTATATCCTACCCCCTACAACCTTGAAACCACAAGTTTTGTTAAAATACCTCACAAAGTTATATCCTTCAGAAGCCAATCTGAATAATATTGAATGGTGCATTGAAAGTAACGTACTTACACAGAAAAAAAAGTCTTGATTCAAGGTCAAAAGTGGACTTGTTTCAAGGTGTAATTGAAGTTAGCCACGAGGAAGGAGGACAGACTTATGCACTATACAGGCAGACAAGGTTCA
>WSXT02003800.1:0-11531 GCA_011762715.2 Neuroterus valhalla
CAACCAATAATAGTTGCATTTCCAACTAAGGACATGAATTTTCAACTACCGTCTTAATTTAAATACTGAAATAAATTAATAGAAAAATAAATAAATTCAAAATATTTAACAAATCGCAGATGGTTTTTTTTTCCTGAACGCAATTGCTAGGCACGTCTTTTGTAACATATAATTTTTAATGTTTAAACATAAAGATTAAATGTATATTAATTTTGACCTCAAGCTCATGGTTCGGTTGGAAGGTACCGTCGAAAATATTCAAAGAACGATGACTGGATTCTCTCTTGGGCAAAAAACACGTGTCGATTGCGCAACAGAGTGGGCATTCTTAGAGCCTAATTGAATCTTATGGTAATCGAGGTATACGATTTTCTCCGTGTCCGATTACCATGAGATACGATTGTAATAAGGATTTTTTAGAAAGACGCCCATGTATATTCGAGAAAATAAATAGCAATCAAAATTCAGAGGATTATGGTATCTTGCTTTGGAAATAACAATACTTATGGTGCCACACCTTGGTACAGAGTTTTGCTCAGTCAGTAACTTTCAACTTGCTGATTCTTTTTTTTTCATGCGAATACCACCTCCTCGATTCTGAAATTTTACTTATTGATGTTCAGAATATACACGGACAGTGTCGGTTTCATGTGAAATTAGCCCCTTAACAGTAGTAGTTGTGGAAGGGAGGTTTTTAATCAAAGATTTCTGTTACCGACATGTTACCGACCATTAGGAACCTTCTAGAAGCTTAGCACGGACATGAACCATTACAGCTGTGGGGCGTCCGAAATGGTTGATGAAAGACAAATATTTCACTAAAAAATCGAATTTTTAACTCGAAAAATTAAGTTCAATTAAAAACATTGAAAGAAACTTTCAAAAGAATAGTCAACTTTGAACAGAAAACTGACAATAAAATTTTGAGTTGGAAACAAGAAATGTAATAGTTGATATTCCAATCAGGAAAGATTATAATTATTCATTCAAAATAGTCGCATTTATAGGAAATATACGATTTTTCAACAAAATGGTTTATTCTTCGAGGAAAACAGACTAATTAGCATTTTTTCTCTAACACTACGTTTCTTTAAGTTAAATTAATCTTGGTTGAATCTGGAGAAAATAGTTTGTTGAAAAGTCAATCTGTTGTTCTTCAAGATACATAACTTTTGTTTGGGATTCATGTATTTTGTTCAACATTTTTTCTCATCGAGATGAATACAACTTTTTTTATTTAGATCAAAATAATTTTTTGTTTGGAAATAACTCAGTAAATTTTTTAAGATGAACTGTTTTTGCTTCTAATTCAATATCTCGTTTTATATTAAATGAGAAGAGGGGGTTTCTGATTGACGATTCCTGTTATCGACATGTTACCGCCTTCGAAAACATTACACAGATATAGTGGTTCGTGTCTGTACTAAGTCATAGAATATTCTCGATGATGTCATTAATGAGTTCTAGAAGATCAGCATGGACACGAACCACTGCAGATATGGGACGTTTAGAACGATTAATTTTCTACCATAAAAGACAAATATTTTATCAGATGGATGTATTTTTAAATAGACAAATCAATTTTCAACAAGAATAATGAAAACGATCTTTCAATAGAATAGTCAGTTTGGAAAAAAAATGGAACAATGAAGTTTTCAGTTAGAAACGAAAAATTCAGTATTTGTTATCCCAACCAGAAAAGATTATATTTTTCAATCAAAAACAGTCGCATGCAGCTAGATAAGGATGATTCTTCCACACTCAAGTTTAATCTTCAACGACAAAAGATTAATTATTGAAAACCACTTTTTTTCTTTATACAATTTGTTCCTCCAAGTTGGATTGATCGTGGTTGAATGTGGAGGAAAATTTTTGTTGAAAATTCAATCCGTCGTTCTTCGAGATACAAAATTTTATTGGAGATTCTTATATTTTGTTCAACATTTTTCTCATCCAGATGAATAAAACTATTTTCATCGAAATCAAAATAATTTTTGGATTGAAAATAACTTCAAATATCCTATTACCGAAATGTTACAGATGTCGAGAACCATCTACAGATGTAGTGGTTCGTGTCCGTACTAAGCTTTCAGAATGTTCTCGATGATGTCATCAAGAATATTCTAGAAGCTTAGTATGGACACGAATCCCCACAGATATAGGACGTTCAAAATGGGTAATTTTCTACCAAAAGGACATATATTTTATCAAATAGTTAATTTTCAATTAGAAAAATTAAGTTCCGATCAAGAAAATAAAAAACAAGGTTTAAACAAAATAATCCATTATTATGGTTGGACATTCATGTATTTTGTTGAAAATTCCTCCCATTAGGATAACTTTGACTGTTTTTTATTCCAAATTGAAATAATTTCCTGTTTGAATTCAACTCAATGCATTCAATTTTCGAAATCCTTTCTTTTCGTAAAGAATTAAAAATCTTTGTTGAACGTAGGTGGAAAAAGGAGTTTCTAATTCAAGATTCCTGTTACCGACATGTTACCGACGTTGAGAACATTCCACAGATGAAGTGATTTGTTTCTGTACCAAGCTTTACAATTCAAAAAAACGAACTGTGCAAAAAAAAGGTTTTTAATAATTGATCTGTTTCAAAATAAAATTCTGTTGTTCCATTTTCTGACGGAAATTAACGGCTACAGTGGTTCGAACAGACAGTTGCATTCTCAATTGAAAAAGTAGGAATTTTCACGAAAAAATGCCTTGCAACGAAAGAGATGAGTTATTAGACAAATTTCATTACACTAATTTTCAACAAAAAAGGATGTGCTTATGTAACAAAATTATTACATTCTCAAAAAGAAAAAATTTTTGTTACAAGAAAGAAATAGTGTACAAAATAGTTGAATTCTCGTCTCGAAAATATGGACTTTTATTAGAAGAGGTCCTTTTTATTCAAAAGTTTAATTTTCTATCCAAACAGTCGAATTGTTAACAAAGAAATATAAGAAGGAAACAAATTTTACCCAAGTTGTTAAATCTCAACCAAAAAGGCGAATCAGGTACAAGACAGATTTTTGAACCGGAAGTAAGAATTTGCAATAGAATACCAGAATTTTTAATCAAAAGTAATGATTTTTCATCAAGATTTTAAATGTGAACGAAAAATAATGAAATTTCGGAAAATGTTAAATTTTGAGTCAAGAAGAAAACAAATTTTAACCGAATAGTTAAATTTTCAACCAAAGAGACGAATTTTGTTCCGAAAAGTAAAACTATTACCTTTTATGTATTAATTTCGAAAAAAAACAGTCGAACTGGCGACGGAAAAGGATGCTTTCCTAACTATAATGTTGAAAATTCAATTTGAGAAAAAAAAATTTCCAACCTAATGGGAGATGCAAAGGATAACATATTTTCAACCTTATAATACCGGATATTAGATATTATTATAGTGGGCTGTTTTTTAATAAGAAAAATTTATATATGGTATGGAAATTTCAGACAGGCGTGCACTTATATATTTCAAACTGTCTCCCGAAATTCAAACGCTATTTACATTTTTCAAATGAGAAATCTGTCAAATATGAACCATTTAATTTATATTAATTTTTTGAATAAACTTTTTGCATTTTCCAATAAATTTGAAATCTGAAATTAGGATATTTTTGGTCAGAAAGAGGCGATCCTTGCCAGTAATGATGATATGAAATTCAATTAAATATGAGTTTAAAACTCATTAGAAACTCAGCCACGTGAATTTAATGGCCTCGTTATGTGATGGAACGAAATGGCTTGTGTGAACGAGTTATTAATATTCAAGCTATTTATTTGGTTAAATAGCAGGTGTGACGTATCAATCTCTTCGAAAAGTGTCTATCCATCGATTGAGAAAAATTGTGCCTGGAACAGCTAAGCGACCTGTGAATCAATAAACTATCGGTCTAGTGACTGGCTGTTTGTTTAGAATGGTCGTTAACGACATCGTTCGTGTAGTTATTCCTGGCACGGATGCGTCATTGCAATAACTAAACTTTGCAGGAATACAGAAGTTCCTTAATGTAAATTTGCAACCGATGACATATATGCTAAGTCGTTAATAATCTTGTGAAATATACACGTGCAAGGTTCTAATGAGTCTTTTATCACCCGCCGCAGATGAGTTGAGTAATTTCGAATTTAATATTCCTGTTACCGACATGTTACCGACGTTGAGCTGTAGTTTACAGCTGTATTGGTTCGTGTCTGTGCTAAGCTTCTAAAATAATGAGACGATCTATCACGCATCCTTCTAGTCATCTGTCCGCACACGCGAACGCGAACGCCATTTGCATTTGCGTGAGGGAAGAAACTGTGTAGAGAGAAACAGGGAAGAGGGTCAATTGGAGCTCAACGTGAGGCATTTGCCCACCTTAACCTAAGCCTATGCTTTCCTCATTATTCTCCCTACATACCCATACGTTGCGATGCGCGAGTCGAGTATAACTCAACCTTTTGCCGAACAAAGTTTCCATTCTGACGCAAACGCACTGACGCATTTCTCTTTTGCATTTGAGCATGTCTGGACCTTATATAATTCTATGGAGGTACACTCACCGCTTGCTTGGAGGCCAGTATCAGGGGTTGTGGTCCTCAGGCGATAGCAATTAGAAATCCAGTTCGAACCAGATTTGAAGCGATGACTGACGAAGGTAAACACTCAGGATCGTATGTATAGTCTCATGAATACGTGCATCTGGCCCTCTGCCGACAGGCGCTCAGGCAAGCGGTGAGTGTATTAGCTAAGCTCAAGAAGCTTAGCACGGACACGAACCACTACAACCATTGAACGCTCTCGAAGTCATTCTGCTCTTCCGGGATATGTCCTGTTTCAGCCTTACCTATTTCAGTGTCCTACACTTACCGCTTGGACGGGCGCCTATCGGGTTAGCGCCGGTTACTTGGCTGTTCATGCTTAAGTGATTCTGTCCCTTCCCCTGACCCTCGCATGATATAGCACGACAGCCCATCAGCCTTGAAAAGGCAGGACCGTAATGCGTAGTATAGAAGTTTTTTTACTTGGAGAATTGCAACGCACGTATTCACAAGACTATACATACGTTCCTGAGTGTTTACCTTCGCCTAGTCAGTCGTTGCTTCAAATCTGGTTCGAACTAGATTTCTAATTTCTATTGCGTTAGGACCACAACCCCCGATACTGGCCCCCGTCTAGGCGGTGAGTGTATTTTATTTCTCAACAACACTCAAAATGTCCTGGTTTTAATGAACTGTTTGCACACCATCACTCCTGTGGACGCTATGAGTTTCACTGTATGCCTTTTGGTCTTGAAAATGCTCTTGCAAGGAAACAGTTTTCTAATAAGCTTCCACATCAGATTCCGAAACATAACAGAGTTCACATGAAAATGTTTAAGTGGCCTTGTTTTTTGTTCGACTTATCTGGCAACCCTAGGTCATAGGTTTTTTTTCATTGTCACTTTGAATCTAGGGATAAAATTGATTCGACGTCATTATTGGTTTAATTGGAAAACTTTTTGGCTGAATCTCCACGGTTCCTTGGAAATTGAAAATTACGAGCTTCTCCTTTCCTTCTGTTTTTTCCTTCTTTCTTCCTCTCGCTTCCTCTTTTCGTTTCGTTTTTACTTACTCATACTAGCTAGCGGAAATTTAATTTGCACGCCATCCCATTACTTTTACTCTAATCGAGTTTCATAGGTCTGTCTCTGTTGAAAGTTAACAGTCGACGACTGACTAGTACCGAACCTCCTGACACTCTCATGTTCTCCTAGATTTGAACGCGTTAATCGTAGAAGAGAGTTGAATTTTTTATAATTATAGTTTCTGTTGGATTGAGCGAAACAAATCGATACATTAACTCTTCGGAATCTTTAGGTCTACCGACTATAGTCGCATTTGGAAAATGAAGGAGAGGAAGTAAATTCTACAAACACTCTCTACAAGCACTCTGTCTCTTGCTCATAATATGGCCTGCCGTCTTGGTCCACAACAATTAATTCTCTTCGTAGTACTATTAACTTTATTTCTTTTTCTAGTGACATCAAATAAACTTCATCGCGTTAACAAAAATAGTAAAAAATATTTCATTTTAACCCTTCTTACTTCATTTTTTTGTCGTGATTATTCCCCTTCTTCCATTTAACGGGACGACTGCCATACCAGTTGACCCGTTGCGCCGGTTCAAGACACAAAGCTTTCGTACTTGGCTGGATCCTAACCTTCAAACCAACCAACTTCCCCACCCCCTTCCTGTCAACGATTAACCAAACTACGTACATTAAGCTACTTGACCTCAGAGCGTGAGGAGCATATAAATTCGCGCCCAACGTGGGGAATTTTCCTACCTTTACCTACGCCTATTCCCTTCTCATTATTATATCCACATAAAATTATATTTTCTTGTTACATTCCTGATCATCCTTTCTCGATACCAAAATTTTCCGTAAACAGGGGAAAATATTATTGAGCACCCAACGTAGGTCATTTTCCTATCTTGAACTACGCCTGTTCACTTCTCATTATTATCTCCACATGTCCTTATATTTCCTTGTCACATTCCTCATCATCCTTCATCGATAACAAAGTTTCCCGTGAAGAGGGAAGAATATTATTTCTCGCCCAACGTGGGGCATTTTTATATCTTGAACTACGCCTATTCTCTTCTGAATATTTCCTTCACATACCCTTATATTTTCTTGTTATATTCCTAATCATCCTCCATCGACAAAAACTTTTCCATAAACGTTAAAGAGTATCAATTGGAGCTCAACGTTAAGCATTTTCCTTTCCTGGACTACGCCTTTTGTCTTGTTATTATCATCTCTACGTACTCTTATATTTTCTTGTTACATTCCTAATCATCCTTTATCAACGACAAACCTTTTAATGAACAGGGAAGAGTATCAGTTAGCGCCCAACGTGGGGCATTTTTCTACCCTGAACTACGCCTATTTTCTTCTCATCATTTTCTCCACATACCCTCATATCTTCTGTCACATTCCTGATCATCCTTTATCGATAACAAACTTTTCCGTGAAGAGGGAAGAATATTATTTTGCGCCCACGTGAGGTATTTTCCTACCTTGAACTATGCCTATTTCCTTCTAATTATTTTCTCCACATACCCGTATATTTTCTTGTTACATTCATCATCATTCTGTTTTCATAACGAACTTTTTCATAAACAGGTAAAAGTATTAGTTTGCGCCCAAGGTTGGGCATTTTCCTATCTTCAACTACGCCTATTCTCTTCTAATTATTTTCTCCATATGCTCTTATATTTTTTTGTCACATTCCTGATCATCCTTTGCCGATAACAAACTTTTCCGTGAAAAGGGAAGAATATTATTTTGCGCCCAACGTGGCATATTTTTCTACTTCGAACTGCGCCTATCTTCTTCTTTTTATTTTCTCCACATACCCTTATATTTTCTTGTTACATTCCTAATCATCCCTTATTCATAACGAACTTTTGCATTAACAGGGAAGAGTGTCATTCGGCGCCCAACGTAGGGTATTTCCTATCTTGAACTACGCCTATGTTTTTCTTATCATTATCTCTACATACCCTTTATATTTTCTTGTTACATTCTTAATCGTCCTGTATCCATAACAAATCTTTTGATAAACCGGGTAAAGTATCGATTGGCGCCCAACGTGGGTCATTTTCCTACCTTAAACTACTCTCTTGATAGAAATTAGGATTTTCTTTGAATGTGTGTTATTTTAGTTTGCAATTTACCTGCGTTTTGAAATAAAACTGGATTGTTTACCATCGATCCATCTTTTCCAGTCGAAAATTCAACTAATGATGTGATGAACAATGAGAAGTGATTAATTTTCAAACAAAGTAGCTGATTTTCCAACAGGAAAAAGCTTAAAAGGAAACAGTTGAATTTAACCACAAAGAACTAATTCCGAGAAAATATAATTCTTGAATCTATAACAGTTGCATTTTCAACTAACAATATTAAATTTGAATGAAAACATTTATCTATGAATTGAAATTATCAGTTCTCAACAAAAAATGAAATGATTACATTTTCGGTTGAAAAAAATTTATTTTCGAAAACAATAACAAAATTAATTTATTTATTCCATCAAGAATTCAACAATTTTATTAATTGTACTTTTTGATTGAGGATTCCATTGTTTTGTTGAAAATTTGTCTTTTCGGGTTGCAAACTGATTTTTTCCGTCATTTATGTTTTTGAGTGAAAAATGTAACTTCATAGTTAGAAATTCAGCTCTTTATAACCTCATTTTTCAATTAGGAAACTAATATGGTAAATAGGTAATTGTTCTTTCGTAATTCTTCATTTTTCTTGGGGATTCTATTGTTCGGTCTAGAAGATTTACCTTCTCGAGTTACAAACTTGTCGTTTTTTGTAGAAAATTAATCTTTTTATTTGAAAATTCAAGTATTTTTTAGGAAGTTCATCTTTATGGTTCAAAATTCAACAATTTCGATGTCCTAAAAGTTCTGAACGTTCAAATGAACGGAATTTTTTTTCGCAATTCTAATTATTCTACAAATCTTGTTCCAACTACAATTTTGAATAATACATTCGAACTTCTTTTTGTAATACACTATTCGAATGAAAATAAATTAATATCTTACTACTATTCATAGTTTACGAAGACATCAGAAAGAAGTTTCGTTCATTTGAACGTTCAGAACTTCGAGCACATCAATTTCGTTAAAAACTCATGATTTTCGGTTGGGAATTCGACACGTTGGTTCCAAAATCCATCCTTTTCAGTTGAAACTTCAACTTTTTCGTTAAAAAATTAGGTTAATTTTTTTAACGCGTCCAAGTGTAACAATCGACGCGTAGTGTGAAAACTGTGATGAAAAATGCTGCGCTTTGTAAGAATCTATAAAAAGTGCATTGTGAGGAAACCAGGACTCATGTCGTTCACCTCGTCTCTTTTTTATTCGCTTCATGTATGCAGTATGACAGGGTCGAAATGATGAAATTTTTTTACCGACTTTTACGACCTTTGTGTGAGTTTGATGAGCGTTCCTCTCTGCAGCTTAAATTATCAAATTAGGAAAAGTGGCACCCAGAGCGCCACTTAGGGGCCACTTAATGGTAGCCTTGTTGCGACCGCATCTAAAATTTTCATGCATCTTTTTGCATTAGCCTTTAAAACGAAAAATGTCGAAGAGCTTCTCTGAAATTGACATTGAAAATAAAATCTTAAGATATAATGTAATTTTTGAGAATGCAGTTTTGATTCGGATTTTGCATTGAGAAATAAAATCTTTTCTGAATATGTTATCGACATGGTTCTTTTCCATAATAAAACAGTGTTAGTGTCCGTGTTAAGCTTTTGGGATACGCTTGTCATCAAGAATGTTCTAGAAGCTGAGCCTGGATATGAACCACTGTAGGTTGTTGATGTCGGTAACATCTCGGTAACAGGATTCTATAGTAAAGAGGCAGCTAGCAGCTCCCAAAAGCTTAGCACGGATACAATTCTCATTTCAGCATGGAAAAAAAACCATGTCGATAACATGTCGGTTACAGGAATCTTGGATAAGAACTCTCTCCGTATATCCACTTCCAACGTTTGCAAAATTCAGAACAATACTTTTTTGAACGAATCAAATTTTATGTCGGTAATCACTCAGAATCATTGTCAAAATCATTGAAGTTTTGGAAATCTCTAGGAATGGCTATTAAATCTGTGAAATCTCCTGAAGTATTTTCAAATGTTTTCAGAATTTTCTGGAATGTTTCTGACTGATCAAACTCTTATGAACCTTTGTTGAATCTACTGGATCAAAATTTTTGAAATCATATGATTGAAACTCTCATGAATCCTTGTTCATATTTTTTTACATAACATTTTTTAAATATTTGTGGAATGATTTAAAATTTTTCTGAAATGTGGAAATCGTTATAATCTTCGTGTAACCTTCCGAAATCCTCGAAATAATCTGGAAACTTTTGACATATATGGAGCCTTCAGGAAACCTAAGACTTTTTTTTTAATATTTGGAATCTTGAAAATCTTCCAGAATTTGTCAAATCTTTTTGAAATCGAATCTTGAGGAGCTTCCTGAAAATTTCGAAATCTTTCAAAGATCTTATAAATTTTTTGTAATCTCCTGAATTATATCCAAGAATGATTTACCGAATAAATAATAGCAACCTTGGGAATCTCTCAAATCATAAATTTTTTTTAAATCTCCCAAGATGAAATGTTTCGAAACCCTTTTAAAATCTTGGAAATCTTTTGATATTTTTGAAAATCTCCCAAAATCTTTGAAACCTTTCGAAGTCTTCGACAAATTTTTGAATTTTTGGAATCTCCGATATTTTTCTGAATTCTTGCAATTTTTGTGAAATCTTTTAAATCCTCCTTAAATCTTGTAAATCTTCTGGAATCTTTTGAAATCTTCTGAAAAGTCTCCAATTTTTTTGAGACTTTTGTTTAATAATATTCATAATTTTCCTAAACATCCGTATAATCATGGAAATCTTTTGGAATCATTGTTAAATCTTCTGAGATGAAATGTTTTGAAAGATTTCTTAAGTCTTGAGAATCCCTTTCGGTATTTTAAAATCGTTTTGAAGTCTTTGGAATATTTTGAAATCCTTAAAACCCTTTCGTTATCTTTGAAATAATCTCATTATTTTTTGGGGATCTTGCGAAATATTATAAAATATTATATAATATTAATAAATATTTTTGATATATTTGGAATCTTCGAAACATTTGTTTGGAATCTTTAAAATATTTCTCTAAATCTGAAATTCTTGGAAGCTTTCTGAAAATTTCGAAATCTCTGAGAAATCTTTAAGTATTCTGAAATCTTTTGCAATCAATGTGGAATTATTAAAATCTTCAAAAATCACAGTAAAATCTCATTAAAATGGATTAAAATCTTCGGAATTGACATGAAATCTCCGTGAGTCTTCAAAAATGTTCGAACCTTTAATATAATTCAAAATCTTCGAAAGCTTTGTGAAATCTTCGAAATCTTTGAAAATCTTTCAGTCTTCTAAGAATGTTGTGAATGCTTTCTGAAGTCTTGGGAATCTCTTTGAGTATTTTGTAATATTTTCAAATGTATGGGGAATTTGGAATTCCTTGAAATTTTTGAGATCATTTCGCAATCTTAAAGATCTTTTGAAATCATTTCGTAATCTTAAAGATCTTTTGAAATCGTTGTGGAATCATTGTAATTTTTGTGAAATTTTTAGAAATCCTTGGAATCTGTCGAAAACTTTTCAAATTTATTAGGCCTTTCGGAAACTCTTACATCTTTTTGGAATATTTGAAACTTTTTTAAATCTTTCAAATCTTTGTGATATTCTGGAATCTCAAGATGCTTTTTGCGAGTTTCGAAATATCTGAACAATCTCGTAAATTTTCTGGAATCTGCTGTTCTATATCTGAAAATGGTTTACCAATTTTAATACCAACTTCGATAATACTTTTAAATCTTTTGCAATATTTTTGGAATCACCGAAATCTTCCAAAGCTCCTTCAAAATCTCTGTAAATTGAATCACAATTTCCAAAAATGTTTGTGAAACCATC
>WSXT02003811.1:0-14990 GCA_011762715.2 Neuroterus valhalla
AATTTCTAGAAAAACCACACAACATGTGAAAAAAATTAGGCAACAAAACTTCTCTACCGCTTTGGAGAAAATTTAATCGAGTGCGCAGCACGAGACACGCGATGAAAATGAAGTCGTTAAAACCGGAGAAGCTTTCACAAAAGAAAATTCACACTCATCAAATTATAGAAGTCGACATTTCACTTTTTAGTTTCACAAGCTTTATGTACAACTGCAGGGAGGTACAAAGGCCGAGCGCGTAGCGTGAGGTAAATTCATAATCGAGCGCGGAGCGCGAGGTGAGACTACCATCGAGCGCGAAGCTCGAGATCCCAAAGACACGCGCCCTAGGCGCGCTCAAACCTGCGAGCGAAGCGAGCCGCGCGTGAAGCGCGCGACGAGAATGTGCCCGCGCGGCGAGCAGATTTTTTATTTTTCATGATGCTATTCCGATGGATAAAACCAGAACCATTGGTCAAAAATGTCTGGTTAACGAACTCGTCCTTCCCTTTCCGGCTGTTCAAGCTTGTAAATTTTCCTACTTTTAAATAATCTTGTACACCATTTTATATTTCTACAAATAGAGTTTTCAAATTCATTACCACGTCTTTGCCTGGCTTATCTCACATAAAAATATTGTAAAAAGCATTGAGAACAAATGTAAAAATTTATTGAAACTATAAATTATTATTTTAGGCGCATTTTCTAGAATTCACATTACAGTCCACTCGAAATCTCTGCTTTCTTTCTCTGCTCGCTCTTGAACCGCCAGTAATGCGTAACACGTGATGTTTATGGCCCTCCGAAAGGGCCTAGCCGAACCTGCCTTTTACTAATATCGGTCACTGGGACTCTTGACACTTGCTCTCACGCCAGTCTCCCACTTTTCTCTTTTTCTCAAAACAAGGGTGTGAACTGCGGTCTGTTGCGCAGCCAAAAATCAGTTTATGGTCAGTCTCCAATGAATACGAACGCTCACGTTGTACCAATTATAATCATAGCAATAAATATGAACTTTTCGGAATTTGTTATAATTCAATAAAATACCATCTCCTATAGATTAAGTTTTATAGGAACGCGTGGTCAATCGTGTCATTGTACACCGGCCTTAAAAAAGTGTGAAGAAGCACAATCTAATATGATCATTCTCTCAAAATTTATCAAGTCTACGTATTACAGACTACAGACTACAGACAGACAGACATCTTCGTAAAAACCGTTTTGTCTAACTCAGTGTGTCTCAAAACGTGGAGATTCCATTATATCTGCGAAAGTCATTTTTCGCATCAAACCAATACCTTCTCATTCAGAATGTGGATGTAAAAATACTAAGAAAAGGATTTTAGAGCATGGAATGAAGAAAATTATATGTGTCAGGGTGACCAACCGTCCAGATTTCTCCGAATATGTCTCCTATTGAAACATGTTACTTTTATCCCACAGAGTTTTTCACTTTTCCATGATTCTGCCCAGGTTTTCGAAAGTATACGATTATTTTATTTTCAAAAAAAATTAATATTTTTGCATAAGGTCTTGTGAAGCTTCATACAGAATGGTTGCTTGATAAAAAATATTCTAAGTGTTGAGCCTTTTTTTTGTTATCAAAAGATGGATAAATTCTACTTCCTTGGAAATATAGTTTGAAAATTAAAAGTGACAAGAAATTTTAGAATACCGGACTCAAAGTTTCCCGTTGTTGGTTGAAAGTTCATTCTTCCAGTTATACAGCCCAATATTGAATTCTTAGTTGAAAATCCAAATTATTTTTTTGGAAGTTCTATTATTTGGTTGGAAATTTGATTTTTTGGTTCAAAAATTATACTTTTGGTTGGAAAATTGAATTCTTTGTCGCATATTCAACTTTCTGAAAAAGATGCTATTTTTTGTTAGAAACTCAATTGTTGTACAGAAAATTAATATCTTTTGAATAAAAATTCAACTATTTAGTCAAAAAAGAACTTTTATGGCGGAAGCATCTATTTTCGGGCTCAACATCCAACTGTTTGCAAAATTGGTATTTTTCGGTTGAAAATGAAATGAGATGGTTAAACTTTTTTTCGATTAATAAAAATTTGCCGGTTGACCATTAAATTGTTTACTCAAAATTCATGCTCCTATGTGGAAAATTATCTGCCTTACTAGAGATTTTTTTTTTTTTTTTGTTAAAAGAGTAACTGCTTTGTTTTCCTCTAATTCGTCTTGTGTGCTTGATATAAAAAATTTTTTATTAAAAATTAGGAACTTTTTTTTGTTTTAATATGAAGTATTTGATCAGACTCCTGCTTTGCACAGTCACTTTTTTTGGTTCATTCATTCATTCATCTTCCGTTAGATATTGAACTATTTCGTTTGCACTTTTTTCCTCATTGAAAATTTATTTTTCCCTTTCAAAATTTAACTATTCTATTTTTGGGTAAAGGAGTATAAAAATTTTTTTTTTTTTTGAGTTCATATTGTTTGGTTGACAATTTATATTCTTGGGTTAGGAAATCTACTTTTCCGTACAAAATTTGTATTTTTGAATTGAAATTTTACCAATTTGGTTGACAATTTTTTTTTTACTAAAAAATTTTTTTTTAGTAAAAATTCAACCATTGTGTTGAAAATTAGTTTTTATTTGTTTGGAAATCCATTTCGCTTGGTAAAAGTTTAATCTCATCTGGTTAACGTAGCGACTGTTTATTGATAAATTAATCCTTTTGAATAAGATTCAACATGTTTACATCCTCACCATTTATGATTGAGAAAGTATAAGAATCGTCAGAATTTTCACATCTTAAATTTTGAACGGATCTCCGCGCTTTGAGACCCCCTAAATCTGAAAATGAGATTTTGGCGAAAGTGTCTGTCTGTCTGTTAGTCTGTATGTCCGTCCGTCCGTAAACACGATAATAACTCACAAAAGATATACATATCGAATCAAGCGTTGGTACACTTGTTAAGGATTCTAGAAGGGAGTATGAGATGGTTAACCAGCCTTACTTGACCATCGGTTCTGGTTTCACCCAGAAAATGCTATGAAAATATCAAAAATTCCAATTTAACGCCATAAGATATAAGATATATCAATACGCTAACTAGATTAATTATAGATTTTTGAAAGAACTACAAATTGTCTTCTGACTATTTTTTGATAGGGTTTGTGGTTTTGGTTTTGATAATCGAAACTTGTAATCCAAACGAAAATTGAACCTTACAACGCAAGGTATTCAAAAATATCTGAATGCGGAACTTTATTTTTATAAAAGACCTACAAATTGTTTCTCGACCATTTTTTGGTAGGACTCGTCGTTTTAGTTTAAGGGATTATATACCTTTGAGCCAGAAAAAATTCATCAATTTTCTACAATTTCTTTTAGTTTCTAATCTTCGTTAGTTTATCATGTGTCGAATGTTGAACGAAAATACATGTTTCAAAATGTTTGTAAAAAATTTGTCATCCGCAAATTCGATAAAATGTGCACTTTGTAGCTCTTGCCCGGTGACGCGTCTCTTCGTCATTCGCTTGCGGTGACCATTATATTTCGGGAACGGCTTATCTAAAAGGCCTGTTATAAAAAAGAAAATTTAGTTTATTGTTTTATCTCGTTCGTGAACGAAGGGATTTGTTGTTAAAATTATTTGCAGAAATGGTAAAGATTTCTCCGTAACAATTGAATTTTCAAAGATTTGATTATGAGTATTCCGACTGAAATAAATTGAAATCTTCTTCCAAATGTAATTTCCTTCGTTCACGAACGAGATGAAACAACAAACTGAAGTTTCTTTTTTATTACATGCCGTTTAGATTAGCCGTTCCTGAAATATCATAGTCCTCACATAGATTGTTGCATTTTGAGATTCTCCTTTGAAAAATTTCAGGCCCTATAAAATATTCCGTTTATTTAAACTTTAGATTTTTGTGAAAATGGTTAAAATATTTTTCTTCGACCTAATTTGCAGTCGATCCAATTTCGGAAAATGACGTTGCAATTTAATTTTTCCGAAGGATTTAGGATTAACATTCTAGTCCTACATTTTTCCTCTTCTTCTAAGTTTGGCTTACCTATATTCTAAAAATGAGCTGTGGTCACCTTACCTATGCCATGTTCGGGAGGATGAAATTCTCATAGATTTATAAAGAAATTCGCACTACAGACGTGGCAATATTGATCATCATTTTTTCTGTGTAGAAAGAGGAAAGAGGAAGATGTCTTTATTCAGTTTTTCATCTCAAAGAACTTTTTATTCTAATAAAACCGGAAAAATATTTATGTGTTAAATATGTATCCTTTGATATGCTGAGATGTAGCAAAACGTCTGTACTGGAATATAAAATTCATAAAATCATGAGAATGGAAACAAGATATCAAAGGTCGAAAATAAAGTTTTGCCTGCACCGAAATATAAACAGAAAGCAGGACCTAACTGAACTTCTCAGACCCAAGTGACTGCGGAATTAAATCGGATACCAGAATGCAGATGTAAATTGAACTATTACATGCGTGAAGCCCATTTCTTTGTTTGATTTGATAGCATAGATGAAAAAAATCTCATTTTTATTACCGAAGTCGAATTAAAATATAAATATAAATTTATTAACGCTTATTATTTTCGTCGTTATTTTTAAAAATGTTTACAATGAACTTTGACTCCTAAGAACTACAGAATATGTGGAAAAAATCGTGGCAGGGCCAGAGAAATATCTCGCCAGCCAGCTTCCACATTTTCGAAAATAAACTTTATGTAGGCTTATTATATGGGTATTGATTCACTAAAATTAGTTCAACAAACTTCGAACCTCAAAAACTACCTCCTATGTGGCGGGCACTATGGCAGAGCCATTGAAACATTTCGCCAGCCCTGACATTTTCCAAAATAAACGATGATGATATTGTACTATTGACAGAGGTCGAAAATGGACGGAAGAGAGTTAAATTTGTTGCTAACAGGGTTCAGAGATTACATGAGAGGGGATGATCAAACGGTGAATGCGAGTACGACCAAGATAATGTTCTTCAGAAACAGAAGAAGCAGAGTAGAGTACGAGTGGAAGTTGAACAGGAAATGTTTGAAATATTAGAGGGATTCTATTACTTAAGAATTTGGTTCAAAGCTGGGGGTAGAAAAAAACTGCAAGTGAAAAGAAGGATAGAGTGTGCGAGTAAAATAGCAGACCAAGTTTGGAGAATGGGGAAGATAAGGGTGAAGAACGATTGGTGAATGAGAATCTGGATGTTCCATGTGCTAGTATGGGCAGTCATGTGCTACAGAGTAGAGATTTGGGGGTGGAAAGAGTAAACAAGAGTGGAGAATCTTCACGAAAGTTTCTTGAAGAGGTCATGGAGGAGTATTGGAGTTGTCCAGGTTATATGCTGAGATAAGAACTGGAAAAAGAGAAAATGGTTGTCTGACAGTTGAAGAGAGAATGGTAGTTTTAAGAGAAACTGAAGAAGGGAAGGGGGAACAAAATTTAACATGCATGCCTGAGTGAGCTTGGGTTAAGACAAAGGAGAGTCAGTACAGAAGGTTCAGAATTGGGTGGTGGGGAACAGCAGATGAGGGAAGGGAGGGTAGAATGGCAGGAGATAGAATTGGAGATGACAGGCAGAAAGAAGATGGAAAAAATTATAGACTCGCAGTACTACAAGTAGTATAAGATGGTAAAATGGGTGGAGGAACCAAAGTATCTGACAAACTTATGAAGGAGAGTATGTGCAATAGAGTGGTGCGGTTGGGAATGGGGGAGGTAAAGAAAGCACGGCGGTACTTGATGGACGAATAGGAGAGAATATGTAGAGTGTGTACGTATGAAGTAGAGTCGTGTAAAGATGCTTCGGAAATATGTGCTGGAGAGGAAGAGAAAGGCAAAAGTGAGTGTGATTGTGATTGTACGAAGAGGAATACTGGATGAAAATAGTCAAAGTGTGGGATGGATGGACAGACTAGAAGAACTCAGGGAAAATGAAGCCAAGGGTTTTTATGTGGATTGGAGTTTTTCATAGAAATAAAGTAAAGAATGGAGAAAATTATGGAATTGATACTATCCGTAATAGAAAAAATATCAAATACAACACAACACAATGCAATACGCTATGAATTGTTTTAAATGTGCAATTTTTTTTCATCGTAAGTATGAATCATTGGAAATCGGAAGAATTTCGATGATATCTTCATATTTATGAACAGCATTTGAGTCCCGATTTCTTAGTAATAAGTCACTTTTACAGCCCATGAGATAGTCCGTTATTCTTCAGTTCAAATCAAAAACTTCAGTAATCCTTACTAGACATTTTAAATTTATATCTTTGAATTCTTGGAATGATTTGATGGTCGTGGTTCGATCTTCCTCTAAGAGTTTGTAGCCGTGGTCAGCCGGAAGAGCCCTCTGATTGATAGCAGGTAAGGCTGTTGGTGGCCTTACGGTCTTCAACTGTGATATCCTCGGACATTTTTCCGACGGCTTTTGATTTGTCACCTTTTTTGTGTAGAGCAGCTCTTAGAGGCCCACCATTCGCATCGTCCTCGTCGGTTGACATTTTGTCAGGCGCCTGTTCAGCGGCTTCTGGTTTGTTGTCGCCTTGAAATGATACTCTTTTTGGAGGCCCTTTATAGTGCAGTGCAGTAGAAGGTGGCAGCTCTCGTGGTAGTAGAGCAACCACCAACGGCAATTTGTGAAGCTTTTAGGCCTGGCCTTTTTTTCAGGATCCAAAAAACGTCAGCCGAGGCTCACTCGATGACTTGATGAGGCCCAGTTCGAAGTGGTGTAAGAGCTGCGTTAAACCTGGCCGCTTTGTTAGACTGCTAATGGTTGAGTGCGTAGACCCAATCTCCTATCTCGATCGCTGGATCGCACGGAGCGTAGTTTCCATTCTCGTGAATCAGGAATTTTTCCATCTCCCTAATTCGAACAGTAAGTGAGGTAGGTGCTGATCCCGGATACGTTGATTTCCAGCGTCAAGTCATAACCTGAGTCCCTTTTTCACCTCCTGGTTCCAACGCTTTGTAGGGTTGCCTCGTGGATAATACTCAGGGGTAATCAATAGTCCAAAATTCCAACCCTGACTGGCGTTTACCCACGCGTGACGGGTAAATTATCGTCCGTTGTCACTCAAAATCCGCTGGCGTCTTCAAGGATTCCAATGAGCGTCGGCACTTCAGAGTTTTGTAACAGGAAAGCTCCTGCCCACCGAGTGAAGAAATCGGTAACCACAAGGGTAAAGCAGTTTCCTCGGGCGGTAAAAGAGTAGGGATGACTTTCCAGACTGTTGATGCAGTGCGAAGTCGTTTTATGTCTTCTGGCCTTCTACGGATTGGCTTGATGCAGAGACAAAGGTGGCATCCTACTACGTAGCGCCTAATTTCTCGGGTCATTCAAGGCCAGAAGTAGTGCTTCTGGATGGTTCGGGTGGTTTTCTCCGCTTCCAAGTGTCTAACAAGGGGCTTTTCATGGTACTGCCAAATGACCGCCCGTCGAAGTGAAGCAGGAACACAAATCTGCCAATGTTCTCTCTCGGAGAAACGATTCCGATACCCCTGTTCATCGAGCAGGTTATTTTCCAAAAAATCTCATTTTCGTTTGTCTTTTCGTCCATGTTACTGCAGCTGGATCCATTTTACCATCACTTGGCAAATTCGCGGGTGCTGTTGCTAAGCTTCGATGACTCTGTTCCTGAGTGTCGGTGTTCGTAGGCCCTTTAGTGTGGGTGTGGCAGGCGCGTCCATAGTGACGGTTAATATTCTCTTCGGAGGAACCATCCAATCGAGGTGAGGGTTCATTTGGATCTAGGTGGCGGGAAACCGCATCTAGAAGTTGATTTTTCTTCCCTGGGCAATGCTATATCTTGAAGCTGAGCTCCTGTAGGTAAGCATTCAAACGCCTCGATTTGTCTCGGGTATCCTTTATACTATTGAGCCAGGTCAGGTCTTACTGACAATTCTCAATGTGAATGGTCGATCCCCAAGGTAACGCTGGTATCCCTTGATCGCCAAAACGAATACCAAGCACTCCTGTTTGTTACAATGGTAACGTAGTTCTGTCCTAGAAAATTTATCACTGGCGTAGGAGATGATGTGTCGCTTCTTATGTGGGTGTTCCTACATTAAACGGTACCCAATCCGATGGCACAGGCGTCGGTCTGCAGGATGAATAGACGCAAGGATCTGGTCAGCTGAGCTGCGCTGAGTCTCTAAAAGCCTCCTTCAGGGATTCAAAGGATGTTTGGATTTCTAGAGTCCACCGATAGGGTATCTTCTTAGACATGAGGTCTGCAAGTGGTGCAGTGAGTGTGAAGATGTGCAGAACATACTCTATTAACCAATTGCACGTTCCCAGGAACGAGGCGAGCTGCTTGCGGTTCCGTGTCGGTGCTGCGTTGAGGATTACTTCCACTTGACGGGGTTAGGAATGATTCCCATCTAAGGTTGACACGTGTCCTAAATATGGTACGCTTGACTCACCAAAGTTGTACCTCTGTGGAAAGCATGTGAGGCCGTACGTATATAGACGTTCGAGTACGAGAGCGACGTGACGTGGATGATCCTTCAAGATATCCTAGTACACGATGATATTATCCAAGTACACGATGCAGAATTTTCCCTAATATCCGGCTAGTAGGTGTGGCATCAGATTTCTGAAGGTCCAAGGAGCGTTCTTCAAACCAAAGGCCATCATTTGGAACTGGTACTGAACGACATTGGGACTCGAGAAGGCAGTATACTTTTGGGCTTCGGGTGCCAAAGGAATCTAGCAGTACCATCTTTTTAGGTCCAGCGAGGTGGAAATTTTCGCCTCCTGTAGGTCTTTGAGGATCTCATAGATCCTGGGCAGACATTTTGGAGCGTCCACAGTTTGCTCGTTCACTATTTGGAAATCGATGCAGAAACTATACACGCCCTGCTGCTTGGTAGCGATCATGATGGCTGAACTCTTGGGTGAAGTAGTTGGTTCGATGATTCCATCGGCCAGCGTCTGACGGAGTTGTTCATCGATAAATTTTTTCTTCAGTTCCGGATATCGTTGTGGGGCTTCCTGGAATGGTCGGAGGCTGCGCAGCTGGATGTCGTACTGCACAGCGAGCGTGTGGCGTAGTCGGCATCCCAGGTGGGTGTAAAACAGAAGCGTAAAGTTTCAGGGTTTTTTGTGGGCACTCTGCATGTTCCGGTGATGCAGTGGGTGAGAAAATAAACCCAAAGGTGGTAGACTGAATCTCCGGCAGGCTGGGTAAGGCCACTATGTAGATTCATTGCCTTCCTGTGGTGCCGAGGTAGATCATGTCCGTCGCGTGTTTATGGTGAGCATCGTGTTCTTTTAACCAGGTGCAACTCAGGGTGTGGTCTACCCGCATTCCATCGCTCACGGAAAACATCCCTGGATAATCATGTTCACCTAGGCGTGTTTACAGGGGAAGGCATACTTTCAGCTTCATGTTTGTACCCGGGGCGGCAAGCAGCGCGTGACTGGGTCCTGCTTGCAAACTGTTCTGCTCCTCTACCGTAAGGATATCGTACCTCACGACATTTTCTGAGGCGCAAGAATCGATTTCTGCGATGATTTCGCGGTTCCCGAAGCAAACACGCGGTCGTGCCAGATTGGGGTGAGCGATATATCGAGCCTAAGATTAGTTGTGTTAACAGTTTTTCGGCTGTGGCGGTTTGCTGTTTCGATAGGTCGCGAGAACACGGCAATCTCTATGAAAATGTCTGCCTTAGCCGAGCTGGCAGTCTGGAGGCGGTCGATTATTCTTTCTGCGCTGGTTTTCAGTTTGAGACTTAGGATCCTCCCTCTTGCTTGGCTCTTTCTCTGATGTGCAGTAAGCCTCGTCTCGTTCCGCTTGAGTAGCATATTCTAGGAGCGCGGCAAAACTTGTGGAGTCTCGAGCTCGTATCAGTATCCGTATCGTGTGCATGATGGACTCCAAAAGAAGGATAGAAGGCTGCTTTCCTGTCATTATAGGGCAGAGTCGTTGAGATAAGAGGTACTGCTCCTGCAGGAAAACTGCTACGCTTTCTTCCTCCGTTTGCTTCCGTGAGTAGAGAGTGTTATACAGACTCATGGTTTTCGTGACGCTGTCGAATTTGTTGAGAAATCGTTCCGCACATTTGGACCACGGAAAATTGAGGCCTTGGAAAGTCGACCATCATATTTGTGCCTTTCCTTTGAGGCCTTTGTCGACCATTCAGGTCCACTGGTTTGGATCCATAAGAGACTGAGTAAAATAACTTTGGCAGTCATTCAGGAACTTCTTTGAATCACCGTCATCCTTGCCCGTGTATACTGGCATTGGTGGTGCCGGTGAATGAAAGTCATGCATGGGGCTAACTAGATCTGATCCACGCAGCTGCGTGGGCCCAGTAGGTGGCTGTTGACTATCCTGTCGTAGCAGTGGGGATGATCTGTCGTAGTAGTTCTGAAGAGGCGATGAAGCGCCAGCTGTGTATATTCGTGGGATATTATGTGTTTACAGTCCTGGATTGTTGAGTGAAGAGGCCATATTTGTAATTTTCTTGGGTCTGTAGGTGAACTTGAGCGCCACTGTGTGTTTTGGCCACTTCCAGAAGAAGAAACGCGCAAGACGGCGAGTTTCTCAGAGAGGGTGGTGCAGGGAATGCTTGCTACCTTGCGTTAGTATCCGTATGTGCTGCAAAAACTGCGGCAGGTTCGGATATTGCTGCAGGAGTGAGGTTTGTTGCAGGAATAAAGGATTCTGCAGAAGTGAAGATAGTTGCAGGATCTCTGTTTGCTGCAAAATCGATGGTTGTTGCAGAATCGGCTGTTGCTCCAGGATCAAGAGTTGCTGCAGGTTCAACGGTAGTCGACTGTTGAGATCCTGCGGAGACGGCGCTTATGCGGTTGGCACATCTGTACGCAGTTACTGTGTCCCTGATGCAACAGAGGGCTGCACTGTCATTTTGCATTGGCTATCTCTAGTAGCAAGAACAGAAGTCATGTTCCATTCGATTCAGTCCTAACCTCCTTCAGAACTTAAGAGCCCCACGTTCGGCTGCCAATTTGATATATCGGTATTTATTTATTTTTTTGACTGGTTTTAGAAACACTGCTTGAGAATGATGAAGGTTAATCAGGCCGTCAACCTCTCAAGAAGTAATAGTATTGAAAGTATTTTGGAAGTTAACTCTATAATTGGGGAAAAATGAGAAAATGAAGAGAAAGGAACTTTGGAGCCGAACGTTGTTTTTTCTCAGTTGAGCATCACAGAAGGGACGGCTGACTCATGGAAATTCCTACTATCACGTGAGTAGCACGTGGCCAGCAAAGGTCGTCGTAGCGGCAGAGGGAAAGCAACTTGAAAAAACCTTAGAATTCGGAATTTCAAGGAACGAAATATTAGAGGTTCCTTCCGTCTGTCTTTTTGATGAATTTTTAGTACTGAAATTAATATACTTCTTCTCGTTCTGCAGCAGCTTGTGGGCTTGTTAAAAAAACTTGTCCAAGATCAATTTTGCATCACGATTTGGCCCTACGATCTGACGTGATCTTCTATTTACAATATTTCGCTCAGAAATTTGAATATGAAGGTTTTTTTAATTCGATGTTATATAAATAGAAGAAATCTCAATTTCAGACTGAAATTTGGATTGCTTTAAGGCATAATGTTAAAAAAACCTGTATTTGAAAATCAAACCCTATCATTTTTTTGCAACAACATCGCTTTCTTCATGGGCGATTTATTGACAATTACTGAATACTACGGTATAGTTTATATTTGTATATTATGATAAAATATGAAATTATACATTATTATGTTTCGATTTTCTTCTAATTGAAGTATCTACTCAACATAAAATGGAGAAATTATAAGGAGCACCAAATTGTTTGACAAAACATAAAGACGAAAATGAAAATTTCAGTTGTTCATGCTTATTATTTTAATTTCCCGATTTTTTTCACTAATGTACTTCCCTCATTTTACGATATATAACTTTTACGACAAAAATTTTTTCCTTATCTTGTAAAGTTTTTAGGAAAATGAAATTTTTTCTGCTGCAAATAGATGTTTTGACGGATGATACCAGAAGCCTCAATCAAAAATTGCTGAAAAGAGTTGTTTGTCACAGTCAACAATGAGAATGGCAATAATGGAGGGAAACAAGAACCGAAGGAAAATTCCTTCCCATTCCAAGGTGAAAAGATAAAAATGGAAAAAGATGGAATAGTTATTATTTTGAACAATTTCTTGCATTATCTTCATTTATTATTCCCTAGGCACACCGAAATCATTCTACCGCATTAGGCCTAAGATTAACTGCCGGATAAAATTTTCTTGCTTTTATCGACAAAAAAAAATTATTGAAGTGATCGGATCGCTACGGTTGACGGTACGCAACAGTCATGTAGCTTTTTCTGTGTCAGTTCACGGACGTTTTTTCAGTACGTATTTTCTTTGACAAAGATTCTTTGAGGGTCGAGATTGTTGAACTATCGAATATGAAAAATAGGAGATAACAAAAGGCAGCAGATCTTTATTTTTTCGTCACGCTTATCATGATTTTTTCCTAGAAACTCAAACAGTTTTATGTGCAATATCAACAAATCTGATGAAAATCTTATAAAATGTTGCATCACATTTTCATTGCGTGCATATAGATTCATCAAATTATTTCTTCTTGACAAATGTTTCACGTCATTAGAACTCAAGGTAAAAAGTTATATTATTTGGCTCCTTTGCGTAATAGTAACATTGAGATGGAGCGTGAATTTAGTAAACAAGCGAACTATTATTTTCAAAATTTCTTACAATGCTTTGTAGTTTCCTTCGAGAACTTCCCGTCAAGAAAGAAGAAATCAAAATAAACAAAAAATGTCCACCTGCAGGTCTTGAAACTTCTTTTCGAAGACTTGTTCTAATACCGATAAAAACTTGCTTTGAAAAAGTTAGGCACCTTTCCACTTTTACGTGCTTCGTCATATAGACTCATAAAAATATACATTAAGAATCGGGGGTGCAATTTTGTTGCAGATTAAACATGACATTCAGATATTAACATTGCGAAATGTCTTTTCAGTTTCAAAATTTCTTGTGTACAATTTTCGCCTGAATGTTCATTTTTTCATTTCATGTGAAATGGTGAAGAGACTAGAAACCATCATATATATTCATTCTTCTATAAATGTTACATCCTTCTTATTTTTTTTTGCATAAGCTGCTGTGAACACATAGATCTATGGTCGATTATTGTCTGAGGAAAATATGGCTAATTCTAGAATCCAAACGAATATTTTTGTGGATCAAAACAATAATGTTAGTTAACTCAAGCAAATGTTTTGGATCCTCTTCCGATGGTATTCTTTAGTTATTTCAAGTAAATATTTTTGTTGACCTAAGAAAATATTTGGGTTTTCTTTAACCTAAGCCTTTAGTTTGTCTAACCATGAATTAACACAATTTTCCACCAGCTTATTTCCCTCCAAAATACTTCATAATTATCAGTACAACAACACTTGAATCACAAAAAACGGACCATTTTTACTTCTATTACAAAACAATAATAAAAAAATATCAAAAATCGTAACAGTAGACCGATTTTTAGGATTCAAACTTTGTTGTAAAGCTAATAGCAATAAGGTATCAAATGTGTGAAAATTTCTTGAAAATTTTGCGAAATGCAAGAAGTTGCATTTTCGTAAAATCAATAGGTCGTAAAAGATGCTCGTAAAAATTTTAACCGGTGCAATATCCCTCTCTAGGCCCCAATGCTAGCGCTGCTCCAACGATGCTCGTAAAAATTTCAACCGGTATCATATTCTCAAGTCAATTACGCTTTTCAGCGTTACGTCTGAGGTGACATGATCGTCACGGTACTTTATGACGTCACAGCGTAACGGTACCAAAATACTTTTTGTGAATTAGATCTCTACCCACGAAATCTCTCTACCCTCGTATAAGGAACTTTGTTCCAAAAAAAAAACTGATACGAAAATCGCTTTTCCTACTACTAGCTGAAATTTTTTACGCTATCCCCCTCCCTGCTTACTCTGGAAGAAAAGAACATCCATGTCATAAACAATTTTACTCCTTTGCTTATGAGTTCTGCCATCAATCTTTATATTCTATTCAAGTTGAATAATTTTAGATTTGTCAAAGGTTGTACATGGTTACCGTTGCATGCGTCCATTTGTACGAAGTATTCTAAGCAGCGCATCAAAGGAATGGAGCCGCATTCGTCTATTATAGCAACAACACTACGGATTTCTGTGTACACTACACTCACACTACACTACTAAGTGGATATGGAGGTTAATGAATTTAGTATATCAAATACTAAAGATGAGACTGGCTTTTCTTTCCATAAACAAATCTATCTGTGCTGGCAATTTTTAAGTCTTTCATTTTGGTTTTGAAACTTGCCTTCCGGAACAAGTTCTGTTCAGCTTTACTTCTATGTTAAATGTTGGCCTCCGTCTGGGGCCTATATGGACTATCTACAGTGACGGGGACAAGCGTCCTTGTGGGAAGTCCAAGTCCAAAGGAGTGTTATTTGTTTGCAGCAAATTTTGATGTTTGGCAAGTGCAGACTTGAAAAAAGGCATTCTTTATGGAAATTTGATGATATTTTTTTTTTTTTTTTAACTTTGGAATCGCATGCATTCAACCAGAGAAACTTGTTCCCCTTGTGCCTCAAATAACAAATCGACTGCTTAGGCCAGTCAGCAGTGTTGAATTAAAGGCAAAATTTGACATTAAATTCAATGTTCTTAAAACTTTGCAGTTACATAAAACGTACTTCCTTAATGAACAATGTTGACTTGCAACCCAGTCAGAGGTCGGGAACATGTATATTTAAAAAAAAATGACATTTTATTGAATAGACGCTCGAGAAAAGATTAAATATTTCTGCAAATGGAAAAGTTCATTGAATTTATTCCTCCAATACGAAATTTAAATTTGCAACCAATTTGAAGGTCCGGAACATGTCCGGAACTATCATAATGACTTAAATTATTGTTTAGAACTAAACGCGAGATTTGCAACCTCATTGTTTATACGCTACATGCAGTTCTTTATATTTGT